>JAQPPZ010016639.1:6600000-6972011 GCA_028583015.1 Wollemia nobilis
ATTTTAAATAATTAAAATTTAAACTAAATATTAAAAATTAAATATCTCCATCACCGGGGCACCTTTTTCGACGAAACGAAAGGCCAACTTGGGTTTTAAGAAAAACCCAGTTCAAATATGCCATCCATGGTTTTAAATAAAACCTTTTATTTTTCCTGCCTTGGTTTTCACAAAAACCCTGTATTTATCCATGCTTTCCAAAATATCATTTGGCCACCAAAACTCAATGTGATCCATGTGACATCAATGACAACATAAAATAACTCAAATTGCCAATAGTACCATATATATAATGATGACATCATCCCCCATCCATGCAATTGCATAAAGTCCTCGGTTGCAATCATGATTTCTCATATCAACTCACCATCATAATCTACCTTCTCCATGCTTTGCCCTATAACATTATCTTGAACGATGCACCCAACACTACTTCACACATCCCACTACTCAACCTATCTCATTACTCATCCTTATTATCTACTAGTGGTAGACTCCCATCATTCCACCACTCAACTACATCTCTCATAATGCACTTACAAGATTCATATAAAAAAGCCAAGGTGGTACTCCGCGACAATACCACCTTGACCTTTGTTATCATTGTCGAACCTCCAAGAACTCAGATCCCTATTTAAAATGGTTTTATTGCATCAATAGAACCTTACATATTTTTTAGTTAATGTTTTTACTCAACTCTTTCTCCAGTCTTTAGATAATCTTCAACCAAGTTTTCCCCGTAATGCTACTTTCGTAAGACTAAAATTTTACAAACTTACCCCTCCAATATTATTTTCATTGCAAACCATATCCCGCTAACAAAGAGGAAACCTATTATTTTTCTCACATCCTTTCTAAAGAAAATCTCTTTTAATTTTAGTAAATTCAAATGCCACGCTTGTTAGCAATCTTGAAATCAATATCATACATAGATACATATATTATAATATAGTCTTCATGAGTTGTAGTCTTATGACCATGTCTAAGAACTTACTTTTCAACTTGCCAAATAATCTTTCATTGTATTAAAAATTGAGTTCTATAAATCCTTATTCTTTCATTTATCAGACAAAGAAATACAAAGATATGTTGATGTCAATTTACAACTTTAAACCTTAAATCTCCATAGTAATGCTTTGTAAATCTAGGGTAATGTTAATGGAAAAATCATGAAATTTTTAGTATTAACCAATTGTATTGTAGTTTTGTCAAAGCATGATAGTAATGATTCAAATTCCATGGTCTCATTGAATCTATAATTCTATATTAATTTGCTTTCACCGGATTTCAATTTATGAAAGGAGGAAATACTAATCTGGGCTCAACACTGTTGGAGCACCATTATTTGCGTGGATCAAATATGCTATGTTAGCTTACTCTAAACATAGACTAAGTCTAACCTACTCCCTATATGCTCTCACAATTACATTCACACTTAGCTACGTAGGAGAACAATATTATTCAAATTCCAACATTCTCCCCCTTAAAGTTGAGAGGACTAACAAGATAGTCTCTCATATTTATATATTGAGCTTTAGCAACTCCTTTGGTGAAAAATTCTTCCATGTTGTCCAAGGTGCTGCAATGGTTTAGCTCAACCACCTGTTTCTTCACCATGTCTCTGATGAACTGATACTTCATGTCGAAGTGCTTTGACCGACTATGGTGGATAGGATTATGTGCCAATTGTATGACACTCATATTATCACAATACAATATGGTAGGACCACTTTATCTCTCTCCTATTTCTTCAAGAACTTTTATCAACCATAAATATTGGGTACTAGCATTTGTGATTGCTATGTACTCAGCTTCAGTAGATGATAATGCTACAACAGTATGCTTTTTGGAACTCCATGTAATTATTCCTGACCCAAGACTAAAACAATTCCATGAAGTAGATTTCTTATCATCTATGTTACTGCCCCAATCACTATCACTAAAGCCAACTAATTTTACAACATTACATTTGTGGTAATATATCCCATAATCCAATGTACCCTTTACATATCTCAAAATTCTTTTAGTTGCTTGTAGATGAAGTTTAGATGGATCATCCATATACCTTGAAACTAGAGAGATAACATATTGAATATCTAGCCTTGTGTTGGTGAGGAACATTAGACTCCTAACCATGCTCCTGTAAGTGGTCTTGTCAACTTTCTTCTTTGCTTAATTGTATCCCATGACCTATTGAAATTGCAGCAGACTTGCATTGCTCCATAGCAAATTTATTTATCATGTCATGAGCATATTTATGTTGACATATGAAGATATCATTTCCTGTTTGATGTACCTCCATTCCTAGGAAATAATGCATCAAACCTAGATCCTTCATTTCAAACTCTTTCATCATGGAGTGTTTGAATTCCTCATTCATTTTATCACTACTACCTATTAATATTAGATCATCCACATATAAGCACACAATGAGAATATCTTTACCTTGTTTCATATAGTAGAGAGTAGGTTCACTTTTGCTCCTAGTGAATCCATACTTTTGAAAGTAGCCATCAATGCGTGAGTACCATGCCCTTGGTGCTTGCTTTAGGCCATACAATACTTTCTTTAGTTTGTAGACAAGGTTCTTCTTACCTTGTTCTTCAAATCCTTGAGGCTGCTGCATAAAAACCTCTTCATTCAAGTACCCATTGAGAAAGACACTTTTAACATCCATGTGTTGAATTTTCCATCCTTTGTGGGCAGCCAAGGAAAGTACTAGTCTGTTGGTCTCTTGTTTAGCATTCGGAGCAAAGGTTTCCTCATAGTCAATACCATACTTTTGAGTAAACCATTTGATACTAGCCTTACCTTGTGTATTTAAATGCTCCCATTAGTATTGAACTTGGTCTTATAAACCCATTTACATCCAACACATTTCTTGCCCTTAGGAAGCTCCACTAACTCCCAAGTGTCATTCTTTTTTATAGAGGTTATTTACTCTTTCATGGCATGTTTCCATACATCATGAGTACATGATTTTTCATAACTAGATGGCTCTAGCTCTACACTAGTCATTAAAGCATAGTTTACAACATCTCCCTTAGGCTCTTGAGAGTCTTCATCACCATACATATGCAAATTTTCAAGTCTTTTCAAAACTTCATTCATTTCACTAGCTTGGCTTCTAGTGTATCTTCTTTGAAAATTCTTGTCCATCATTTGGTAGGAGGGATGGTACTGAAGTGTTCTCTTACATATTTATGGTGAATCTACTTCCATTGGCATTGGAGAAGAACTTGCTGATCTTTGTGGAGAAAAACTTGGAGTAGCACTTGTTGTACTTGGAGTAGAACTCTTGTTTGGACTTGGAGGAGGATTTCCAGTGCTGGTTTTGTTTATGGGCTGCACTTGAGAGGAGCTTGCATCTTGAGATCCATAATAAACAAAAAATTTTGATGACCCCATACTCCCCCTTCATCAAAAATCACATATCTGGAAATTACAACTTTGTGTTTTTTTGGATTGTAGAGTCTATATGCCTTTTAAGACTCACAATACCCAATGAAAATACATGCTTGACTTTTGGGATAAAGTTTATTTCTTGTCTCATTAGGAATATGTGCATATGCAAGACAACCAAAAACTTTGAAGTGTTTTACATTTGGCTTTTTGCCATACCATCCCTCATAGGGAGTGATCCCATATAAACTAGAAGTAGTACTCCTATTCAAAATGTAAACACTTGTTATAACAACATCAACCCTATACATGTTACTGAGTTTATTTGTTTGAAGCATTGATCTATCCATTTCTACAATAATGTGGTTCTTTCTTTCAACCACATCATTTTGTTGTGGGGTGTAGGTGGTAGTTAATTGCCTTTTGATACCACAATCTTTACAATATTTGATAAGTGCATTGGAACAAAACTCTCCTCCTCTATCAGTCCTTAATATTTTTACAACATACTCACTTTTATTCTCTACATTATTTTTGAAATATTTGAAACATTCAAAAGCTTCATCTTTAGTTTTCAAAAAATAAATCCAACACGTTCTAGAGAAATCATCAATGAAAGTGAGAAAGTAAGAATTGTTACCCAAGCTTTTGGTATTTGTTGGACCACAAATATCCAAATGTACCAATTATAGTGGATGGCTTGCTCTCCATGCTTGTCCTCGTGGAAAATTTATTCTTGAGTGCTTTCCCAAAACACATCCTTCACACACCTCTTTGTGCTCTTCAAATTTTGGTAATCCACACACCATAGCTTGTGAAGTCAACAACTTCAAGCTTGAAAAATTAAGATGACCATATCTCAAGTGCCAAAGCACACTTGGATTTTCTATGGCCACACTAGCAAGTTGAGCACCACCATGTTCCCCAAACTTAAGAGGAAATAACCTATTCTTTGTCATAGGTCCATTAGTGACAACTCTATTACAATTTTTTTTGTCAAAAATTACACATTTTTCATCTTCAAAAACAAGTTTATAGTTCTTTTCCATGACTTGTCCAACACTAAGCAAATTATGTTGGAGTTTAGGAGTGTAACAGATATTGTTCACCTTCTTTGTGCCTTCTTTTGTTGGAACCTCCATGGCTCCTATGCCTTCAACTTGTAGTGCCTTGTCATCTCCCAATTTGATCTTTGACTTGTAGGTGGAATCCATTATAGTAAATAGCTCTTCTTTGCCACTCATATAATTTGAGCAACCAATATCCAAAATCCAAGTTTCATCAGGATTTTGATCTGATTTTCCATATATGAGGAACAAATTTAAAGAAGCTCCTTCCTCTTCTCCATATTTTCCATATTGACCTTTCCCTTCTTAAGAAGTCTTGGACCAACAATCTTTAGCAAAGTGACCAAGCTTACCACAATTGTAAAAATATTTGATTTTTCACCTCCTCTTCCTCTTCCTTTACCTCTCCTTTGGCCTCTTCCTTGTCCTCTTCCATAAGCCTCACCTTCCTTGGATGAGAATGCTTTTTCATCACCTCTAAAGATTTATGAAGTAGAACCTTATAGTCTCTCTTCATGAGACATCAAAGAACCAATTAGTGCATCAAAAGTTAGAGTAGATAAATCTTTAGATTCCTCAATAATGATTACAATATGATTCTACTTATGAAGAAGTGTTCTCAACACTTTCTTCACAACCACTTCAATTTTTATGTCTTCTCCAAGGGTCTGCATTTTGTTTACAATGGCTTTCACTCTCACACAATAATCACCTACTTTTTCATCATCTTGCATTTTGAGATTCTCAAAATCTCTCTTCAAGGTTTGAAGCCTCACTTGCTTCACTTTATTGCGCCCTTGATAGCTATATCTCAAGGTTGTCCATGCTTCTAGGGTTGTTGAACAAGAAGCATTCCTTGGAAAAATGCTTTTCTCCAAATCTACTTGGAGATGGTAGAGAGCAAATGAGTTTTTCTTTTGGGCATCCTTTTTATTGGTTCTATCATCTTCACTCAAGGTTGTTCAATCTGCAAGTTCAGTGTAGCCTTTCTCTACTATGTACCATAGCCCTTTACCTATGAGTAAGGTCTTAATATTGATAGACCAATACTCATAATCCAACCCATTGAACTTAGGAATGGACAGGTTGTTATTAGCTGCTATTGCTTACTAAGTAATTAACAAGATAGATAAATTTAATGCAAAAAACTAAACACCTCTGTCTTTGTTTTACTTTACAACAAACAATATAAATACGTCAAAAAATAGATAAATCTTCACCTTGTTACCTTTGTCTCTATTTTTCACTGTTCTTCACTCCGCCACAACGTGATCTGCTCACAACAATCACTCACTCTCTATGCACTCGGGGCAAGTGGTGAGCTAACCTTCCACAAAATAAAACTCGCTGTAGAATTTTTGTCTCTACATAGTTTGTTTTGTCTTCTAGTGTTAATGGTTTATCTCTTCAACAATTTGAACTCGTCCAAACTGCAGGTTGTTGAGTTTAAACAATGATAAACCAAAATGTGGTCATGCGGTCAGCTCAGTCGGTCATCGCTTCTCATGCACTCAAATACTATCTTCACCTTACGTTTCTTCAATGTATTTCATGCATTACAGCTTGCACGCATCAACCTATTATAGTGATCAAATTTTGGTCTCCAATACTGTCCACGCTCACGTCTTCAAAAACAAAATACAACATTGGTGACTTAGAAATCGATTTTTTTTTTGCACTCAAATTACAGGTGAGTGATCACTAAACATGAATCAAAGTCATCTTATCAAATGAAAAAGTCATCTTATCATCTAAAATCAGTCTCCTCTCATGCACAGGACGAATCTCCTCTCACGCGAAACAAGACAAAACTTGCACATGATTGCAGTCTAACGTTTGTCTTAAAAAAAACAAAATACTACGTACAGTCTATTTATTAGATGTAAAATAAAACTTACATAGGATTTATCAGATCCATCTCATCAAATGCAAAAAATATTTGTATTCACACCTTCTCACAGATCGGTTGACCAAAAAACAACTCGCTCGCTCATTTTGGAAACCACTAGCTTTGTTGTGACATCGTGGATATATAACTGATGGAATAACACTTACTTCACCTTGGATCGAGCTCTATCTCTTATCAAACATGGTCGCGGGATCTTGTGAGAATACTTCGGACTGCAATACTCAACACTCCTTTCTTACACAACACAGGTCTTCACCGCAACCTTTATTCATCAATGTTGCCTTCACACTCAGATCACGCTGCAACAGACTCCTCTCAGCTCCTGGTAGACTGAACTCACAAAAAAAATGTGATGGGCAATTCCACTTGCGAAGTATTTCCCTAGCGCTCTGATACCACAATGAATCTATAATTTACTATATTAATTTGCTTTCACCGGATTACAATTTATGAAAGGAGGAAACACTAATCTGGGCTCAACACTATTGGAGCACCATTATTTGCGTGGATCAAATATGTTTATGCTTAGCTTACTGTAAACATAGACTAAGTCTAACCTACTCCCTATATGCTCTCACAATTACATTCATACTTAGCTATGTAGGAGAACAATATTATTCAAATTCCAACACTCATTGACCAAGGGATGACAAAAAATAAAAGTATCATCAACAAATTGTAGATAATATTTGTAGGAACCATTTGTTGCAATCTAAGTACCTTTGATTTTGTCAAAATTCATAATATTTTCTAAGCAAGCATAAACAATTTATCCACTCAAATCTTATACAAAAAGCTTAAAATAACAAAGAAAAGGAAAATAAACACAAAATTTGTGGGGTGCTTGTAGGCACCATGAATAATATTTGTATTATTTATGGATAAGAATCACAACACTTCAATGTAATAGATGGATTAGTTGGAGATATTTATACCAATAAGTAATCTCCAGATTACATAAATGAGTTTAACCTAAACTGACACAATAAGAGGGCTTTAAGGTTAATTACAAATTATTTGATGGGTTTAACCATAACAATGTTAATTGCAACCCATAGAGCTTACATCATAAAATATTGCAGTAAATTAAGTACATTGTATGATGATTTCCCTTAGGCCTATACAAGATTACATCATACAATGTTGACTTTGGCCATAAATCAGATTATACTTTCAACAAATCGTTCCTTGTATTTTGCCCTTGTGAAAGCTCTTCTACTCCCTTAGTAGTAATGTAAACAGTGAAAATCATGCATCTAACTGTTTGTAAACATGTAATCAATTTGAAAGCAAAAGACAATGTAATTATTGCAAGATATAGAAAATATTTGCAAATAAAGTGCTCTTTATTAATCACAACGAGTCAAGGTTACATTCTTTCCCTATTAGGGAATCTCTCAATTTGATACAATTCATTACAAAGTTGTAACCCTTCCAAAAGGAGAGATGCATTGTAAAATACTTTCACTCTTCCCACTAATTTGCTTATAAGAGGGCTTATGAGCTGCCTCCTCTTTTGGATGTCAAGAAATGTGATCTTGATGCTTTGAATCTTGAATAAATTTGTCACCTACATGCAAGGAAACAACAAAGCACATTAGTAGCACATGAAACCTCTCATGATGAGGTTGATTTCCAAGCAAATGTATGAAATATAGCAAATATGTAAAGAATGCATGAACATGTATAAAGATGCATAAAGTTGCCTAAAATATTGATGAATAAGCATGAAGCAAAGCTTGAAACATATAAAGGAACCTAAAAATGCATGTAATCTTGCATATTAAGCATAAAGGAACCTAATATATGAAAGCATGTAAAGGAAAGCATGAAGTGCACAAATGTAAGCAAATATGCCTATGAAATTGTAAATAAACCATGGAAATGCATGAAATGTGATTAATCTATGCTGAATTAACCTCAATGCATGCTAAGAAATGTAAATCTATGGCTAAATCGAAGAAATAAACATATCAAACCCTAACCGCTGATGCTCATAGCAGCTAGCTCTGCTAACCACTTTTGAGTCCAATAGCTAAGCCTACGGGACGCTATTGACAATAGTGGCCACGAGAAAAGGATCCTGCTCTTTAAATTAAGTTTGTGGATGTTCAATTTCTTCATGGAATTGATGATCAAGGGTCACCAATGTGTACAAACACAGATTTGCAAGTGAATTGTTGTGTATTCACAATGAATTGGTATGAAATGGTAAGCTTACTCCTCAAGTTGTTGGAAATTCCATTGCTTCAAATGCAGGTGTCATTCTCCAATTGGACAACATCTTGGCACTCCTCAAGGGTTGCAAATGGCTCTCCAATTTGGCAGGGCTTCACTGCATTCAACTTGTCTCTCTATTTACCTCTTTGGGGGGTCTATAAATAGACTCTCCAAATCCCAATCTTGGCTTCTCAAGGAAGCCAAGATCAAGAATTAGTTGGCCTGAGCAGTTGGGAGGAATCCTCTGGAAGCTTCCTAGCCCAAAATCGCTCCAAAAACGTTGCAATTTGAGTTGTTGCAACTGATTTTGCTCGGCTCAAGAAGGTCGAGTTTGTTACAGGGCTAGCCGCTCTTGCTCAACGTGGCTAGGGGCAGATTTACCCTTAGTCGCTCTGATCATCAGCGACTAGGATCCTAGTCGTTGATGCCATCAGCGGCTAAGGCTGTATAGGACTAGACTACCTAAAATGAGTGGTTAGAACCACTGCTTGGTCTTGGAAAGGTCCAAGGTCATTCATATGGTCTGTAAAGGTGCCCATATGAGTAGTCTCCTAAACATGACATGTTTTAGGTGTCTACAGATGCCCCTTTTGGGATGCATTGTGTGGAAAACACATGATGCTGAGCAAAAATAGACCACCTAAAGCCATATTATAGGTTGATTGATGTTCATTGATCTGGTCAACGTTAGATGCCCCAATCATGAAAAGGGTGTGCATCTCGGATTCATTGCCTCCGACAAGTTAAGGAACTTGACTCAAGTACAACCTTTCGCATCAGGCTTACTTGATCTTGGACATTGTTTAGTTCATGAAGAGGCCAGTGCCTATGATCCTTCATGCTTCAAGAATGCCAAGTAGTTGTGTAATTAATTTTCTTGTTTTCTACCCCAAGCAGGGGCATGATTGTCTTTGGCAATGATTCATAAGATGAACGCAACTTACATGATTGAGTGTTCAATTGTTGATTTTGATTATGAATGTTGATATTATGACTACCCCCTCAAGTGACGAGTCAATGAGGAAAAGGACAAGTGATGAAAGCGATGAGTTTCTTGACCAAGATGAATAATTTGGATGATTCAAGACTTATTGCATTTTGTTATATGGCAAGTCCTATTACAATTGTGATTTCAACCATTAATAGTAATTGTACATCTCTATCCCATGGAGCAGTCTGGCTGCAATGGCCTTCTTAGGGAATCAAGATGATAGCAATTCCATTTAAGCATGTGATGAATCACTATGTTCGATGATCTGCTAAAAATTTCATAGAAGAAATGAAATGAATGCCTCATTCCCGTGGAGCAGTTTAATCGCCATGGCCTTCTTGGGGATTGAAGTGAAGACATTTCAATTCGACGATGAATAATTTGGTCCAAATGACCTTATGGTAATTTACTCATCTTGTCGGATTGCATGGAGCGCAAGTCATTGCAACCACCAAGTGTATAGAATAAATAACTGGATACGAGGTACATTTGAATATTTTGTTGTTATTTGATTTTTTTGTTTGTGATTTTTGATGATTATGGACCGGTAGATATGCTTGATTGTCCTTTATGAAACTCCTTATGACAAGAAAATGTTTGCACTTATGAGCTTTTTTGAACAATAAACAGGGCATATTTGGAGCCTTTTGGAATTGACCAAAGAATAGAGCATTTGAGCACTTTGACCAAAACCTTTGGAGCCTTTTGGGATTGACCAAAGAAAAATAAACATCTCTGGAGCCTTTTGGGATTGACCAAAGGAAACTAAACATATTTGGAGCCTTTTGGGATTGACCAAAGAACTAGGGCGTATTTGGAGCCTTTTGGGATTTGACCAAAGGAAACTAAACATCTTTGGAGCCTTTTGGGATTGACCAAAGAATTAGGGCATCTTTGGAGCCTTTTGGGATTACCAAAAATAGAACCTGGATTGACCAAAGAAAACTAAACATCTTTGGAGCATTTTGGAATTGACCAAAGTAATTAGGGCATATTTAGAGCCTTTTGGGATTTGACCAAAGGAAACTAAACATATTTGGAGCCTTTTGGGATTTGACCAAAGGAAACTAAACATCTTTGGAGCCTTTTGGGATTGACCAAAGAACGACCAAAGGCATCTTTGGAACCTTTTGGAATTGAACAAAACTAAACATATTTGGAGCCTTTTGGGATTGACCAAAGAACTAGGGCATATTTGGAGTCTTTTGGGATTTGACCAAAGAAACTAAACATCTTTGGAGCCTTTTGGGATTGACCAAAGAAATTAGGCTTCTTTGGAGCTTTTTTGGATTGACCAAAGAACTAAGGCATCTTTGGAGCCTTTTGGGATTGACCAAAGAAACTAAACATATTTGGAGCCTTTTGAGATTGACCAAAGGAAACTAGACATCTTTGGAGCCTTTTGGGATTGACCAAAGAAATTAGGCTTCTTTGGAGCCTTTTGAGATTTGACCAAAGGAAACTAAACATCTTTGGAGCCTTTTGGGATTGACCAAAGGAAACTAGGGCATCTTTGGAGCCTTTTGGGATTGACCAAAGGAACTAAGGCATCTTTGGAGCCTTTTGGGATTTGACCAAAGAAATTAGACATCTTTGGAGCCTTTTGGGATTGACCAAAGGAAACTAAACATATTTGGAGCCTTTTGGGATTGACCAAAAAAATAGGGCATCTTTGGAGCCTTTTGGGATTGACCAAAGAACTAGGGCATCTTTGGAGCTTTTTGGGATTTGACCAAAGAACTAGGGCATCTTTGGAGCATTTTGGGATTGACCAAAGAAATTAAAAATATTTGGAGCCTTTTGTAATTGACCAAAGAAATTGGGTATCTTTGGAGTCTTTTGGGATTGAACAAAGAAACTAAAGCATCTTTGGAGCCTTTTGAAATTGAGATAGCGAGGCAAAGGGCACAACCTTTTGGAAACCAAGCAATTGATTATTAATTGATGATGGGATTGAATTATGTTATTGATTAGGAAGGCTTGCTACCTTGATTTACCCCATGTTGCTTGATTGTTAAATTGTTGATTTGGGGGAAGTATGATACTGATAATGCCCCAATTGATGTTTGCAAATATTTTTGTTTTGATTTTATGTTATGGATGCAATGATGAATGCAATACCTAAATGATGATGTGATTATGCTATATGTATGCAATGTATTGATGACATGCACTAGATGGATGATAGATGCTATGATCTAGATGTATAGATGCACTACTATGTATGCATATATGGATGCAGTGATGAATGTTAAATGCATGTTTAATTTATTTCAATTGTTTATGCATTTAATCTATGTGATATGATATGATAGATGATATGTAATGTAATGCATTAATTACATGAGGATGATCTAATGCAAATGAACCTGTATGCTTTAATCACTTAAAACATAAGGAATGAATTTAATATGTGTTTTACAAACTAATGGATGACACCACAGGATGTATAAAAATCATGAATGTAAATGGTAACTCTTATCATAAGAATTAATCATTTAAGCATCCATATATGAGATGAGATGATGTGAGATGTATGTGTTTTCTCTATAAGCTTTTGTAAATTAAAAGATATGCACAAAATAGTCAGTGGTCATCTAAATATCATTGTTGATATCCATCCGGTATCTAACCTATTTCATGAACATCCCTTAATAAACAAAACCTCATAAGGAAAATTGTGATTGATTGATGAGATGATTTGTTGCTATAGGGGATTTTTGAGGTTTTCCATGAGACTCAAACACCCTAGTTGATTAATCAAAAGTTGTATAATGACTATACAAGACTCCTGAAAGATAAAAGCTTTTGTTATGAAGACCAAGATATTCATTATCCCTGTGTGTGCAAATGAATATATTAGATGAGACATAAGACTACCTCATTGCAAGGAGGGATTCATTCAGCCCATTTTTGTAATGAGGATCACCAAATGTTCATCATGATCCTAAGTTTGGATGCAGTTGGACTAGACTACTAGGTAATACAGGCCACCTAAAGCTAGCTCATTTGTAAATTGCTTAGAACTACCCCATTGCCAGGTGGGATTCATTCAACCCATTGTTGTAATGGGGATCACTCAATGGCTTTGAATACTGACCATTCCAGGGATTCAAGCTCTTCACCCCCTTCTTTTCTTCAGATTTATTGGGATACTTGCTCATGCTTAGTGATGAAAATCACTGTTTATTTTGCATTTTTTTTAGCAAGGGATTTGCTTTGATTTTGGGATTTTGCTTATTTTGTATGAAAGCAAGGGATTTCTTTGGGTAGGGGGAGCTTGTCCTTTTGCCAATGATCAACACTCTAGACCATGCACATCACAATATGAGCAAGTAAAAACCTTTCACTTAAGGTGACTAGGACCACTTTGTAGTGTTCATCTTTCCTTGTTCAAACTAGGATTGTTAATGTTTAAATTGTGATAGGATTTTGATATATGCAAGGTACTATCAAAACTAGACCTCATCTCCAAAAGTGAAGATAGCTTTCTACAAAATCTGAGAAGATCACTAGGTATGGCTGAATGATCGAAAAACCCTAGTATATTCCTTATAGCAACAGGAAGGGTTGTGTTGAAAAACATAATTACTCACAAGGGTGATGGATGATGATGATGTAAAGATGCATGATTAACATACAAATGTGGTGTCATTTGTAAGATTGTAAACACAACCTATCCTAATGCAAGTGCAATGGATGAACATGCCTAATGCAATGCAATTAAATGAATGCATATGCAAAATGTAAATGCAATACAAAATGTAAATTTTTTGTGTTTTTGATGTTTTAAATTGTTTTGAATTTTGACTTTTCAATTATTTTTGAATTTTAATGATTTTATGATTATTTTTTGTTTTGGATTTTATGTTTTTAGGGGGAAGGTACGATACCTTAGGTACCCCTAGTGTGTGTGCCACTCAATGAAAGTGAGGAAGGTGTGATACCTTTAGAGGTCTCACTTTGCTTCATTGCCTATGATGTGGATGGTGGGGAAGGTGTGCTACCTTGAGGATCCCCAGTGTGCATGTCATCCACTACAATGTAATCGACCTGTTTAGGAAGAGTGATGAAAATCAATTCTCCCTATTGAGGCATGAAACTTTGTGAAGTGTCAGTGTCCTGATGGGGTAATATCAATGACCCATATGGGGATATGGTCTTCCTATCGATAAGGTCCTGGACTACATGTCTAAAGATGTGACAATAGCTAATATCATGACCCCTCACTTGATGATAGAGGTAAGCATGATCCTCCCTATGAGTTTTGGACCTATATGGGTTGTGCGGGGGTATGTTTAGCAAGATGATTGTCTTTGTTTCTTATAACTTATGAATGATGGTGTCCATGGATTCAGTTAAAGGCATCAAAATACGTTGATTACATTTTTGATGAGGATGATGCGATGGCTGAGATACAAGTGTCTCAGTCATTTGCTTAGGTGACTCTCCTCGGTTCTCTGGTATCGGTGAAGTACCTTCAACTATTATCACTTGTTGATCTTTGGTATCGAGAAGGGTATCAATGCAAAGTTGATTCTTCTCAAGCATATTTTGTATTATGTTCCTGAAACTACAACATGATTGAATATCATGACCATCTAATCGATGGTACAGGTAATGTAAGTCTTCCCTATATTATTTAGGTTTCGGGTGCTTTGGATCTAAAGGATGAGCCTTAGGTAAAGTTATGGTTTTTGCCTCACATAATCGATTAAAAATCGATATTATAGGTTCGAGAAAAGGTGTGTAAATGTGAGGTGAATGACATTGCTACTTTTGGACCTGATCGAGCAAGATTACATTTTCTTGCGACTATATAGGAGGTGGTTTGACCTCGGATGTGATTTGCTTCTATAGCTCCATGCTTGTGAGTTGATGCATTATCTACTATAACACATCATTCTGATGACCCATTTGTGCCTCTATCCTATCTAGGAAATCTAGGATATGTTGTAGGGTCGATGGCAAAGATTGCTCACTTATGCTAGATGACTATAAGGATAGCACTATTGTGGCAATGATAGATGGACTTTCAGGATGTTCATCCTGTGTTACCAAACTGATTGTTCCAATAAATTCTTTGCTTAGATGAGGTGTGCATGCCTCACTACTCTACTTAGGGAGTTCTTGACTAGAATCTTGTCCCCCAATGTTAGGTATCGAATCAAGGATGGTGCCTATGGGTGAGGATTCGATGGGATGAAAACCTATATCCTTCACTGACTCGAGGATAGGTGTGAATGTCGTGTCTTGCATTACATACTCACCTAGCTCGAGACTAGTTGAATGAGCTGAATCATGAAGTGGGTTGGATGTCGATAGTCTAGGTGATACTGACTCGATGGGCACCACTACGATTTCCTCCTCATATTTAGGTAAAATGATATCTTGTGTCATAGTGATGGGAGAAGGTGGTGGAATCTCCTTGATTGGCTCCTTCAAACTTTCTCCATTAGAGGATGTTGATGATGTAGAAGGGACATATGGAGGAATCCATAATGATGGTGGATATGAAGTGGGTGATGATGGCTTCACCACTGCATTGAGCCTCATGGCATGCTATTGCCTATGGGCACTAGGAGTGGGCACTTCTTCATGCATTACCTTATGCGATTGTTCTTCACATAACTTTTGTTCAAGGATTCTCTCCTCATGTAGGTATTGTTCATACAACTGCTAGCGATGCAACCTCTATCGCTCTATGTGCTCATGCTCTAAATGTGCTCGCTCATGTTGCAAGTCTTCCAATTTAGATCAAAATAATTGCTCTCTCTGATTAGCTTTAGGTCGAGGTAACCGATCTGTGTGATCCACTATGTATGATCGATGATTTCTCACCTCACTACGAGGGGATTTAGCTATGTCAGGTCTTGAAATGGGTGTGGTAACCCTATCACCTCAGTGAGTAGATCCCCTATGTGAGGAAGTGGTTTTACGATGACTATCAGGGCATCATGCAGGAATGATGAGATCCTCAAGAGAATAGTGGGTGTGATGACTATCAGGGTGTCGTGCGAGAATGGTGAGATCCTCAGGCCTATAGTGGGTGCGACGACTATCAAGGTGTCGTGCAGGAATGGTGAGATCCTCAAGCCTATAGTGGATGCGATGACTATTAGGGTGTCATGCAAGAATGGTGAGATCCTCAAGCCTATAGTGGATGCGTTCAGGGCCTCTTCTTAAGTTTTTCACTTTGTTGGCTCGTGATTGAGCTTGGCTATGCGTAGTTGTCATGATGTGGTGACTAGGCAAATATTGAAGGAAACCCACACTAAAGAAAAATTTGACTTCCAAAAAATGTCATGGGTGTTATATACCAAAACGATCAGTGTGACGAGCTGATCACAATGGGCTATGACTCCAAAAAGTGACTTTCGGGTCAAAATTTGTATTTTTGGAATATTTGGCCAACTGGGCTCGTGGAAAAATGACCAATTTGGGGAATTTTGGGAAAATGTGGAGCCAAGCCTCAAAAATGGTATGAGGGGTGCACAAGGAGCTAACTAAGACAACAAAACAAATTTGGCAAATTTTGGGGTTGTCTAGGGCTTTTTATGACTGTTTTAGTGTAGTTTTTCCCTATTTTTGGCTTAAAAATCACTCAAAATAGAGTAATCATAAAACCAACATAACTTTTTTGTTATAGCTTCGATTTGCACGATTTTCAATTTTTGGATGCAGAATCAAAAAGTAGCATTTATTTTTGAAAAATAAGGTTTGGTCCCAGATCAAGGATCTTATGTTGATTACCCAAACAATAAAGAAACACACAAAGTAGATAATATGATTATCTCTTTTAAATTTTGTTTGTGATCCTAAAACTTGTTTGGTGCATTTTGATTTGTTGATAATATAATCTAAATCTTATCGTGTTTTGCAAAAGTTGATGTTATACTCAATTTTTTCAAAGGTTTTCACCTATATACTCGCACATGCCAAAATATGGGGATGAAATCCATACTCGACGAGGTAGCATAGGTACTACCAACCCTCACCCAACACACCATAGTTAGCTATACACCCTCCGAAGAGGAGTGCATGTAATTTTCTATGGATAGGATAGTTCTTGGGTTGGCCTTGGCCATGGATGGGTCTCGATGATACAATGTCAGATAAGCCAATCGAGTGGTAATAACTTCCACTATTGGTCTTGATCAATGGGTTGGATGTGAGAGCCCAACGTCGTTGATGTTTACTTTGAATCGTGGTGTGTGTGTTCCTTTTAATTTTGTATTAAGGAAAGATGCATCAAGAAGCATTCATGATTCTTCTTCTACATGCCTAGAAAATAATGTTTTACTTTCAAAAATATGCAAGGCTAAATGCTCTTTACTTTCAGAGAATGCAAATGCAAAATTAAAATGATATTGGCCTTTGAATAGGCCCCAAACAAGCAAACCCTAACACATGTCTAAACAAGAGTCGCTACTATGTACAACAAGGCAACAGACTTGGCCGCTATATAGAGTAGCAATAAAAAATTCTAGCCGTTGGAGACTAGGGTAACCAACATAATTGGTCATTGTTCCTAGAAGCGACTAGCAACAAACATAGTATTTTCTAAATTTATCCTTAAATTTCACTATGTTTGCTATTTAAAATCTATAATTTACATTCAAACAGACAAAATACAGATAGAAAGCATGAAAATATAGAGAAATCTAACTAACCTGGAGATCCTCATTTGATGAAGAAACAGGTTGCTTACTATTTTACAATATTCTCTGCTAGTTGCTATGTTGCTCAGGGTGGCTAGGATGCTAGCCATTGTATTCAAACGTGGTTGAGACTGTGAGCTACTATTAATCAGAGTGGCTGGTACCTGCACATAAAAAAATAAAGCAAATCAGTAAATGCAACAAAAAATGTGGGGTTTCCACCATGATCGCCATTGTAAATAGTGAAAATCATGCATCTAATTATCTGTAAACATGTAATAAAATTGAAAGTAAAAGACAATGTAACTATTGCAAGATAAAGAAAATATTTTCAAATAAAGTGCTCTTTATTAATCACAATGAGTCAAGGTTACATTCTTTCCCTCTTAGGGAATCCCTCAATTTGATACAATTCATTACAAATTTGTAACCCTTCCAAAAGGGAGAGATGCATTGCAAAAGACTTTCACTCTTCCCACTAATTTGCTTATAAGAGGGCTTATGAGCTGCCTCCTCTTTTGGATATCAAGAAATGTGATCTTGATGCTTTGAATCTTGAATAAATCTATCACCTACATGCAAGGAAACAACAAAGCACATTAGTAGCACATGAAACCTCTCATGATGAGGTTGATTTCCAAGAAAATGTATGAAATATAGAAAATATGTAAAGAATGCATGAACATGTATAAAGATGCATAAAGTTGCCTAAAATATTGATGAATAAGCATGAAGAAAAGCTTAAAACATATAAAAGAACCTAAAATTGCATATAATCTTGCATATTAAGCATAAAGGAACCTAATATATGAAAGCATGTAAAGGAAAGCATGAAGTGCACAAATGTAAGCAAAGATGCCTATGAAACTGTAAATCAACCATGGAAATGCATGAAATGTGATTAATCTATGCTGAATTAATCTAAATGCATGCTAAGAAATGTAAATCTATGGCTAAATCAAAGAATTAAGCATATCAAACCCTAGCCGTTGATGCTCATAGCAGCTGGCTTTGCTAGCCACTGTTGAGTCCAATAGCTAAGCCTACGGGACGCTATTGACAACAATGACCACGGGAAAAGTATTATGCTCTTGAAATCAAGTCTATGGATGCTCAATTTCTCCATTGAATTGATGATCAAGGGTCATCGATGTGTCCAAACACAGATTTATGGGTGAATTATTGTGAATTCATAATGGATTGGTGTGAAATGGCAAGCTTGCTCCTCAAGCTATTGGAAACTCCATTGCTTCAAATGCAGGTGTCATTCTCCAATTGGACAACATCTTGGCACTCCTCAAGGGTTGCAAATGGCTCTCCAATTCGGTAGGGCTTCGCTACATTCAACTTGTATCTCTATTTACCTCTTTGGGGGTCTATAAATAGACTCTCCAAATCCCAATCTTGGCTTCTCAAGGAAGCCAAGATCAAGAATTAGTTGGCTTGAGCAGTTGGGAGGAATCCTCTGGAAGCTTCCTTGCCCAAAATCGCTCCAAAATCGTTGCAATTTGAGTTTTTGCAACTGATTTTGCTTGGCTCAAGCAGGTCGAGTTTGTTATAGGGCTAGTTGTCATTTCTCAATGCAGCTAGGGATAGGCTGCCCTTAGTCACTCTAATCATCAGCGACTAAGGCTAAACAAGATTAGATTACCTAAAATGAGTGGTTAGAACCACTGCTTGGTCTTGGAAAGGTCCAAGGTCATTCATATGGTCTGTAAAGATGCCCATATGAGTAGTCTCCTAAACATGACATGTTTTAGGTGTCTACAAGTAATAATAAAGGGATAAGGAGATAGTGGATTGCCCTTGTTAATTCCATAAGATGATTCAAAGTATGTTGTGAATATTTATTCTCATTAATAAAAAAACAATTCCCAATATGCAAAAATATCAAATCATTCATCCACAATAATAATCCACATAATGAGACAGAGATAGATCATACCCTTAGGGTAGACTAATACCAATAATACTCTCAAAGGAAGGAATAACTCCACAATATTTTCTAAGATGAGAGCGTCACTTAGAGAGGGTAAAGTCTCAAAAGCCCCTTTGTGGGCAAATATTACAAGTAATACTCCATATGAATGATTATTGTGACAATATCCCTTCTTGATATACCCATCTTATAAAACCTTATCCCACTCATTAGTACAATATAACATAATAATATAATCAACCTTGGATTATGTGTAGCCCATGCCAACTATCCATAAAACACTTATACGATATAATATCATAACATCCTATACTTATTCCTAGGTACCATAACAAAGTATCCAATAGGGTATCCATTGATAAAAATATAATATTTTGGAATGCTATAACAATATTTAATATATTCACACCAACCTTGATCAAAGCTATTTTTTTGGAGACTATAATATAGAAAACTCCAACAAACCTACCATATGATTTGTTATATCCAATTTTACAAGCATACCTTTTATTTTATGGAATGAATATAATGTATGGCGTCATATGCAATTATTATACCATAAAGAAAATGTTTAGCATGAACAAAAATACTTTGTTTCTCTAAGATAATATAATATAGAATGCTTTTCAATCAATTTGCCATAATTTTTTAAAGTATCTTATAAACCATATTACAAAGTGCTATTAGATAATAATTATTAAAATATTTTGTTTTTCCTTTTTTGGGAACCAATTCAATAAAGTTTTTATTTGAGTTAGGAGTGAGTTTGATCCAAGAGTGAGGCCACTAGATAACATGGAAGGAAAAATATATTTAAAAAACCTAATTGGAAGTTAGGATACATTGGTTAGATGTATGGATTCCTCAATTGAATATAAGAGGAAGAGTGAATATATGGTAAGTTTGATCTAGGGAGTAGATGCTATACTAGAAGTGATTATCAAGGATGAGATGATCAAACAAGATATATTGGTTCTTAAAAGTAGAGGGTTAACATGTAAGTTCCATGAATACTAGATAAGGCTTTCAAAGATTTTAAATTGGATCAAGTGGAAGTGGCAATTGAATTCAAACCACCTTGTGAATTTATCTTCTAAATATTTTTTCTCATATTTTTTTGTCTAGAAATTAGTGGTAAAATAATGGGTGGTGGCCCATGGCTTAGGGGTAGAGATGTCCTTTACTTAAGACCATGAAGTAAGAATATTTTTGTCTAGAAAAACACTTTTAAAATGCTTTCAATGTGAGTTAGTCTTTTTAGACTTCCATGTTAGCTTATTAATGATGATGTTTTGAATCTATTGGAAATATCCTAGGGGATTTCATCAAGGAAGGAACAACTACTAAGGAGCAAAATCATACTATATATACCCATATATGTGTCGCTATGAACTTTTCAAAACCTTTGTCATAATCCATTAAGATTAAATCTAAATCAAGAGAATGAGATCAACAAATAGATTATGAATATATTGCATTATGATGCCATTAATGTTATGAGAATTGACACATGGAAAGAGATTGGAAAGTGATAATAATGAATAAAGAGAAAAAAATTATTTATAAGATAAACTTCAAGATGAAACAAGGAAATATACTATAATAGCAGCTAGGATTAGATCAAGATATTCCACTCCAAAATACGAGGTAAAGAGATCTTACCTGCAACATCATATTGCAAAGGCCACCATAATTTACTTGGATCAACCATTAGAAGAAACAAAGAAGGATACAAGGGATGAGAAAGTACAACATGCAAGTTTATATTCAAGAGGAATTAAATGTGCAAAGGAAGATGTGGAGGAAATTTTAAAACAAAGATGGTAGAAGAGGTCAAGTTTATTCCAAGTAAATTGTATTCATTTTTCTTAAGTAGTATAGAATCCTCTCCTAGCAATAGAAATGAAAGCAATGTAGAGGTTATCCCTTGTATTTTAGGGTTCCAAAAGTAGCAAAATCAAGAAATGAGGATGGAGGAAATCCATAGGAATATAGGGATTTTAGCATAGCATAAGAAGGTAATTGTTATGGAGGAGAATCCTTGCACTTTAAGGTTTCTAGGGTAACATAAAGAATAAAGTGTTTTTGAGGTTATTTCTTGTACTTTAGATCCTTTAGAGCAAGACAAACCAATAGATAACAAGTATCACTATGAACAGTGAGAAAAAATCAAAGAGATTGATGAAGACAAAAGTGTCAATGCAAATGAAAAAAAAGAGAAAGACCCAAGAAGAAAAAACAAAGAGAAAATTAAACTTATATTGGAAGTATAAGAGATGTTGTGTTATTATTGAAGGATGAGTACATATATATAGCAAGAGGTATTAGGGTTTGAAGAAAGGAAAACCCTAACCCTAACCCTAATAGGTAAAGTGCACATTAATATTCTAACATCCCCCCTTAATGTGCACTTTCCTAAATACAAAAATAAGTCAACATATCAAATGATGTAATAAACCTAACACAAATTAAAAACAACTATGATTTTCACACTAGTGTTATGAATATTCCACAAATAGTGCTTTGGTGGGTACAAGCAGAATTAAATTAGCAATATTCCATAATTTTCAATTTTCCCTCACGAGGGAATATTTCAAGAATGTTTTTCTTTAGAATAATTACATGATTTAAAAATCATTTATCATGGGTATTTTTATTTTACCCTTCCCACCATTCTGTTTGAATTAAATGCAATACAACAAATAATTAAAGGATAAAAGTAGCCTACATTGGTGGTCTGATGCCACTTGTCCATTGTGGAGGTCTAGGTCAAATTGACCATGAATTGTGGGTGGGTGTTGTTGGCTGGTCGACCACATGTTTTGTTATCCACATTAATTACAAATATTTTTTGGAAAGAAGCAATTTTTTGTCAATTACGAGCATGGAAAAAATTACTTGTAATGGAGCGTTAAACTAAGGAAAGGAAATAATGTCTCAAAATTGGTGTGTTAAACTAGGTCCAACCTACAGGATATGATATTCGCACGTCATACCAAAACTACTGCAGTAGTAGGAGGGGATCTCAAATTGCCAAGCTAGGATATCACAGGGTCTAAGACCAATCGGTACAAACAGTTAAGGGGTGCTAAACTAGAGTGTTGGAACTAGCAAACAAAATTGGAGTCGAGGGTCCTTGTGACCCTAGTACCACTTAGACCAATCAAACATGATGACGAGTGAAAGGGGCACTTGAAAATAGATCCACCAGAGATATTACTACTACACACCTAGTTGTCCACCAATTGTTGATGGATATCTATGGTGGGTCCACCTGTTGGAAAACAATATGATAGCTCATCCAAGCTATGAAAGTGGTGACCACACCTATGTGGTGGTCGAGGCACCTTTGTGGGACTCTAGGGACCTCTATGGGCCTGTTGTAGGCCTGTTTGAGGCCTTTATGGGCCTATTGTGGATCTTTATCGACCTGTTGGGGGTCTCTATGGGCTTGTTGGGGGCCTTTATGGGCCTTTGGGGGCCTGTTGAGGGCTTACTATGGGCTTGCTAGGGACCTATATGGGCCTTTATGGGCCTTCTAGAGGCCTCAAACTAGGGGCCTACTAGGAGCCCGTTGGAAGCCTCAAACTTGGGGCCTCCATGGGCTTACTAGGGACCTCTATGGGCCTTTGTGGGCCTATTGGGGGCCTCTATGGGCCACTATGGGCCTATTGGGGGTCTATTGTGGGCTTGTTGGGGGCCTACTAAGGGCCTCTATGGGCTTGTTACGAGCCTTGGTGGGATTGTTGTGGGCCTCGATAGGCTTGCTATGGGCCTAATATGTTTATATTGTGGGCCTTTGTGGGGTATTATGGGGAGGTCGATTCATAAGGTATGGTGGTGAGGCTGTAGAGGCAGAGACAATGGAAAATATGGTCATGTTATAGTACAATAGTTGGCTATGGGGCTCATTGTAGCTACAAACTTATGTAGATTCATAGTCTGTTGGACTACAAATAATAATTAAAAACATCGAAGGTTATAGATCACGAAACATGCCACAACAACACCAGTAATATAGAACAACATCAAAGCTTGTAGATCCAAAGGGTCATGGCAACAACGTAATTTTTTTTGTACAAGTGATTGAGATTTCATCTGTGTTATAAAAAAATAAAACATAGTATATTTCAAGAGAATAGGGCCGTTGAGCCGGGAGGTGATGATGTTTCACAGTGGTAAGGGTTAGGATCGGTAGTAGAAAATTTTTGGATATTGTACTCTACAACCAAATCTACAAGAGGGAAACAACTCCCTTAATTTTGGGGGATAAAAATGGGTGGTTGTATTTTTAACTGTGTTCCAATTCCAACCATAATAAGCAATATGGTTGTCACTAAAAAACTAAATGACTGTGGTGGAAGGGGTCATGACTGTGGTTGATGTGCAAAAATGGGGTCCACACCAAAGAAGACAACTCAATGCAGGAAGGGAGAGGGGAAACCCTAATTTTTCATTTAAAAAAAAATCTACAACCAACCTCCCATAAAATGCAAAAAATCCATTATGATAAACAAGATAAGCTTAAAGTCATGAGCTTAGAGCATACTCAGAAGTTTTGCATCAAAAGGAAAGAAAAATAGGGAGGGGCACCACCACGATAATGGGGGAGGGGAGAATTTCCAAAGAGGCAATTCCCCCCTCAAGGGTTTAGGTAGGGCAAGAGAGCGTTTGACTTTGATACCAAATGTTGGAAGTATAAGAGATGTTGTGTTATTATTGAAGGATGAGTACATATATAGCAAGAGGTTTTAGGGTTTGAGAAAAAGAAAAACTCTAAGTCTAACCGTAATAGGCAAAAGGCACATTAACATTCTAAAAACTTAGAGGGATGTTGATGGAGGATAACAAAAACAAATATCACAAGTGTTTACAAGAAACATGGCTAAACCCATAAATACAAACAAAATGTTGATGATGAAAATGATATCTTTGAATATTAGGGGTATGAATAAGACCCCTAAAAAAAGATATTTTAGGGAATTTACAGGTTATTATAGAGAACACAATTATAGATATGGATAGCAGATAGCAAATATTTTAGCCCTTTGTGGTGTTGATTTTCATATTGGCAAAATTTGAATTTTAGAAGGCAATTGGATAAGTGATATTTTATCTTAATAAAAATCATATCAAGGAGTTTGAGGAATATGAATATTTTTGATAGAAAGGCAAATGAAATATATCTTTGATAAAAGGTAAACTCAATATGGTTTTATTAACCTAATCACAATGTAATGTTTTGTTATTTTAATGAGAGTGGCCCCAATAGATGCCACACATATATTATTAAAAAAATCAATGCAATAAAGGTGGCATTGATCTTGTTTAATCTTAACCTTATTTTTCCAAACCTCTTAAACCATAGTCAACATATCACTTTTCAATAAGTCCTAGTTTTTTTGAAATAAAATTGTAAGAAATCCATCAAAGATAGTGCCTTATTAGGGTGGAAAGAGAAAACCGCCTCTTGTATCTCTTCCATAGAGATCGTCTTCAGAAGGATTTATCTTTATATGATAATTGATGGAACATTTTGTAGAAGCTTAGCATAATTTTCCTTGTCTTACCCAAATTTGGATAAAATATCTTTCAATTAATTATTTTTCCTTCTTAATATCTTCGTCTTCCTCAATACTTCTTCCATTTAGAGTTGTAACATTTTTTATTTGGAAAAAAATAAACCTATAGTAGGTTTTGCATGAAAAAATGGTGTTTCTACCACCTTGCTTAAGCCATTTATCCCTATATTGTTGGGTCTACAATAAATCTTCATTTTTTAATATATTATGATAATGGAATAGTAATTGTTTTTCTTACACATAAGTTTTTTGGAGTATTGATTTTTATTCTCTTGCAAGTTCTTAAGCTTGGATTTACTTTCCTCTTTTATTTTAAATATTTTACCATAATATTTGACAATCCACATATTCATTTAGCCTTATAGATATTTCTTATCTTGAACAAACATATGCATTCATGGTCCTACAAATCTTGCTTCATCCCACCATAGAATAGTTATATGAAATAAATCAAGGTCTTTGAACCATAAATATTGAAATCAAAATGGCTTTAAATGATCATTATTGAGTAAATCACATCTTAGGAGAATAGGTTTGTGATATAATCTTGTTGATAATCTTTTTTTTTTAAGATTGTATCCTCTAATTGTATTTATGTATTAGATAACAAATAATTGTTTATAATATTTTGCTATAAGAGTTTGTCCAATATGTCTATTATCTCATGTATCTCAAAATATTGAAGGAATAACATCCTAAAGGCCATTTGAATTGACAAAGGAAGTAAAATTTTCCATTGATGTAGACCACCTAGGAGTACCACACTTCTTTTATAGGAGATAAAATTTTGTTGAAGTCCCCTCAAGATTCCATAGATCACAATGATGAATTATCATTGAATTTAACAAAATTAAACAAAGGTCCTTATAGGATCTATCATGAAATAGTATTCATCCTATCATAGCATAATCATCTGTAAAAAATTAAGGAGTTGGAACCAAAAATATTGAAATTGAAATGGCTTTGGATGATCATTACTGAGTAAATCACATCTTAAGATAATGGGTTTATGATATGATCTTGCTCCAAATATGTTTTTGAAGAGATTGTATACTATAATTGCATCTATGTATTAGATAACAAAAATATATCCATTCTTTTTTATTGTATGAATTTATCCAATATGTCTAATATCCCATGCATATTTAAAACTTAAAGGAATAACATCCCAAAGGTCATTTTGTTTAACAAAGAAAGTAAAATCCTCCATTTATTTTGATCTTCTATATGTAATAAAGTGTGCAAGTGTGCAAAGTGTTAAGTAAATCAATAATCATAGGAGTTAGGTGTCAAATATGTAAGTGAAGAGTCACATGATATATGGCAAGATGTAAAGTAAAGAGTCATAAGAGTTTTGTCATATGTGAGGAATAAGAAAGGATGCATCTCCTAGATATTTGAGGAGAGCAATAGTTGAATATTGAAGAGTCATCTTATAATGTTATTTTATTTCTCTCCAAATGTCCCAACCGAAACAATTACACCTTGCACAGAGAGAAATAGTAGGGCCTCAATCGAGAGTGCAAGGTTAAGCTCAATCGAGGGCCTTTTGAGATTTTTTTATAGGGTTGGCTCCTTGTTAAGATGTGATATTTAGGCCCACTTGAACTTAGGGGGGAAAGGAATACGAGAGATAAAATAAAAATAACTCAAAAAAAAAACCTACGCTACAAGGGTGGAGATGCGCCAAAGATCTGATATGATCTCCCTATACCACAAGCTTGAGCGCTATGTGCTAGTGGTGAACACTTTATCTCCTCGACATAGATGAGCCTAAATGAGAGTTACCAACATACACACATGTAGAGAGATGGGTTAGAGCATGAGAACCATAAGTGACTACTCAAAAAAATTAGACACATAGGACTTCCATACACACATATATGCAAAATACTCGAGACAAGTAAAAGTTGAGAACATACACACACATGCAAATATGGGTCAACATGAGAACCATAAATGGCTACTCCAAAAATTGACATGTAGGCCTCCAATATATATATATATATATATATATATATATATATATATATATATATATATATGAATACAAATAAATTTTACAAGGATTATGCCATAAGTGGGGGTTCAATTTACCCACAAGCCACTCAAGAGCTAACTGTTATATACTAAGCAACAAAAGAAAAGGTTACAAATGTAAACTTGTTGATCCTTTTACAATATAAACTATTTTATAGATACAATATAAAGATTTTCCCTCCAAAATTATTTGTCGATGGATCTAATAATTTTAGCTATCTCTTCTAGGGATGCTAAAAACTGAATGAGGTACCCTTGGCCATATCAATTTTCAGATATAATATTGCCATCACCATGCTTTATCTTAATTGAATATTGGAACCGATTAATTAAAATGACATTTGGTAGGTGGTCCTTGTCCTTTCTAGGTAAGAGAACATTATTTTAACTCACATATCTCTTATCTAGTTCTATGCATTTTGGTCAGTCTATTTTAGCACACCCTAAGTCCTTTCAAAATCCAATGCATTCTTATAGGCTAGTCAAAACTTCTCATCATTGGCCTTGGTTGAAGATTACAAAACTTTTGATATCAGAGTTATTTGAGAGGAATATTTTTTAGTTCCCTCATTGTTACACTTGTTGGGACTTTTCTCTCCTTCACTTTATAAGCTTCCCATTACTTTCAATATCGAAGTTATTTGAGAGGAATATTTTTTTCGTTCCCTCATTGTTACACTTGTTAGGACTTCTATTTCCTTCATTTTATAAGCTTTCCATTACTTTCGACCTCTTGCTCTCAAAATGTATCAGACACTTTCAAGTTCTAATGTTGTCTCCTTTTCTTATTGTCTTCAAGACTATGACCACTTAGATAAAAAATTTGCCTCCCTTGGAAGTTTATTTTAGGTGCAAATTAGTAGTGAGGAGTCACTACATTTTTGTGTTAGAGTTAGAGTATATTACATCATTTGAGTCATCTAAATGTACCACCTTTGGTACATAGTTATAGTAGGATATTACTTTAGGGTGAATTTAGCTAGTTACTTCAAGCGATATTATAAATACACAAGTGTCAATGTGCAAGTTGTAATGTACAAGGTGTCCCCTTGTACAACTAGGTAGAGTGTTGGCCAATGAATCTCTTCCTATATAAAGGGCCTCATAGTGATATATCAAGCATATCAAGTGCATTGTATCAGAGAGTAGTAGATAGTGGTAGAACTCCTATATGGATTACAATGTAGTTCTTTAGATTATATTAATGGAGTGACCATCACCTCCATACTACATTGTATTTTCACCACTTTCTATTTATAGTATATTTTAGTCATATTGTAGAATTACTTTCTTTCATATTTTTTATATTTTATTAGGACATGTGATAGATCTCTCCCACTGCATATATCCTCAAAATCTAACAGTGATATCAAAGCCATGGTGAATCAAGAATATGAGGGCCCACATCCATCATAGTTCCTCTTTGCGTTTTTGTAAACTGGACTCACCATTGTGCACCGCCACTTGCAAAAATTGTCATAAGAGAAGTCCAATAGGTCAATAGGAATATGGAGAGTCACAGGAAATATTGAGAGGACTAAAATAAATATCAATTACATAAATTTTGAGATTACATTTGGCTAGAGTCTTTCCACAGAGTTGCAAAAAACTCGTGAAGACTAGGACTCAACATTCATACCACTAGATTGACAAATCAACTAGTGAAGATTATTATCTCTAGAATTATAAATTATTCTATTATAGTTTCTAACAACTTGTTGCAAGAAAAGGAGATTTAGAAAAAGGTTGGGAAGCTTCCTACAAGAAATCTAGGAAGAATATCTTCTTAGAATCATTCTAGCACTTGCAGTAACAAGGAGAAGACTGAAGATTTCAAAGACCTCAAAAAAAGGTCCCATTACAAGAGTTGCAAATCCTATAGATTGAAAAAGTGAATAAAAGGCCATAGTAGCCTTATAGCATACTCAAGGAAGAAGAGACTCCAGAATATGAGTCAGGGAGGAGATAGGAGATTGGTGTTGGAAATTTTGAGTATATTATTGTCATTGATGTCAAAGAATTAAAGGCAAAAGTTAATGACATTGGTTGTCATTTATGTCAAGGAAAATAAAGGTTTAATGGTTTTACCATGATGGCATTTGCAAAAGAAAAAGGAAGAGGTTTTATGATGGAAAATACTTTTATCTAAAGAAAAGGTCCAAGAAGAAAAATAGAGATTATAATATTTAAATATATGGAGATTTAAATAATTATAATAATTAAAAATTAAAATGACCCAAAGGTTAAAATATAGATTATAATATTTAAATCTACCTTAGATTTAAATTATTATAATATTTTTAACAAAGGTTTAGATGGCACCAAAAATCGAAATTGCATAAAGGCATTTGTTCAAAATAAAGCCGACTTCCAAAGTCAAAAAGGAAAAATGTATATAAAAAAAGGCTTATATTTTGCAAGCCAAGGTGTTTGATCATCCACGAAAATTAATATCCGATATTTCTATTCATTCGGCAAGTGGTGGAGGCAGAGAAGGGTTTTTGCGAATTTTGAGGCAGTGCAAATATTAAGATGGAGGGTGTCCAAACACCATCCTATGTAGGATGGTAGCCTAGTTGGCAATATCAGCTTGTGAAGCACGTTGTAGGCAACATGTTTGACGTTCGATTTGCACAGAGGCTTTTTGCGTGATCGAAATATTTTGCATCGATGTTAGAGGAGAAGAATGAGCACGTGCTCCTTGGGCTTGTGTGGGTGGCTAGCCCACATGGTGTTTGCCCTTGTGCTAGGGCATGGGGGCCAGCGAGGTTGCAGGTTTGAGCAACGACGACAACGCTTGAGGGTAGAATTAAAACTTTTAAAAGGTATGCATTTTGTGCTTGGTTAGGGAGTTATAAGGGTTAGTTAATTTTTATCATGTTGATGTAAATTGGTTAGGGAGTATTGTGATGTGAAATGGCTAGGGAGCAATAAGAATAGTAAAGTGATTTGATTTTTTTTTTACAAAGGGATGAAAGGTGAAATTTCAAATTGCTAGTGCTTGGTTGATGCATGAGATGAAGTGATAATTTCTTTGGTCTTATTGAAATTTGAAGTGCATTATTTTTGTTTTCATAAGAAGGAGGTATAAGGTGTATATGTGAAATTCATGTGTGTACTTTCTGGTTTGTTTTGCTGATCATTATTTTGCATGAAAGAATAAGAGTAATAAGGTGTTATAGTGGTTTGATATTTTATTGTAATTTTTGTATGGTGAAATATCTTTTGAGGTGAAAATTCATGTGGATGTTTTGAGGAAGTATCTTGCAATCTAACCCTTGAAGTAGCATTAGAAAAATCAGTTATTTTTGATACAGGTTTTGAAGACATATCTCCATAAGATAAAATTAAGAGGTATGGGCACATCATACCTTGTTTAAAGTGTTTGTTGGAGTGAATGTTTTGGAACACAAGGTGGAGTGAAAAGGATTGTTTGATAAGCATTGCTGGAAATATTTTGAGTGAGGATATTGTGCTTTATTGTAGAATGTGTTGGAAATATTTGGAATAGAATTTGAGAATAACCTATGCTTCTATTATTAATAGGTTTAATATATTTGTTCTAGAGATTGTGAACTACTTGTGCTAGGGTTGAAGACAAGGTAGTGCATCTTTGTGAAATATTTTGAATATTGGTTTGAGAGATATTGATTGCAATTGTGAAAGTGATTGAGATCAATTTTGTAAAGGGAAATTATGCATTAGTGTGATTGATATTTGAGAGAAAATTTGCAAGAAAGATAGATCAGTTTTGTGAAACAAGTCATACATTGTTTTGATTTGATTTGAAAGGGATTTTGCAAGAGAAAGAGATTGGTTGATTGAGTACAAGATTTGTGAGTGTGAAACATATTGAGTTTTTGATAGAGCATATCATTCTATATATGTTACAGAGGTTAAACGAATTCTAAGTAGAACTTTTCAGTGTGAAGAAAGGTTTTCTGAAAGAGATTTAGTTGTGTTGTGTATGCAAGATTTGGAATTATTTAAAGCAGTTGGTTTGAGCAGCATTGAAGGCAGATTTGAGAAACTCTTTTGATAAGACTTGAAGGTAGATTTGAGAAAGTATTTTGAGAAGACTTGAAGGCAGATTTGAGAAAGTCTTTTGAGAAGGCTTGAAGGTATATTTGAGCAAGTCCTTTGAGAAGACTTGAAGGCAGATTTGAGCAAGTCTTTGAGTAGGCTTGAAGACAGATTTGAGTAAGTCTTTGAGAAGGCTTGAGGATATATTTGAGCAAGTCTTTGAGAAGGCTTAAAGATAGATTTGAGCAAGTCTTGTGAATACTTGAAACATAATTGAGAGCATGTTTGATTACTGATTTGTTCAAGCCTTATGTAAAGGCTTGGCGCAGATTTGAGATATAATTGAGAGCAAGTTTGATTACTGATTTATTCAAGCCTTGTGTTAAGGCTTGGGGTATATTTGAGACAAAATTGAGAGTAGGTTTGATTATTGATTTGTTCAAGCTTTGTGTTAAGGCTTGGGGTATATTTGAGACATATTTTGGTGTAGATTTATGAGCAGAGTTAAAGCATATTTGTGCTAGACTTAGGACAAAGTTTGGTGTAAATTTGAGATAGAATTAAGAGTAGGTTTTGGAGGTGACAGAGCAAAGAGGAAAACAGTATCTAGTGGATAGAGATCCATTAGTCGATGCAGTGGGGACAAAGGTCTCCTATGGAGAGATATCCACAAGCCAGAGCAGTGGTGGCAGAAGTTTTCTAAAAGATCACTAGCCAGAGTAGAGGGGATAGAGTTCTCCTGTGGAGAGAGATCCACAAACTAAAGTGTAGACACCAAAACAGCACCAATCCGATTATGTGACAACAAGCACTGATCGCACTAACACACACAGCCCCCAGGGCAGCCCTCAGAGGTTAAACAGTGGTTCTAACCACTCACACAATAGTTTTGCAAGTCAAAAACCAATTTGGCACCTTTTAGACACTTTATTGCTTATTCGTCCCACCCAGGGACGAGTGCAAGTTTTACTCGTCCTACCCAGGGACGAGTGAAGTTTTACTCGTCCTACCCAGGGACGAGTGCTTACTGATACTCGTCTCACCCAGGGACGATTACTAGCGCTCGCTTCGGGGTGGGACGAATGTCAAGTTTGACCGACAAAAAGTCAAATCTCGGCATGTAACAACTCAGAACTGCCACTTAGCTTTTCCTGCATGACATAGGAGTGCGAGTGAGTTCTTTTGACAACTCATATCTACCAATTGACTTTCCCTTCACCGCATGGGAATGAGAGTGAGCTTTTTAAGACAACTCGGATTTGCCACTTAGCTATCCCTTCATTGCATGGGAGTGCAAGTGAGCTTTTCTAAAACACACAAAGACATGCACAGAGACAGTTAAGAATCCCTTGATCAAGAAGAAGTCTTCTTTTCACACAAAAAGCATTCATGCAAAGAAACACTTTTGCATGTTAATTCAAAGAGACCCCTTGGGTCTATAAAATGGTGAGTTTCCTCACCCAAAAGAGATACCGAGCAGGAGCATTTTGAGCGACGAAGTGTTGCTAATTCATTTACTTGCGATTTGTGTTTTCAACATCCATAATCTCTTAATCGAAAGAGAGGTTATTGGGTGACTTTTGAAGGCACGAATCAAGAACCAACACCCCATTCTTTTGACCACAATATCCTACCAATTTGCCGACAACACATCACATCAGGTTTCGGACCCATCCTAAGCGGATTGGTGTCGAAGCAAAGTTTCACCCGCGGGTGGTTTGCCTTTGGGCACCCCTCCCGCTTTATTTCTTTTATAGTTTTTTAGCTAGTTTCATGTTTATGCTTTTGTCAAGTTTTCAGTTCATTTAGATTCATTTTAGCCATAGTTAGATTTATCTTTTATTTTTCATACACAGGTGCTACTGATTCTTTGTTTGTTTCTTTGAACGTAGATTTGTAGCATTAGAGGAGCAGCGAGGAATCGACCTTTACCAACGCAAGCGGCGACAACATTTTGGTTCACCCATCTTATATGTGGGCACGCGGAAGAAGGAATTCTGAAACAAGTTGTAGAGATCAATATCTAACGCTCCTATCCCCTAAAAAGGAAGGAGACGCATTGTAACACGAATTGAAAAGAATATCAATAAAAAAGGGCCATAGTTTATATTGCTTTTATATCTTGTGTTCATTCATTTGTGTTCTTTCCTTTTAATACAATTTTGTTTAGTCTTTCCTTTTTGTTTTTGAAATCTCGTGTTTTCAATGGCGATAGGGAGCAAGAAAGGAATTAGACATTTGTGTACCTTGATCAAGAGCGCATTCGACGTCATGCAAGGTTTCACAACCATGACCGAGAGGGCCCAGTCCTGCGCACAAACGAGATGATGTGAGGCACAACCCTTAGTGCGAGACAGTCTCCGCGACCGCAAGCATCGCTCCAAGACCTCTAGACCCGAGCGGGAGGCCATTCCTCGTGACCATGATGGGCATCCTCGCGGCACCCATCCATGTTTACAGGCCTAGGCCAAACACTCCTCAAGAAGATTATGAGGATTATTACCAAGAAGAAGAGCGGGCTGAAATGCCCTATCAAGGCAGAAGGGATGCTACCCATTTAGTCATTCAAAGGCCTCAAGTTCCCCGCAACCCACAACGGGAACAAACTAAGGAGGAGGAAATTATATCCTCCGATGCCTACAAAGTGTTGTTAGAACGCTTGGAGAATATGGAACTTAAGACTGGTGGGCCTCAAAAGCCTACCTTACGCCAACTTCGTAGTCATCCGATACATCCATCAGTGCCGCACCTCCATACCCCGAACATTTCAAGTTGCCTCAATTGGCACTCTTTAAAGGGGATGAGGATGCTCAAGAACATGTGACTCGATTTTTGAGTCGATGCTTTGGTATACAAGACAATGATGCATTGCTATTGAGAACATTCATAACCACATTCGTAGGATCTGCCTCGGATTGGTTTACCCATCTACCGAAGCATAGCATCTACAACTTGGATCAACTAGTGGACGCGTTCCTAGAACGTTTTGCTTTCAATACAAAGAAAAAGGCGTCACTCAGTGATCTAGCTAGCCTCAAACAATATGAGGAAGAGTCTATGGTAGCATATGGGAATCGATGGAGGACGGTGCTTTCAAAGTTGTCCTACCTCCCTCCTATGTCCGACTTAACTCAAATGTTCGCAAAGAGCTGTTTGTGATCGATCTCTGTGCTATTGCAGCTACAACAATACGCCACTTTAGAAGAAGCTCTGGCGCAAGCTAGACGTATCGAAGAGATCAAGATACAGGATGGCAAAATTGCCAAGCCTAAGAAAAAAGAGTGGAACAAGAGCACCAAAATAGGGAATACGCAACAGAAACCCGCCGCGGTCAATCAAGTTGCTATTAATGCCCCTACGCCTGCCCAAGCAACACAACCTTCAAAGGCTAACTATCAGGCGGTGCCTCACAATAATTATGAGAAAGATAACAAGAAGCAGGATCAAAATCAGCAACGTCACCCTAAGCGACAATTTACACCATACACTGAGTCTAGGGATTCCTTGTTTGACCGTTTGTCGCCGGCAAACTTGATTAATCTGCTAGATATTCCAACAATTGATCCTAATGCGCCAAAGCCTAAGGGGTATAGAGAGGATATTTTTTGTAGATTCCATAGAAGGAAAGGGCATGACCTTAATGTCTGTTGGTCGTTTAAAGGTTTAGTGCAAGATCTCATTGATAATCACACATTGGTAGTGGATAACCCCATCGCACCCAACAACCAACAAATGGGTGTTTTCAAAGATCCTTTACCCACACATGATGCACAAACAAAACCTCTGCATGTCAACGAAGTGCAACAGAGTTACCCCATGGAGGGATATGTTGGGATGATTAGCATTGTGACAAGAAACAAGAGACACCCAGGAGTTGTCCCCGCGACACCACTAGGGAAGCTTCATCCACGTCACAACATCAACCAAATCCTACACAGCTTGCCCCCACCTAGACCAGTGGCCACGATTCGAACTAGACTTACCCAAAGTCTACGGACCACATCGGCTAGGCTCTCCATTTATGAGCTTATTCAACAATCAGCGCCCCATCGGGAAGCTCTTATGGAGATATTAAAGGCAATTGAATTGCAACCCCACGAAGCGGATTCGTTCAACAATTTTGTGGGGCATGTTAAACAGTGTACTGAACCAGTCATTACCTTCAGGGAAGATGAGCTAAAAACGGTGACTGGAGATGTAACGGATCCACCCCTGCACGTTATTGCGCGGGTCAACGGGACTCCATACAAACGGGTGTTGATAGACACTGGTTCGTCCAGTAACCTTATTACAACCGCTGCACTAAAACATTTGAAACTACCAACCTCTCACATTGCACCTTCCACTTATACCCTTCGAGCATTTAATGATACGATATGCTCGACAGTTGGCACAATTGTCCTGCCCATACAAGTGGGACAAAAGACCATTCATACGTTGTGCCACATTTTAGAAGGTGAGATGGCTTACAATATCTTGCTTGGGCGGCCTTGGATCCGAGATATGAAGTGTGTCCCTTCAATTGCTCATCAATGTTTGAAATATACATTTGAAGGACAAGTGCACGTGGTCCCCGCAGATTTGGAACCTTTTAAGTATTGCAACTCAGTGCAAATCATGCCGCAGTCGACCCTTCCTTCAACGCACGTGGATTTCCAGTTAAATCCATCTAAACGGGGTCCGACTAAGCAAGAATCTCCATCACCAAATCAATCAAATTCTCAGGCGGGATCATCTTCTTCATCCAGTCCTCCCACAATGACGCCACCTACGATGGCCACTCCAACGGACAAAGGAAAGAAGCCCCTGGAAACGGAACCACCTTTAGTCTCCAACATCTCTACAGGAGAGACGCCTAATCGAATGGAAGTTGAGACGCCTAGTTCACCCCACATGGAGTGGACTCAAGGAGAACTCCCATTCACTTCCCCTCAATCGCCAACGATTACCGTTGAGATGTCTAACACGAGGCATGGGGGAGTACATAGTGCGCAATGTTGTTGCAACGCCCACACTTCAGTCTATGCAAGACATGGGAAGACCTCGACTCCCCATAGGCTCCGTGGTTCCTTTAGGCTACCCACCTAATCAGACAAACTTTATTTTTGGGGGCCTAGATCATGGCGTTGAACCTTCTCAAAAAGAAGAAGAAGATGAAGATCCCTTTGTGGAAGATGTCAACTATCTGGCTAACCCAGACTTCGCATTACGATATCTTAGCCAATGCAATTGGCATGGATACGAGTTAGGCCGGTATGAACAAGGAATGCGTGTTTTGTGTCAACCAAGATACCAAATGCCTTATGACAAGTCAGGAGTAGGGTTTAACCACCCTTTGCCCCTCGACATCTTGGTCGAAAACATGCAAGGCCTAGGGATAGGCAACAAGGATGGGTTGGCATCAGATCCATATGCCAATCCAAATACAACTTATACATTGGGGGATTATTTCCCATTGCAAACAAATAACCTTGTTGACCTCAACAACCCTTTCCCTACGGCCGAACAAGGAGAAACCTCATGGACTCACCCACAAGGGGAAGATGGACAAGACCAAGAAGGGTCTTCTCGAAGATGAGTCGGAGTACGATCATTCGCATGAATATCAAATGAATGACGATCAGGACAGCTTCCTGATGATGTTCCCATTGAATGATCCTAGTGAGCATAGGCTACCTCAACAACAACAAAATCCTTTGGACATAGACGACATGTTTGAAAACTTACACATAGATCCAAGACCTAGGAGGCATTTCAACCTGGCGCAGTTATAGCAATTATTGCATCTGCCACTCTAGGAATACAATGAACATCTTCTGCCTGGAGACCCTATCAAACCATCAGTACCTAGGGAAGATCCTATTTGCAGGTCCACGCATAGGGCTGATCCCTTTGTGCCAGTGCCTACAGAGCCAGATCCAAAGCACCAAGAACATTTCGAATGTTAGAGTTGTCACATTTGCGGTAATGGAGATTACAATCATTTCATTAACATGGTCTCCATTGATTTGACCGCCCCCATCCATGATCCAGCCAATCCAACACGATTATTGCATCTAGACATAGAAGCTATTGATTGGGATCGCACTGACACACCACCATCTCCATCAGAGTATTGGCCTTGCGGTGGGATGTTTCATTTCACTCCAGGACAGACTCAGGATGTCTTCCATGCTGAAGAGGAACTTGACGTTCCTAATGATGATCTTAATTCAACAAACGATATCCATCTGATCCCAATTCCACACCAGTTGGAAGACGGATCCCATATGTCAGTTGAAGCAACGACTGATGTAGACATCGGCACAGATCCAATGAATCCACGGATTCTCAAGCTGGGGGTAAGTCTTTCCCCCGAAGAGCGAGCCGATTATGTTGCCCTTCTTAAGGAAAAGAAGGAGGTTTTTGCATGGTCATACAAGGATATTCCGGGACTAGACCCACAACTAGTCACGCACAATTTAACGCTTGATCCGACAATCAAGCCAATCAAGCAAAAACTACGCAAGATGCATCCAACAATGGCCTTAATGGTAAAATATGAGTTACAAAAGTTGTTGGATGCCCAGTTTGTCATCTGTGTGGATTATCCGCCATGGTTGTCTAACATGGTTCCTGTCAAGAAACCCGATGGGAGGATTCGCATATGCACCGATTTTTGAGATCTTAACAAAGCGAGTCCTAAGGATGATTTTCCCTTGTCGAGCATCGACGCGTTGGTAGACGCTACAGCGGGCCACGAAATGCTTTCCCTTATGGATGGTTTCTCGAGATACAATCGTATTCGTATCAATCCTGAGGACCAACTAAAAACGGCATTCACAACGCCTTGGGGGACATTTTGTTATAAGGTCATGCCTTTTGGCCTTAAAAATGCTCGGAGCCACCTACCAACGTGCCATGACGTACATCTTTCACGATTACATGCACAAAACTTTGGAAGATTACATGGATGATTTGTTGGCCAAATCTCTTTTGCGCCCAGATCACATCGGTGACTTGAGTAAGGTCCTTGATCGCCTCATTGAGCATAAAGTCAGATTAAACCCCAAGAAGTGCATCTTTGGCGTCACCTCTGGAAAGCTCTTGGGTTTCATAGTCTCCAAACGAGGAATTGAGGTTGATCCAAACAAAGTCAAGGCAATCCTTGAAATGCGTCCCCCAACCACCATCAAGCAGCTCAAGAGTCTGCAGGGAAAGGTTGCATCGATCAAGCGCTTCATAGCGTAGTTATCTGACAAATGCCGACCCATGAATAAATTATTGCATAAGGGGGTCACATTTCATTGGGATGACGAGTGCCGATCGACCTTTGACGACATTAAATAGTACTTGGCTTCGTCGCCGTATTGGCACCACCCGGACTCAGGAGTGTCGTTCTATTTATACATCTCAACCATCGAGGTGGCACTCGGGCGCCATGTTGTCCCAAAAAAATGAACTTCACAGAGAACAGAGCTACATACTATCTTAGCCGCACCCGGTCGGTTATGAACTTAACTATGCATATGTTGAAAAGCTCTGCTTGGCAGTGGTGTTTGCTACCAAAAAGCTATGCCACTACATGCTTAGTAATAAGATGTATGTTGTGTCTAAGGAGAATCCATTGCGATACATGATGAGTCGTACTTATCATAGTAGCCGCACGACGAAATGGATCATGTTGTTGACGGAGTTTGACATAGAGTTCATTGGACAGAAATCTATAAAAGGTCAAGTCATCGTCGATCAACTAGCTGAGGCTCCTCTTGAAGACGATCAGCCTCTGACTTTTGAACTACCTGATGATGGGGTCTTCCATGTTTCAGAGTCGCCAGATTCTGATGAGCCTGAGTCATAGGTCGACATAACCCTATTCTTCGATGGTTCTAAATGTGAGCAAGGGGGTGGTGCGGGAATTGTATTCTTCACTCCGCAAGGCGCTCCAATGCCCTTGTCATTTAAATTAGACTTCCCGTGCACCAACAATAATGCAGAATACGAAGCCTTGCTCATAGGTCTTCAGACAGCAATCACCATGAACATTAAACGATTGAATATCTTTGGTGATTCGTTGTTAATTGTCAATCAAGTAAAAGGGATATACCAATGTAAATGTCCACTTTTGAAGTCTTATAAAGCCCTTGTGGATAAATTCTTGGCACAACTTGAATGGTATGACATCGAGGCACTCCCTCGATCATCAAATCATTTTGCGGATACTATGGCCTCCTTGGGGTCACTCATCCCGCAAGACCCTTCTGGTGAAATGACAACCATTCAAGTTAAAACATTATCGCAATCTACGATGGAGCGTGCAAGCTCTGATCTGACGCCAAGAATCCACATGATTCAGATTGAACCATCTCTGGATAAGTTCTCTCGAATTCGAGATTGTTTGACTAAAGCCAACTGGGGGTCCTTGTTCTCCCCGACCCCTCTTACTAGCAACACCACGTTGTTTTTACAAGTTCTTTCCTGCTCAGCTTTTGTTCGGGATAAACTTCAAGAGGGATTGGTCGTTCATACTATCGAGGTTTCTGATCAACAATACTGGTATACACCCATTCGGGATTACCTCAAGCTAGGTAATCTCCCACTTGGATTGACACAAGCCACGAAAAGATCATTCAAACAGAAAGCGGCAAAGCATGTCTTGTTAGGAGACATTTTGTATCATCGAAATTATGAAGGAATCCTCCTTCGTTGTTTGGACCAACAAGAGTCCGCTTGGGCGATCACCCAAGCTCACGATGGTACATGTGGTGGCCACTTCAGCGGTATGGCCATCGCAAAGCGCATTCTTCGCATGGGTTATTATTGGCCATCTTTAGAGCGAGATTGTTGCGCATATGTGAAGAAGTGCATGAAGTGTCAGCACCATGCTAATTTGACACACGTACCTTCTCAGGCCTTACAGCCGATTCAATCGATTTGGCCTTTTTCGTAGTGGGGCTTTGATCTAATTGGAAAGATCTCCCCTGCGTCGTCTGGTCGTCACACGTTCATTTTAACGGCCACAGAGTACTTTACCAAATGGGTGGAAGCAATTCCGCTGACCACTACGATTGGAGCCCGCATTGCGGAGTTCATTTTGCATAACATCATATGTCGTTTTGGTATTCCATCCAAAATAGTCTCGGATAATGGGATGCCATTCAAGAATAAAGATGTGCATGCTTTGACCACAAAGTACAAGATTCAGCATAGCTTTTCGACACCCTATTATCCGTAGGCAAATGGGCAAGCAAAGGCGTCAAACAAAATGCTAGTCGCCATTCTTAAAAAGATAGTTGCAGACAATCATAAAGACTGGCACATTCAGATCCCGCTTGCCCTATGGGCTTATCGCACCAGCATTCGAACGCCCACCGGGGCAACTCCATTTTCGCTGGTGTATGGCTCCGAGGCGCTCATGCCTTTTGAGTTGGAAATTCCTTCCCTGCGCATTTCAATGCAAGAGTTCATCGATGATGACACTGCGCGACAGGCCCGGTTAGATCAACTAACGTTGCTTGACGAACGACGCGTTAATGCTCTCGAGCATTTGCGTATCTATCAAGAGCGACTTAAGAAAGCATACAACATGAAAGTCCATCTTAGGGAATTTTAGGTTGGTGACTTGGTCTTAAAAGAGAACCAAAGAGAATTCTAATTTTCCGTCCCATCTACGGGATAAGTTTGCAGCAAACTGGTTAGGTCCTTACATCATTGACAATAGAATAGGACCCGGAACATACCGGCTTGCCTCTCTTGAAGGAATCAAGGAAACACAACCCTTGAACATCATTCATTTGAGGCCATTCCACACCTAGAGAGCCATAGTCCAACAAAAAGCTCCAAGGATTACCACAATCGCTTGGTCAACCCAAAAGGCCCGGGTAAGTATTACTTGGTCAACCCAAAAAGCTCCAAGGATTACCACAATCGCTTGGTCAACCCTAAATGCCCCAAAGGTATCTATAAACCCTTTGGTCAACCCAAAAGCTCCAAGGATTACCACAATCGCTTGGTCAACCCAAAAGCTCCAAGCGTTACCATAACTGCTTGGTCAACATAAATATTCAAAAATCAACAAAAACAACACAAAAATCAAAATCACAAAAACAATTGCATTTCAATTCCATGCATACTCATAAAAACAAAAAAAAAAAAAGACAAAAAAATCAAAATCACAAAAACAATTGCATTTCAATTCCATGCATTCTCAAAAATAAAAACCATCAAAATCACAAAAACATTTGCATTTCCATTCCATGCATTCTCATAAAAATCAAAATACAAAAATATAGGTTGCATTAAGCATTGCATCCATACATTGCATACTTCGCTAGGTCATACAAGTCAAAAGCACCATAGGCTGTCATTATTTGGCAATTCCATCATTTCCACCTCAGATCCATTTTCATAAACGCCTACATCCAACATATCACCCTTTTATTTTAGCATCGTCGGTTGTCGCCTAATGTATATAGGGTTTTCATCATTCAGATGTCTTTAAATTTCTAGCCAAAAACTGTACACAGTTAAGCATATTTTACATGGGAAAGTTTTACTTGGATCCCACCTTGGTACGTAGCATCCCAACACAAATTAACACACATAAAATAATTCCTAAGTTGTGTGGACGAAAGATGAAACCTGCACCATAATCCCGGTTACCATAAGCGAAACGACTATCTTGCTTATCCCCCTGTGCAATTGACCCTAGAAATTCCGAGAGTTGGCAAAAGGACAAGCATCCTCCCTACCCAATTCCCCATGAATCCCAAGTTCTCAAAAGTTGCAAAAACATCAAAAATTTGCAAAACGTCAAAACACTAAAATTTGACATCCTACAATGCACACATCAAAAGGCACAAACAATAGTGATTCTCGTCACTCCATATTCAAATCCCTTGCTCAAAAAAAAAAAAAAAAAAGACGAGTACTATCATAAAAATAAACAGTGATTTCATCACTATAAAGAGCAAGTATCCCAATACCCTTGAAGAAAAGAAGGGAGTCGAACTTGAATCCCTGGAACTCTCAGCATTTCGACAGGTCATGAGGCAAGCTTCAATATCGGTTTGGTTGATAGCCTATTGGTCACTGGTGGTAAACCTCCCGCATGACGATATATCTGTCACATTAACTTGTGTGCAGATCAATGTTTGCATGTGGATGAGCTAGCTTATGGTATCCTAGATAACATCGTAGATTAATCTGACTAAATACAATAAAGGAGTTAGTGGAGCTAATTAGGTGATCCTCACATGCAGTTCGGTTGAAAGCCCATCTGGCACTGGCGGTATCCTGATGAATAACACATAAATGAACTCAATTGCACACACAGGGATGTGAAATAACTTGGTTAAATTCAAGTCAGATTTAGACCTTGTTCAGAAGTCTTGTGAGATAAACGAACAGTCTTGGCTATTTAGTTAAAAATATCTGCATCTCAAAAAAGCTTAGCTACATTTTCAAACAACCGATCCATTTCATTCCATACATCACCATAAACAACTCGACAAAATCCAAAAACAAAGTTTTCACATGCACAAGCATTCCATAAATCAATCCCATTACTCTAGCAAGTCCAATCCAAATCTTGTACAGTCTATGGTGCATCGACAAACCATCAACAATTCATTTCATTCATTCCATAAGCATACATCATACCACATAGAATCATCACATTCATAATCGCATATGCATACATCAATGTAAAAACATGCACATAAAAATAAATCATGACAAATGATAAACACCAAAAAGAATCATCTGTATATATATCATAACAAAAATTGCCCGCAGGCTACAATGCACTGGTCCTCGGACCTCACTCCCATCATCCAAAATCTCAAAAACCCCCAGCCTAGGGCGTCGGCCACCATGATCACGTAGGATCGATGCGACGAGAGCTACCCCCCACGGTATCCATCCTCTGAGACCTCTCAGGGTGACTGCTCGCCCCTGCATCCCGACCACTCGCTCCGCCCTCCTCTCGTCGCCTACGCTGGGATGATGCCGACTGCTCCGTCTCGCTATCTCTCGTCCTGTATGACGAGCCACTGGCCGGAGGCTCTGGTATTCGCCCACCCAAGCGAATAATCTCACCCTCCATCTCTGATCGATGCCGCCCCCAATCTGCCTCTCGTAGCCTCAACTCTCCCTCTCGCCTACGGTAATACGCGATGACATCATCACGCTGTGCTAGCTGCACCCATAGGAGATCCCTCTCCCGTGCAGCATCCGTATCCCTCGCCTGCTGGTGAGCCGCAGCCCCTGCGCTCCCCGCCCTTGCCAACTGTGTCCGTAGGAGATCCCTCTCCTGCGTCATCTTCGCAAGCTCTCCATCGCAGTCGCGCTACCTCAGCGCGCAACCCCGCCTTTGTATCCCTCGACCCGTCACGCTCTGCCTCCTCGGAGCATCGGCTGCTCCGGAGCATCCTGCATCTCTGGTCGCTCCTCCTCAAAGTCATCTCCCGCCTCTGCCACCTCCACCATCTCCACATCCGCAGGAGCTCCCCAACCCTCTCCTGGTGCCTCCGCACCCTCTCCGCCTCCCGCTGCCTCCTCTCCTCCCAATGGCCCCTCACCTCGCCACTACCGCAGCGTCCACCACTCCTGGTACTCGACAGTCACTCCGACGTCATCTACGTCCGGAATGTCTAGTACTGCATCCGACTCCTCCCCCAATGGCTCGAGGATCGATGCAGCTAGGGTCCTCTCATCACTCCGACGTCGATAGGCTACGGGCTCCCCAGGCAACCCCTGGCGTACCCCAAACTGTCGCGTCACTCGGAGGTAATGGAAGTACTCCTACTCTGTCCCATGCCGTCCAATCACCCATCTCCCCCTCTGAACCCGTCGAAGCCAATCATCTACCTCTGGCCATGCGGGACAATCCCGATATGGCCTCCATATCACATCTCTGGGAGTTAGTCGTGCCAATGCATCTCTATAATGGTCCACGTCTCCCGCGAACCGCCGACTCTGCCCCTGCTCCTTCGACCGATACCATAGAGCACCATACCCAATATCCCTATCCACCATCTCAGCTTGGGTAGTCCAGGGCAACCCTCGTGGTCGCTCTATGGCTATGTGCTGCCATGCCCAGCACTGCAACAAGAAACTGCACCCAATCCCCTTCCACCTCCGACAACGGACCTCATACAACTCATCATATAACTGCGCCAAAAGTGTCTGACCCCATCTCATAATAACCGGCTCTGTCATCGGGCAATCCACTAACTGCCATACCACCTCCAATAGGTTCCATGGGAACCTCGCTCCTGACGAGTCTGGCAGGAGCATGTTGGAAATGAGGCTCATGAGCACCGCATGCCTCACTCCCAACATTCCCCTCGCGTACCAATACCATACCAAGATCCCCCCAATATGGCAATCCAGCTCCACCCTCTCCAACGAGGTCATCCCATCATCATCCTCTCCATATCCAAAGTACCGCATCAGTATCGCCGTCCTCTGGCCCCATGGTGTCGTCCGAATGGGAACCCCGTCTATCGAAATCCGAAGAATCCGATACACGTCCTCTAAGGTGATAGTCATCTCCCCTGTCGGAAGATGGAAGGTGTTCGTCCGAACATCCCATAGGCCGATCAAAGCTGTAAGGTACGCCCGATCCGCCACAACTGCATCCAACCGAGCCACATGCTTGAGCCCTAGGGCATCAAGCCACTCCCAGTCATCATCACTCAACGCCTCGCGGGCATTAGAAAAAATGGTCGGTACTCGATGTCGACTCTTCACCACCTGCACATCACAAAAAACAACAAACATCAAAAACATGCATCAAATTACCATCACATGTACAAAAATGCATAACTGTATAGTAACATCTTTCATTCACATGTACATCCAAAAAAAAAAAAAATTCAATTGTGCATCTTTAATTTCATCAAAAATGACAAAAATTTGACATGGTTTACCTACGGTTTTACCTAAGTTTACCATTTCAAAACAAAAAAATTCATCAATTTTGCATCTTTAATTTCATCAAAAAACAAATGACAAAAATTTGACATGGTTTACCTACGGTTTTACCTAAGTTTACCATTTCAACCAAAAAAATTCATCAATTTTTCATCTTAATTTCAACAAAAAACGACAAAAATTTGACATGGTTTACCTACGGTTTTACCTAAGTTTACCATTTCAAAACAAAAAAATTCATCAATTTTTCATCTTTCATTTCATCAAAAACGACAACAAATTTGACATGGTTTACCTACGGTTTTACCTAAGTTTACCATTCCAAAACAAAAAAATTCATCAATTTTGCATCTTTAATTGCATAAAAAACGACAAAAATTTGACATGGTTTACCTACGGTTTCGACCTAAGTTTACCATTTCAAAACAAAAAATTCATCAATTTTACATCTTTAATTCCACAAAAATTAATACAAAAATTTGACATGGTTTACCTACGGTTTTACCTAAGTTTACCATCTCCAAACAAAAAAAATTCATTTAGTTTTCATCTGACATTTCATCAAAAACAATAAAAATTTGACATGGTTTACCTACGGTTTTACCTAAGTTTACCATTTCAACCAAAAAAATTCATTCATTTTCCATTTTTAATTCCATAAAAATAACACAAAAATATGGGCATGGTTTACCTACGGTTTCGACCTAAGTTTTACCATTCACATAGAAAAACATTTTAACCATGGTTACCCTAAGTTGTTACTCTAAGTTTCATTTTGGGTTTATCATCCGGTTTTCCATCTAAGTTTCCATAGGTTTGCATCCATGTTTCCTTTGGTTTCATTCATTTACCTTTTAATTTAATTAATTAGGGTTTCATGTTTCAATAAACGAAAAACAATAAAAACACATTTGCATTTTTCAAATTCACAATTGAGGAGATAGTGCACTTATCGGTCTCGCCTCGGCTCCGCCGCTCGACGACTCGGTCTGTGCACTCATGGTGGCTGGATGATCCGGCAGCGCTTCGCGTTAGAAAATCTACCTCCTCCTCCCCAGAGCTCCAAATCGCAATCGTTGAACAGTGCAAATGAGCCAAAACCGTCATTTTCGCATATTTATACTTTTTGTCAGCTGGTACTCGTCCCTTACCGAGACGAGCGCTTTTCGGCGCGCTCGTCCCACCCCGGGACGAGTACCGTCAGAGACGCACTCGTCCCACCCCGAGACGAGTACCATCCTAGAGTTCGTTCCACCCCGGGACGAATAAAAAAAAAAGAAAAAGAAAGAAAAATAAAAAACAACCACAACATAAAAATGACAAATGCCAACAAAACCAAAAAAAGGTCAAAACAGTCGAAAAATTGCTCGAGCATGCTTAGCGGTAAACCATCTAAAGGCACCCTTGCACAAGTCATCTTGGGTCAAGCGACTCGTCGCTTTTCTCATGTCGGTCATTCCCTCATCGATTCGTCGCTTGAGGGGGTAGTCACACTTAGTTGCCAATCAACACCATTATACCCAGTCTTGGAAATGACACGCATTCAAAGGATCATTGCAAAAGACAATCGTGCCCTTGCTTGGGGCAGCAAACAAGCAATCATCACAAACTGATCATATACTTGGCATTCGTGAATCATGAACTCAAGGTTCCCACAACAAAAGGTTGCGCCCTTTGCCTCTTCATGACTGATCAATGTCTAAGTTCAAGTAATACCTCACCGAACCAGGTTAATGCTTGATTTGAGTTCCTTAGCTCGTCAGAAGCAAGGATTCAAGAATGCGTGCCCTTTCCATACTTGGGGCATCAAGAGTTGGTTAGGTTATTGAGAAACCCTAATCATTAGTGCTTTGGTTATATATTTTTGCTCAGCATTGCACCATGTGCAACGCTTCCCAAAAAGGGGCATCTGTAGACACCAAAACAACACCAATCCGATTATGTGACAACAAGCACTGATCGCACTAACACACACAGCCCCCAGGGCAGCCCTCAGAGGTTAAACAATGGTTCTAACCACTCACACAGCAGTTTTGCAAGGCAGAAACCAATTTGGCACCTTTTAGACACTTTATTGCTTATTCGTCCCACCCAAGGACGAGTGCAGGTTTTACTCGTCCTACCCAGGGACGAGTGTAGGTTTTACTCGTCCTACCCAAGGACGAGTGATTATTAATACTCGTCTCACCCAGGGACGATTACTAGCGCTCGCTTCGGGGTGGGACAAACGCCAGGTTTGACCGACAAAAAGTCAAATCTCGGCATGTAACAACTCAGAACTGCCACTTAGCTTTTCCTGCATGACATAGGAGTGCGAGTGAGTTCTTTTGACAACTCACATCTGCCAATTGACTTTCCCTTCACTGCATGGGAATGAGAGTGAGCTTTTTAAGACAACTCAGATTTGCCACTTAGCTATCCCTTCATTGCATGGGAGTGCAAGTGAGCTTTTCTAAAACATACAAAGACATGCACAAAGACAGTTAAGAATCCCTTGATCAAGAAGAAGTCTTCTTTTCACACAAAAGACATTCATGCAAAGAAACACTTTTGCATGTTAATTCAAAGAGACCCCTTGGGTCTATAAAATGGTGAGTTTCCTCACCCAAAAGAGGGACCGAGCAGGAGCATTTTGAGCGACGAAGTGCTGCTAATTCATTTACTTGCGATTTGTGTTTTCAACATCCATAATCTCTTAATCGAAAGAGAGGTTATTGGGTGACTTGTGAAGGCACGAATCAAGAACCAACACCCCATTGAAAACACGAGATTCCGGAAACAAAAAGGAAAGACTAAACAAAATTGTATTAAAAGGAAAGAACACAAATGAATGAACGCAAGATATAAAAGCAATATAAACTATGGCCTTTTTTTTATTGATATTCTTTTCAATTCGTGTTACAATGCATCTCCTTCCTTTTTAGGGGATAGAAGCGTTAGATATTGATCTCTACAACTTGTCTCAGAATTCCTTCTTCCGCGTGCCCACATATAAAATGGGCAAACCAAAATGTCGTCGCCGCTTGCGTTGGTAAAGGTAGATTCCTCGCTGCTCCTCTAATGCTACAAATATGCGTTCAAAGAAACAGACAAAGGTCTCCTATGGAGAGATATCCACAAGCCAGAGCAGTGGTGGCAGAAGTCTTCTAAAATATCACTAGCCAGAGTAGAGGGGATAGAGTTCTCCTGTGGAGAGAGATCCACAAACTAAAGCAAGGGGAAAGAGTTCTCCTATGGAGAGAGATCCACGAACTAGATCAAGGGGAAAGAGTTCTCCTATAGAGTGATATCCGTGAACTAGTTGGGGAGATAGAGTTCCTCTATGGAGAGAGATCCATAATCTAGTTGAGGAAATAAAGTTCTCCTGGATCAAGTTCTATGAACCAAAGAAAAGGGGAAAGAGATCTCATGTGGAGAGAGATCCACAAATCAGAGCATAGAGGATTAGTGTCTTCTTTGTATAGGGATCCATAAATATTGTAATGGGGAATTGATTCCCAAGAGACTTGTTGAGAAAATTTAAAAGAAATATTTTTTTTGTGGAGTAGCCCACATTGGGTGAACCATGTTAAATTTGTGTCTCTCTTATGTGTGATTATTTGTGCATTACTTTGATTACTACTATTGATATTGCCATTGATAATATTGGATAATATTATTTGGGAAAGAAAAGTAAAATTTGATCTTATACTGTTCACCCCCTCTCAGTATAAGCCTATGTTCTCAAATTGGTATCAGAGCGGGTTCTTTCGAAAAAGTCTAACAGCTTGAAGGAAGAAAGTATAGGAACACAAATGGCATCTCAGAATGGATCTTCATCAAATAAGGCACCATTGTTCGATGGGAACAATTATGATTTCTGGAGCATAAGAATGAAGACTTACTTGATGGCACAAGGATATGAGACATGACAATCCATTGAGGATGGGTTCACACCTACAGATACTCCTCCCACAGATAAAGATGGTAAGATGTTACATGTGAAAAATGCCAAGGCTATAAATGGAATCTCAAGTGGATTACGTGAAGCAAAATTTGTGAAAGTTATGCATTGCAAATCAGCAAAAGAGATATGAGAAAAATTGAAGTAAACATATGAGGGAGATAACAAGGTCAAGATGGCAAAACTACACAACCACAAGAAAAGGTTTGAAGATTTGAAGATGGAAGATGAGGAAGATATTGCTACATACTTACTTTGTGTGGATGAGGTAGTTAATACCATGCATGGACTTGGATTTGAAATTGAAGACTCCAGTATTACTTAGAAAGTACTAAGGTCACTTCCTATGAGGTATGATGGAAAGGTTTCAGCTATAGAAGATGAGAGATATTGAAAATTTGATTATGGATGAGTTACATGGAATTCTCATAGCTTATGAGATGAGAATAGTAAAGGATCACAACTCCAAGAAAGAGACAACTCTCAAAGCATCAAAGAAGACAAAATATAAGAAATCAGGATCAAGTGGTGAGTCAGGCAGTGATGAAGAAGCTAACTATGGTAGAAGAAATAAGGACTCAAGAAAGCACAAAGTTATGAAAATTGTGAGATGTGTTGAGTGTGGTAAGTTTGATCACATGGCACTTTATTGTCCACAAAATGGGTGTAGTAGCAGTAAAGAGGAAAATGAATTTGATTTTGCTCTCAAAGAGATTGTTGATCTAAGAGGAGAAGTGGAAATAGATTCAAGTGATGAATCAAGCAGTGAAAAGGAAGCTAACTTTGTAAAAGGGAATAATAAGGAACTAAGAATACTCAAATGTTTTATTTGTGGTAACTTTGGTCACCTTGAAGATCACTGTACAAAAACTGGGTATAGTAGCAGTGAAGAAGAATATGAATATGCTCTTGAAGACCTAGAGGAAGATTCAAAAAAATAAAAGAAGGGAGCCATAGTTGAGGAACTTGTTGAGTTAAAAGAGAGAACTCAAGATTGAAAGCCCAAGTACAAGAGGATAAGGAAACAAAGGCAAAATTTCTACAAGATATCACTAACCTTAAGGTTAAGGTTGAAGAGGCAAAGAAAATTGAGGAAGGTATGGCTGAAAAATTAAAGGCAAAAGAGCTAGAGTGTGAAAGATTAGAACATGAAGTAGTTTCTCTAAGGATGGAAGTGAAAGATGCTAATAATGTAATGTCCCTTTCCTATCTTGTTAACAGTGTGGGTGCATTCAGAGGATTTTGGACCTTTGTAGGGATGTTGTCTACTTTCAGATGTCAGTTTCTTGGAGACATTCAGAGCTTGGATGGTGGACTTACTATTTATAGTAAGTCAATGATTAGGGTTTCAGGTCCGACGAATAGGGTAATGATATTCTTCATCAAATTGGGTACCCATATATCTCTTTTATTGCTTGATTTTTGGTCTTTCCGAACACAGGTGCAGAGACTTACTATTTTTAGTAAGTTAGTCAGGGTCAGTATTTTGGGAAATGGATTTTACGACTGAGTAGTTCGACGAAATGGGTATCCATTTCTATATTTGGTTTGATGGTTTGATCAGTGGAGGTCCAATATTTTAATGTGTAAAGTTTATTATGTTATATTTAATTAATATAACATAGTATTAATTTATAATTCCATATTTTTTATGTTAAAAAGGGGCTTTATAGCCACTCAAAAGAAAGGGCATTAAATAATAAATCAAATTAAGAGGGGCTTGACATGGTACGACCCCCTTGTGGGACATAAAGTGAAACAATTAAAAAATTAAATAAGATGGAGCTTTCTAGAAAGCCATCGTGAGTTTTGAAGGAGGAGTTAAATAGGGGTCTTGAGCTCATTTTAGATAATCTTTTGGCTATTGTTTTTAGGAAGAGTTTGAAGAGTAGCTTGCAGAGTTTATTTACAGGGTTGTATTGCTTGTTAGTAACGAAAATTACTTACAGGGACATCATCTTCGGAGTTGAAAGATACTCTCAGGGTGATTTTGAGCATCTTCAGCACAGAGGATGCATAAAGCTTCATTATTTTCATAAATCAGTGGGGTTTTTGGAGGTGATTGTGGTATTATTTGTTGATATTATATTATATTCACTCTCTAGCATAGGCCATACAATTATGGGCCTCTATATTTTAGAGTTTATGGCATCTTCGGTTAAGGTTTGATATATTAGGGTTTGCACAGTCACTTTCTATGCATAATGACCATATTGAGGAGAGTTTTCTGGGATTTAGTGTTCAGATTGTGGTATTTCAGGTTGGTCGTACAACTCCAACACTTGGTCGTACCTGTGCTTGCCTAGCGTAGGTTTAGATAATTCACTCTCTTGCATTTTGGTTAGTTTGTTGTGTATAGCAAGGACACCCAACTCCATTATATCATTTTGTATCAATTTCATGGTGGAGAAAGCAATGTAATAGAAAATTTCAAAGAAAATCAAATTTTTGGGTCGCTGATAACCAGTGTTATTTTCTATCAACTTCAAAAAATCATATCTTTCGGGTATGATCATAATTTGACATTTCCTTTGGTAGAAGTTTAGATAAAGGTGTTATCTTGTTATTTCCAAGTTTATAGAAATTTTCTTCTATTTGTTTGAAGTTTTTCAAGTAAAAAGTTAGGGGTTTTGAAACTGTTAAAATTCAAAAAATACAAAAAATTAGAAAAATATGAAAAAACCCAAAACATTGCAAATCATCAAAACTCAGTTTGGGGAGGGTCATTACAGTGGTATCAGAGCAAGTTTATTCTACCAACCTGTGGAAGCCTAATTAAATTTTAGATTCATGGAGTCTTATAATGATTGGTCTAGGAGACAACGTGATTGGGATAGGACTTAGAGTGAGATACAAAAATCCATCAGTCAATTAACTACAATGATGCAAATTTCTCTACCTTCAGTTTTTCCTCAGGATAAGGTTGATTTTTCATTCATAAAGTTGCCAAAGAAAGTTGGAGTTGAGCACAAGGACGAGGACATAGCAGCAGATTTGGTTGCAGATCTAGACAATCCAAATGGTGTTCCTAAAGCTGATTGTTGCTTTGTTGACATTCATGGATCTGATGCAAGCGATGTCAATTCTATTGAGATCACTAATACCATTGCAGGGAAGGATTTTGATGTATATGCTTCAGATAAGTGCACTATTAATGTCACAGTTGGCCAATCAACCCATGATGATAATATTGTAGATTGTATTGTAGCTATTCCTAATGAGCACACTGATGTTATTTCGGGGCATGATGATTATGTTGTGGGTTCTCAATCAGTTCATTACCAGGATAGCCTTGGTGATACAGGGATTGACAGGGTTACTGCTGACTATGATACATTTGCAGTTTAGTGCATGATGATGGGGTAGTACATTATGAGGAACATGGCTACCATGATGATATTATACAACATGAGTTACTTACAACGGTCGTCATTCACTATGAGCACAGTCTAGGAGTGGGCATTGGATTAGAGGATCAGCTTGAGCATGATGTAGATGATGGAGCTTTCCCTATGCAGGATGCCATTTCAGTTGTGGTAGATCCCATATCTCCTCTCTTATGTGATGATGATAGTGGGTTGTATACTTCTTTAGGCTATGGGATACATCCTTCATCAGAAGGAAAGGCTGATTTATACAAGGATGATAGTTTGCTTTATCCAGATGGTGATCTTGCCGAGACCGAGTTATGGATGAGCAGCTTCTCACCTGTGTGTAGATGTATCTGGCAGTGTATTTCTGGACATGGGAGCATCCATTTTCATACTGGGGTTTGGAGCCTAGATGTTTTCATGCTGGATATTGGACCACTCCTTGGTTCGGCTGACGATGTAGAGGACCAAATATGGATTTGGGATCCAGGGAGTTTTCATTGGTGCACGTATTGTCCCATCGAGACAACAGTCTTCGGGTGTGTTGGACTTTACATTTGTCCATGGGATCCAGGTGGAGAGTACCCATGGAAGATCATGACTCATGGAGATTGTGCTATGATGTTACTTTTGTTGGCTGATCGGTGGCGGGAGTTAGTTCAGACCTCCGGATGGGACCTTGCTTTTTGGTTGTGGATCAACAACCAAGTGACTCCAATCTTATGTCTACAGATGGATTGGAGAGATATTCTGGTTAGAGAATGGATACTTTGGTTGTTAGAGGTTGTTGGGAGTTATTTCCAACATTTTTTTCACTTGACCATCCTTGACTCGGTGGTCTTCTCGCACAGGTATCACAGTTTGGTTTGGGATGTTGATTTCACTTTGGTGATGCAGACGAGGAGTGAGCAGTTGTGTCGCTATGGGCTTACGGATTTGATCAGTGTGCCGCAACAACAACCTAGTGGTTTCTTCCTATTTTTGGCATGGGATTCTAGTGATCCACTAGATTTTGGTATGCGAGTAATTTTATTGGAGATAGTGTTTGACAAAGTTCTAGGTTTCTGCAGTTATAGAGTGGTAGCAGTGTTTGACATTGTTGCTAGTTGCAGGGAGGACAATTTGGGTCAGCAACACAGTTGTAGGACATTGGTCAAATTTTTGTGGGATCTCGACATACAGATCAGATTGCTTGAGGGCAAGCAATCTCGAGGAGGGAGGACTGTAATGTCCCTTTCCTGGCTTGTCAGTAGTGTGGGTGCATTCAGAGGATGTTGGGCCTTTGTAGGGATGTTGTCTACTTTTAGATGCCAATTTCTTGGAGACATTCAAAGCTTGGATGGTGGACTTACTATTTATAGTAAGTTAGTGATTAGGGTTTTAGGTCCGACGGACAGGGTAATGATATTATTCGCCGAATTGGGTACCTAGATATCTCTTCAGTTGCTTGATTTTTGGCCTTTTCGAACATAGGTGCACAAACTTATTATTTTTAGTAAGTCAGTCAAGGTCAGTATTTTGAGAAACGAATTTTACAACTAAATAGTTCAACGAAATGGGTATCTGTTTCTATATTTGGTTTGATGGTTTGATCAATGGAGGTCTAATATTTTAATGTGTAAAGTTTATTATGTTATATTTAATTAATATAACATAGTATTACTTTATAATTCCATATTTTTATGTTAAAAAGGGGCCTTATAGCCACTCAAAAGAAAGGGCATTAAATAATAAATCAAATTAAGAGGGGCTTGACATGGTACGACCCCCTTGTGGGACATAAAGTGAAACAATTAAAAAATTAAATAAGATGGAGCTTTCTAGAAAACCATCGTGAGTTTTGAAGGAGTTAAATAGGGGTCTTGAGCTCATTTTAGATCATCTTTTGGCTATTGTTTTCAGGAAGAGTTTGAAGAGCAGCTTGGAGAGTTCATTTGCAGGTTGTATTGCTTGTTGGTGACGAAAATTGCCTACAAGGACATCATCCTCGAAGTTGAAAGATACTCTTAGGGTGATTTTGAGCATCTTCAGCACAAAGGATGCATAGAGCTTCATTGTTTTTAGAAATTAATGGGTTTTTGGAGGTGATTGTGGTATTATTTGTTGATATTATATTATATTCACTCTCCAGCATAGGCCGTACCATTTTGGGCCTCTATATTTCAGAGTTTGTAGCATCTTCAGTTAGGGTTTGATATTCTAGGGTTTGCACAGTCACTTTCTATGCATAACAACCATATTGAGGAGAGTTTTCCAGGATTTAGTGTTCAGATTGTGGTATTTTAGGCTAGTCATATAACTCCAGCACTTGGCCATACCTATGCTTGCCTGGCGTGGGTTTAGATAATTCACTCTCTTGCATTTTAGTTAGTTTGTTGTGTGTAGTAGGGGAACCCAACTCCATTATATCATTTTGTATCAAGTTCATGGTGGAGAAAGCAATGTAATAGAAGATATCAATGAAAATCAATTTTTTGGGTTGCTGATAACCAATGTTATTTTATGTCAACTTCAAAAAATCGTATCTTCTAGGTATGATCGTAATTTGACATTTCCTTTGGTAGAAGTTTAGATAAAGGTGTTATCTTGTTATTTTTTCTTCTATTTGTTTAAAGTTGTTCAAGTGTAAATTTAGGGGTTTTGAAACCATTAAAACTCATAAAATACAAAAAAAATAGAAAAATACAAAAAAACCCAAAACATTGCAAATCATCAAAACTAAGTTTGGGGAGGGTCATTACAAATGATAAGCTACAAGGGTTTGGGAAAAGTTAAAAATATTTGTATAACCTTACCAAAGCACAAATATTTTCATTTATCAAAATAGGACTAGGCTATGAAGAAGGTCAAGAGGTACATAAAGGGAAGTCAAGCTCAAAAGAAAAGGAAGTCTCAAAGGAAGCATCAAAATAAGTGATTGAAGAAGAACCTAAGACTTACGCCGATGTGTTGAAAGGTGATAGTATCAAAAAGGAAGCAAACAATGCACCATAAAGGGACATAGATCATCACAAGACAAGCAAAGAAAGGATAATGAGATCAAGGCAAGATGAGTATTTCTTCCAGGGTTATTGTTACTCATGTAATCAGTTTGGTCACAAAGCAATGCATTGCAGGGTTCATGGAAAGAAGGTTTATGGCATCACCAAGAAGAACTTCAATTTATTTGAAGATGATTATTACTTCCAAGGACGTTGTTTTTCATGTAATCAGTTTGGTCACAAGGCTATGCATTGCAGGGTTCATGGAAAGGAGTATGGTCTCACTAAAAGGAATGTCAATTCTTCCAAAGATGGATATTTCTTTCAAGGATATTGCTACTCTTTTAATCGCTTTGGTCATAAAGAAATCCATTGCAAGGTTCATGACAAAAATGAGTATGGCTTTACCAAGAGGAACTTCAAGATATTTGCACCTTCAAAGAACTACATCATTAAGTGTTACAAGTGCAATAATTTTGGGCATAAGGCCAAGTGGTGTAGAACAGGTTTTCCAAAACTTCCAGAGACATGCAAGAAAGAGGATCCTCAAAAGATTAAAAAAGGAATTACTACAAAAGTTTTGAAAAAGAAGGTTGACAAAGAAAAAGAGCATTGCATGCTGGGAGTAGTTTTACACCCACCCCAAAATTAATCACCTCAAGGAAAGGAGGTGGAAAGGGGGTTGAGCTAAGAGTCTTATCTTTAGCCCTAAAGGAGTCCCTTTGTAACAACCCTCGATCAATAAGCTATTCGGTTAATTATTTTATCTGCAAAAATGAGATACTGCTAATCCATCTATGGATGTAGGGACATATGTCATCACTAGCGAAAGCAATTCAAGGCATAGATGTCTTCTCTAGTTGTCAAAAAATTTAATCCGATGGAAGGTAATTCAAGGGAAATGATGAGCGACAGAGTATTCGCCAAAAATGGGGTCAAAGAACATTTACTGGCAGTACATCCGTCAGTGGTCTAGATAATAATAATAAAAAGAATATAAATTATGATAATTTAATAATAAATAATAATAATAAATTATTAAGATTAAAATATATATTGTAAATAAAATAATCCAACCTTCATTGACTCACCATGGTTAAGTGGCTTGTTATCACACATAATACACCACATGGCGAGCTTCGGGGAGGGAAGACTCGTATATAATATACAAGTGTTAAATGTGAAGTTGGATCTTCCTTTTATAAAATCAAAATGAAGATAAAGGGGGCATTATCATCTTCTTACCAGGAGAAAACACGGAAAGGGTGCAAAATAACCATCACAGCGTAGAAGAGTTTCAACGATCACAGTAAGGTTAGCTATTGACACAAATCTTAATTAAAGATATAATGTTTTGTTTGGAATGTTTAATTAGTTTGATATTATCTCGAATGAAATTCTCTAAAATAATGGATTATAAAATAATGAAGGAAAAATCTGTAGAGTGATATAGTTGATCAAGTGCATTTCTAAATATAATAGACTACACCATAAAAACTATATGTGGAGTATATTGTTGCATATAGGATAGATAAGTAGATGCATTTCAATTAATTTAAGGTCGCTTTGACCTTTGGAAAATATTGGCCAAACCTGGTACAAACCTGGAGGTTCTTTTGGAAGTTTAGTCTTTCTCTCCTTCAAAAGAATTCGTCTCTCTAGTAAACGCATACAAGCATGTCTGTGTATTGTCTCATAGTACAACATTTCAATGTCTTGAAGTAAACTAAGTTTTAAAAGGGCTTGTAATAATATACCTTTAAATTTTAGAGTACCCAATTAGGGGAAATATGTACCACGACTGCTCTTTGGTTGTAGAGTTTGCTTAGTATTTGAGCTGGGTATGGCTTGCTGGTCGCATAAGGAAATTATTTAAAATTTTTAGAAATGTTTTGTTATGCCTTTGTTAGATTCGTATTGGCCACGTCTAAATAGGTGGACAAATGCAGTTATTGGGTAATATAATTATATGATATGGATTTTATGTTAAACTTTTTAAAACGAATTGAAATTTGATGGATATAGTGTAAAGACTTATGCTTTAATTTATGTCTGTGAGAGTTATATTAAAATAGATGTAGAGAAATTTTGATATAAATTTTAATTTCATGTTATACCAGTTTTAAATACCAAAAGTAGATGAATTAAAATTTAATTCGTCTTCGAGAAAAATTATATAATTAATCCTAGAGAAAGCTCTCCAAATTTGGCCAAAAGTTTTCGTACAATGTATACGACCGGGGTACATTTCCAGGAGATGAATCTTTGGTTGAAGCGAGTTTACGAGGACTGAAAATACTCTGTTTAAGAGGCCTTTGTGGTGTTTTGTTAGCGCAATCTGCCTTGTGAAATTATATCCTTGAGAAACGTTCTACATTCACCTTGCAAAAAGAACTTAGGCCCTGTTATTTTCCGACATATTAAATATTAAAAGCCATTATGGGACACGACAGGCTTGCACAAAGCATTTCCAAAATAATTTATGATAAAAACCCTTTTCGCTTAGAGATGCTACGTCAAGGTCAGGCCAAATTAAGTGATTTCATTGTAGTCAATACTCCGTCATGTGGGTAGCCATCAATTTATAACCGAAATCGATCTTCAAAAATAAATAGCAGAGTATTCGTCAATTTATAAGTGTTTAGATAATTATTTTAAATTTAAAAAGAATTTGTTATAATAAGCCTGTAGACGCATTTAAAGCAAGCCATACTATATGCACACTTTAGGGTTGATATTTAAGACCTAAAAATATCTTTATAAACTCTAGTATAGCATACTAAGTTACCGCAGCATCCAGATCGTAGAGGCAGATACCTTTTTTTAAACTAAAAATGAAATATATTTTAATGGTCTTATAATGATTTATTATAAATATAGTTTTGGATAAATTATATAGAAAATAATTTAAACTTCTTAAAATTTATGTTGATTTCTCATAGGATATGGAAGTTCTTATATTTATATTAAGATAGTTTTTGGTTAAAAACCATAGAATCAATAGTTTATGTTTAATTATTATAATCCATTTGAGTGCAAGTCTGAGAAAGCGAACTGAAAGATAGATTTAGCAGCCAATAACTTTTAGAACAATAGTTTTCATATCAATACCTTTATTACCTTTTAATGTTCACACAAGCTAATTAAACTGAGAATGAGATTCTTTTTATGAAAGATTTCTATGTAAATGTTAGGATTTTTATATGATGATTAATATTATTATTATAATGGTTATATTAAATATCCATATTTTAGTTGTTTGAACCCATGATATATAAGGAGGTTATTTGGTTGGTTTAATATTTTCTCAAAGGGTATTATATATGAAATTTAATTTTTAGCTTAGTAAGATTCAATTAAATTAATGGTGTATGCCTTTTATTCTAAGGAAACATAACTTTTAGCTTTGCCACATGGAAACCTATACTTAGGAAGCATCAAGCTATTAAAATAAATTCTTTAACATTGAAAAATAATCAAGATCGTGGAAAAGGTAATCTTAACATTCAACCATGAAAGATGCTTGTGGGAAGACAAACATCATTCCTCAAGGGAAACCATATTTTTGACAGGAAAGGTCAGGATGGGCAAGAAAACCTTGACTCTCAAAGATTGTGGGAAGGACAATCTCATCAATCAACCATGAAAGATGCTTATGGGAAGATAAACATTTTTTCTCAAGGGATAGTCATATTTTTTATGGGAAGGGTTAGGATGGGAGGTAATGGAGGATGATATGGGCATCTCTCCTAGGTTAATCCTTGTTGGTACGGAGTGGTGAATCTTGTGCTTGAATCGTGGAAGGAAATCCACCAACATAATGGAATGGGACATTATGTTGTCAAACAAGACAAGACACCGGGTAGATACTAGGGTATTGGTAGACCCTAGATGAACTCCAAGGAAGGTGGTTGTTCGTCTAGCTCTGGCATGCACACGCTAACTCTTGCACTGACTTGATAAGATTTGGGGAAATACACGTCTAACCTCTAGGTGAAATGGGCCCTAGAGGAGAAACCCATGCCTGAACTTGGAATCTCGGGAGAGAGAGTGAAGTTCATTTAAGGCAATCACAACGAGATTTGGCCAATCTCGATCTCATGGGTATTTTGACTGCAGTGGAATGGCACTCACGAAGATTTAGCATGCTTCGTACTAGTATAAATTATGGAATTGGTTGAAAATTTTTCCACACTGTGACCATCATGTTAGGACAACCAAGTGGGTAGGACTTGGGTTGTTACAGTTGGTATCAGAGCTAAAGGTTGCGAACCCCTAGGCAATAAAACTTTAGAAAAACTTGTGTCTAACATAATTTATATTGAACATTTAAACCAAAATTTGACAAGGCTCCTTTTTGAATAGGCAATGGCATCTGGACTAAAAGCTAGTTCTTCAAAGAGACCTACGACGGTACAATGGGAAGGGCTGACCAAAAATCCTAAGAGGGTCCTCAGAAGGGTTGTGAGGATCGGAGCTATAGAGGAAGCCGTAGAACCTCCTCAAGTGATTAGGAGGGAGAAAGAACCAACTCCAAGAGAGGACAAAATGGTTCGAATGATGCAATTAATGCAGGAGCAAATGAGCCAACAAAAAGAGCAAATGGAGCAACAGAGAGCTCAAATGGTTGAGCACATGGCTCAACAAAAGGCTCAAATGTTAGAACACATGGAGCAACAAAAGGCTCAACTGACTCAACAACAAGAAATGATCTCCCAACAACAAAAAATAATAGAAAATTTATCCAAAGGGAAGGAACCGGTAGTAGCTGAGGAGGAAACATCTGTTGATCCTGGAAGAAAACAAGTAGGATCTGAATTAGATAAAGATATGCGAAGAATTGACATAGCAAAATTTGATGGTAAAGGTGATGGAGAAGAGGTGGAGAGATGGTTGAACAATTTAGAGGCATATTTTGCCATTAGAACCCTCTCCTCTAAATCAAAAACCTCATGGGTAGTTTTTCGACTAACTAGAGCAGTTGCAGATTGGTGGGACACCTATAGGAAAACCCATAATGTGGAGGCAACAGATGTGCACTGGGAAACTTTTGTAAAGGTATTTAAGGATAGGTTCTTGACACCACAATTTTACCTTGAAAAGACTACAGAATTTTCAAGGTTGACTCAAGGTAATATGACCGTTATTGAATATTATCAGTGGTTTGTGCAACTGCTTAAATATATGCCTGAGTATGAGCAGAGAACTAAAATTAAGGTCCAAAAATTTCTTTTGGGACTTCACCCAAAGATTGGTCACCTGATTCTTATGCTGAAGCCTGCAACCCTTACTACTGCCTGTGATTTGGCTCGGCAAGAAGAGGACAACTATAAGGCCAAGAAGGCCTATTATCAAAAATCCTTTGATAGAGAAGAACCATAGAAAAAGAAAAATGTTGGCTCAGTTAAATGGGATAAGAACTGGAGAAAAAAGGGGATGAAAACAGAAATAGGTTTGATAAGAACAAGAATAGGTATCAAGGAAATAGAGGAAATCAGAACAACTAGGGTGGCCCAGACATGAGAAATTTTAGGGATAGGTATGATCAAAGAGCTAATGCACTAAGAGCTAGTACTCAGGAGGGAAATGATGGAAATAAGAGAGAAAGGGCACCTCAAACTGGTTGTTGGATCTGCCAAGAACCTCATTATGCTGATAAGTGTCCTTTGAGAGCTGATAAGAGAAAAGAACCTATGGAGCCTACCCATAAGATATATGCAACAATAGGTAATCCTAAACTCAATGGACAAGCTACACCTTTTATGTTGAATGGTAAAATTTACAATAGAGATGTACGTATTTTAATTGATTTTGGAGCAACTAATAGTTTTATTTCTTCAAACATTTTGAGGGACATACCAAAAAAACCTAGGTTTATGGCAAATGGGTGGAAGGTTGAGTATGGGTCTAGGTAAACCTATACCGTTAATCAATGTTTATTTGATCCTCAAATAGTACTACCTCAAGGAAAAACAAGCTGGCATTTGTATGTGGCTCCATTACATGCCTTCGACATAATCTTAGGTATTGATTGGCTCAAGGTACATAAAGCATTGTTAAACTTTGAAGAAATATGGATGGATTTCACTGATGACACCAAGCAAAGGATTAAAATTTATTGCAGACGTGAATCAGTGGAACCACATCTTCTAACAACCATGCAAGTCAAAAGAGCCATAAGAAAGGGTAGTAGAGTTTTTGTAGTCAAACTTAATAAGAAGGAAGAAACCGAGTCTAGGGCAAGTCTTTTCCAAACTTATCCGGTATTGAATGATTTTCGGGATGTTTTCCTTGAGGATCTATCGGGACTTCCACCCCAAAGAGAATTTGATTTCTCCATAGAACTTCTTCTAGGAGCAACACCCATAGCCCGAGCACCCTATAGGATGACTACAATAGAGTTGCAAGAACTCAAGACTCAACTTCAAGATCTATTAGAAAAAGGACACATTAAACCTAGTGTCTCTCCATGGGGTGCACCAATTCTATTTGTTAAGAAGAAGGATGGGACACTAAGGCTATGTATTGACTACAGAATGTTAAATAAGATGATAGTTAAGAATAAGTACTCTCTACCCAGAATAGATGACTTGTTTGATCAATTGAAAGGAGCTTCAATTTTCTCAAAAATTGATCTCAGATCTAGATATCATCACTTGAAGATTCGAGAATAAGACACCCATAAAACTGCTTTTCAGACTAGATATGGCCACTATGAGTTTACAGTACTACCTTTTGGATTAACTAATGCTCCAACAACCTTTATGAACCTAATGAATAGTGTATTTTGGGAGCAGCTAGATCGGTTTGTATTGATATTTCTAGATGACATATTGATCTATTCTAAAAATAAAGAGGAGCATGATCAACATATGAGGATTGTTCTTGAAATACTTAGAAGGAATCAGTTGTATGGAAAATTGTCCAAGTGTGAGTTCTACACACCCCAAGTACAATATTTGGGTCATGTGATTTCAGCTAAAGGAGTATCAGTAGACCCAAAGAAAATAGAAGCCATTATTGATTGGCCTGCTCCAACAAATATTTTTGAAGTACGAAGTTTTATGGGGATGGTTGGGTATTATCGATGTTTTGTCAAGAACTTTTCTAAAGTGGCCTATCCAATAACCAATCTTCAGAAGAAAGGAAAAACTTTTAAATGGACTACATGATGTGAAGAAGCTTTCAGAACACTCAAAGAAAAATTAACAACAACACCAATTCTTAAAATACCAGATCCCAAACTTCCATTTACTATATGTACTGATGCCTCCATAGAAGGATTAGGTGGAGTTCTCATGCAAGAAGAAGGTGTTATAGCTTATGAGTCTCGAAAGCTTAAGAAGCATGAGCTGAACTACGCCACACATGATCTAGAGTTAGCAGTAGTGGTGCACGCTCTTAAAATATGGTGTCATTACCTACTTGGTAAACCTTTTGAGCTCAGAACTGATCATCAAAGCTTAAGGTATATCTTTACTCAACCAATGCTCAATGCTAGGCAAAGGCGTTGGATGGAATTTCTGGTAGAATATGATTTCAACATTGAGTATATAAAGGGAAAGGAAAACAAATTAGCAGATGCTTTGAGTAGAAGAAAGCATATTACTGCTATAACACAATGTCAATTTGATGTAATTGAACAGATAAGAAACCTTCAACTCCAAGATGAATTTTCTCAAAAATATCGAGATCTAATTTGGCAAGGTTCTAAAAAAGCAAAAGAATTTGGAATCCGGGAGGATACATTATATTTCAGAAACAGAATGGTAGTGCCAAATGATCAAAACCTAAGAAATATGTTGCTTTAGGAGGCACATTGTGCTCCTTATTCCGCTCATCCGGGCTATGTAAAGATGCATGAAAATATGAGGAAATATTATTATTGGCCAGGAATGAAAAAGGATATCGCTGAATTTGTGGCAAGATGTTTAGAATGTCAAAAGGTGAAGGCAGAACATTTGCACCCCACAGGATGCCTATATTCACATGAAATCCCAATATATAAATGGCAGGTTGTGACTATGGACTTCATTGTTGGTTTGCCTAAAAACCATTTTCAGCATGATGCCATTCTGGTAGTGGTTGATAAATTGACTAAAGTGGCACATTTTCTACCTGGAAATATTAAATATGGAGCTCCTACTGTAGCCCACAAGTTTGCCAGGGAAGTGGTACGACTACACGATTTTCCTGAAACAATTATATCAGATAGGGATTCTCGATTCACATCTGAATTTTGGTAGGCATTGCATCAAGCATGGGGAACAAAACTCAATATCAGTACCGCTTATCATCCAAAAATAGATGGACAAACTGAAAGGGTAAACCAAGTCTTAGAGGATATGCTTTGGATGTATTGCATGGATCATCAAACAAAGTGGGAAGACTACCTCTTTCTAGTAGAATTTGCTTATAATAATGGTTACCATGCTTCATTGGGTATGGCTCCATTTGAGGCACTGTACGGGAGAAGGTGCAGAACACCATTGTCATGGAGCAATCCGGAGGATCGGGTGATGATCGGACCGGATATGGTTAAGGAAATGGAAGAGCAACTCAATGAAATTTGTCGGAGGCTCAAAGAGGCTTCAGACCGACAAAAGAGTTATGTGGATCTTAAAAGAATGCCAAGGGAATTTGTTGTGGGAGACAGAGTATTCCTGAGGGTTAAACCAACCAAGAGCTCTATCAAATCCTCTAAACTTAGTCCAAGATTTGTAGGACCTTTTGCTATCATTGATAAAATCAGCCCAGTTGCCTACAAACTAGCCTTGCCACCCAACTTGTCTAAAATCCATGATACATTCCATGTGTCCCTCCTCAAGAAATATATTTTGATCCCTCTCATGTTTGGAATGTTGATCATTTGCAGATGATCGATCCCCTGCGCATTGAGGTGCGACCAATTAAGATTCTTGGCTATAGAACAAAACAATTAAGAAAATGAAACATTGAGCAATGTAAGGTCCAATGGGACCAATACTCTGAAAATAGTGCCACATGGGAGGATGTGGCTATCATGAAAAGACAGTTTCCATTTTTGTTTGAACAATGATATAATCATATTTTTGGTTTGAAAAATATAATATTTTTGTTGTGTGTGAATGCATGTTGTCTTTGTTGTAAAGTTTATGACTATGTTACATTTATGCTATTTTATATTGACTTCATAATGTTCATGGCAACATATTTAATGTTTTCAGTATGCATTGTAAACAGAGGGACTGTGTTTAATATTATAGGGAGAGAATGTAATAACCCTTGATTAATAAGCTATTCGGTTAATTATTTTATCTGCAAGAATGAGATACTGCTAATCCATTTGTGGATGCAGGGACATATGTCATCGCTAGCGAAAGCAATTCGAGGCGTAGATGTCTTCTCCAGTTGTCAGAAAAGGTAATCCGACGGAAGGTAAGTCAAGGGAAATGATGAGCGATGGAGTATTCGCCAAAATTAGGGTCAAATAACCTTATTGGCAATGCATCCGCCAACGGTCCATGTAGTTGCATTTCATGTAGTTGCATTAATAGGTTGTTTTGTGTATCTTGCTTTGTAAATTTATTTTAAGGGATATATATATATATAATAGTAATAATAATAATAACCATACAATAAAAAGAAAAATATAAATATAAATATAAATAAATAAAAGGATAAATAAATAATAAAATAAAGATAATAATTATAAAAAGAATATAAATTATGACAATTTAATAATAAATAATAATAAATTATTAAGATTAAAATATATATTATAAATAAAATAATCCAACCTTCATTAACTCACCATGGTGAAGTGGCTTGTTATCACACATAATACACCACTTGGCAAGCTTCGGGGAGGTAAGACTCGTATACAATATACAGGTGTTAAACATGAAGTTGGATCTTACTTTTATAAATCAAAATGAAGATAAAGGGGGCATTATCATCTTCTTACTAGGAGAAAACATGGAAATGGTGCAGAATAACCATCATAGCGTAGAAGAGTTTCAACGATCACAGTAAGGTTAGCTATTGACACAAATCTTAATTAAAGATATAATGTTTTGTTTGGAATGTTTAATTAGTAAGATATTATCTGGAATGAAATTCTCTAGAAAAATGGATTATAAAATAATGGACGAAAAATATATAGAGTGATATAGTTGATCAAGTGCATTTCTGAATATAGTAGAGTACCCCATGAAAATTGTATGTGGAATATCTGTTGCATATAGGATAGATAAGTAGATGTATTTCAATTAATTTAAGGCCGCTCTGACCCTTGGAAAATGCCGACCAAACCTAGAGGTTCTTTCAGAAGTTTAGTCTTTCTCTCCTTCAAAAGAATTCGTCTCTCTGGTAAACGCATGCAAGCATGTCTGTGTATTGTCTCATAGTACAACATTTCGATGTCTTGAAGTAAACTAAGTTTTAAAAGGGCTTGTAATAATATACCTTTAAATTTTAGAGTACCCAATTAGGGGAATATGTACCATGACTGCTCTATGGTTGTAGAGTTTGCTTACTATTTGAGTTGGGTATGGCTTGTTGGTCGCACAAGGAAATTATTTAAAAATTTTAGAAATGTTTTGTTATGCCTTTTTTAGATTCATATTGGCCACATCTAAATAGGTGGACAAATGCAGTTATTGGCTAATATAATTATATGATATGGATTTTATGTTAAACTTTTTAAAATGAATTGAAATTTGATGGATATAGTGTAAAGACTTATGCTTTAATTTATGTCTGTGAGAGTTATATTAAAGCATATGTAGATAAATTTTGATATAAAGTTTTAATTTCATGTTATACCAGTTTTAAATACCAAAAGTAGATGAATTAGAATTTGATTCATCTTCGAGAAAAAATATATAATTAATCTTAGAGAAAGCTCTCCAAATTTGGCCAAAAGTTTTCGTACAGTGTATACGGTCGAGGCACATTTCCAGGAGATGAATCTTTGGTTGAAGAGAGTTTACGAGGACTGAAAGGACTCTATTTAAGAGACATTTTTTGTGTTTTGTTAGCACAATATACCTTGTGAAATTATATCCTTGAGAACCGTTCTCCATTCACCTTGCGAAAAGAACTTAGGCGTTATTATTTTTTGGTGTATTAAATTTTAAAAGCCATCATGGGACACAACAGACTTGCACAAAGCATTCCCAAAATAATTTATGATAAAAACCCTTTCCGCCTAGATATGCTACGTCAGGGCCGGGCCGAATTAAGTGATTTCATTATAGTCAATAATCCCTCATGTGGGTAGCCATCAATTTATAACTGAAATAGATCTTCAAAAATAAATAGCAGAGTATCCGTCAGTTTATAAGTGTTTAGATAATTGTTTTAAGTTTAAAAAGAATTTGTTATAATTAGCCTGTAGACACATTTAAAGCAACCCATACTATATGCACACTTTAGGGTTGATACTTAAGACCTAAACAGATCTTTATAAACTCTAGAATAGCATACTAAGTTGCCGCAACATCCAGATCGTAGATGCAAATAACTTTTTTAAAACTGAAAATGAAATATATTTTAATGGTCTTATAATGATTTATTATAAATATAGTTTTGGACAAATTATATAGAAAATAATTTAAACTTCTTAAACTTTCTGTTGATTTCTCATAGGATATAGAAGTTCTTATATTTATATTAAGATAGTTTTTGGTTAAAAACCTTAGAATCAATACTTTATGTTTAGTTATTATAATCCATTTGAGTGCAAGTCTAAGAAAGCGAATTGAAAGATAGATTTAGCAACCAATAACTTTTAGAACAATAGCTTTCATATCAATACCTTTATTACCTTTTAATGTTCACACAATCTAATTAAACTGAGAATGAGATTCCTTTTATGAAATATTTCTATGTAAATGTTAGGATTTTTATATGATGATTAATATTATTATTATAATGGTTATATTAAATATCCATATTTTAGTTGTTTGAACCCATTATATATGAGGAGGTTATTTGGTTAGTTTAATATTTTCTCAAAAGGTATCATATATGAAATTTAAATTTTAGCTTAGTAAGATTCAATTAAATTAATGGTGTATGCCTTTTACTCTAAGGAAACATAACTTTTAGCTTTACCACATGGAAACCTATACTTAGGAAGCATCAAGATTTTAAAATAAATTCTTTAATATTGAAAAATAATCAAAATTGTGGAAAAGGTAATCTTAACATTCAACCATGAAAGATGCTTGTGGGAAGACAAACATCATTCCTCAAGGGAAACCATATTTTTGACGAGAAAGGTCAGGACGAGAAAGATGTACTTGAATCGTGGATAGGAATCCATCAACATAATGGAATGGAACATTATATTGACAAACAAGACAAGGCATCGGGTAGACACCAGGGTATTGGTAAACCCTAGACGATCTCCAAGGAAGGTGGTTGATCATCTAACTCTAGCATGCACACGCTAACTCTTGCGGAAACACGCGTCTAACCTCTATGTGAAATGGGCCCTAGAGGAGAAACCCCAACCAGAACTAGGAATCTCGGGAGAGAGAGTGAAGTTATTTTAAAGGCAATAACAACGAGATCTAGCCAATCTCGATCTCGTGAGTATTTCGACTACAGTGGAATGGCACTCACAAAGATTTAGCATGCTACGTACTAGTACAAATTATGGATTTGGTTGAAAATTTTTCCACATAGTGACCATCTTATTAGGACAACCAAGTGGATAATCAGCCATCATGAAGCTAATTTTCCTAAGGATTTCATCATTCCTACACGATGCCCAAATAGTCGTTGCACCCATTATAGTTCTGAGGATCTTACCATTCTCACATGATGCCTTTATAGTCATCGTGAAGTTAATCCTCTTGAGGATCTCATCATTCCTGCATGACACCCAAATAATCATTGTACCCATTATAGTCCTGAGGATCTTACCATTCTCGCATGATGCCCTAATAGTCATCACAAAGCTAATCCTCCTGAGGATTTCATTATTCTTGCATGATGCCTTGATAGTCCTCACACCCATTATATACCTGAGGATCTCATCATTCCTGCATGATGCCCATATAGTCATCACACCCATTATAGTACTGAGGATCTTACCATTCTCACATAACGCCCTGATAGTCATCGTGAAGCTAATCCTCCTAAGGATTTCATCATTCCTACACGATGCCCTAATAGTCATCACACCCATTATAGACCTAAGGATATCATCATTCCCACATGATGCCCTGATAGTCATCACGAAGCTAACACCTCACATAGGGGATCAAAACACCAAAGTACCTCCACCAAGAGAACACAAATGGGTTATTCACATGATCAGGTGGATAATTCTATTAGTCAGTATTGACCTCAGACTACTACCAGTCATAGCCAGTCTATCGAGAGATCTAGCAAGGAAGTGCATATTCCTTCTATGTCATGGTCCTCATCACTTTGAACCCATGTCCAAAGCCCACCAACTCAACCGGTGGTCATAATCAAAGGTGGTCCTAGTAGGGAAGTTCACATTCCCTCTACATCGCGACCTTCACCACCACAAAATCACATCCAAGACACACCAACTCAATCGGTGGTCACAATCAAAGGTGGGCCTACACGAATTTCCCATGTGCCATCAACCAATATGACCATGAGTGAGTTACTACAACAATCCTCCAAACATCGAGAAACTTTCATGAAGATTTTGGGTTCAATTGAATTGCAACCCCATGACCCTGATGCTTTCACAAATTTCATGGGACATATACAAAGGTTCAAAGATCCTATTATCACTTTTTAGGACCACGAGATCAAATCTATGTCTGCTAATTTACTAGACCCTCCTTTGCACATCATCATGTGCATCAAAAGGCTCCCCTACAAGCGAGTATTGGTTGACACGGGCTCCATGATAAACATTATTACCACAACCGCACTAGAGCATCTCAACATTTCACCCTCCCACATTAGAGCATCTACCTTCACTTTGTAAGCCTTTAACGATGTTGTATCTCCCACAGTGGGCATAATAGTCCTTCCCATTCAGGTTGGACAAAAGACCATACCTACATTGTGCTACGTCTTAGAAGGTTCAATACAGTACAACATACTACTTGGAAGGCCATGGATGAGAGCCATGGAGTGCATACCATCCATAGTGCATTAGTGCATTAAGTACATTCATGGAGATAAGGTCCATGTGGTTCCTGCCAACCCAGACCCCTTCAAGTATTACAAACAAGTGGATCATCTATAGGAGCCTACTATGTCACCCATGCACTTGGACACTAAACCTAATGATGTTATCCAGAGTCTAGATGCAACCCCATGGTTTGTTGAGAAGTTACCTTTACCATCACCCTCACCATTAGTTTTTCCCATTATACCTCCATATTCGATTTCTCTAAGCAAGGAGAAATTGACTAAGTCAACTACGAAGATACTCACAATTATCTCAAACATGTCATTAGAGGACTCTCTTACTCCTATCAAAGGAGAAGAACCTATTGTGGTTATGGATAAATCAGATCATATCATACCATCTTCATCCACCACGTCATAGGTCATAGTTCACTTGGATGAAATTGAATTCAAAGAGCATATAGAGGCAAACATTATGTTTATGCCTATCATCAATTCCATTGAGGATTTAGGTCGACCTCTTATCAAGTCGCTACCCATTGATTTCATCCTCGATTCTTCACCCAAACATGAGGAAACATCAGTTGCCACAATTGAAATAGAACAACCTCAACAAGTTGAGGAGTCTCCTACAACGTGCAAGGCCCAGGATATTCAGTTAGATGAAACTCTAAAACATTCAAATAAAGCTTGCATCAAGCAATCACTACCTACTCCCATCAACAAAACTCACGGTATTACCTTACCTAATGAGGAGAGGAAAGCATTAGTTGACATAACTAATACAGAGTCACGTCGACAAGCGGTTGATTCACCCATAGCTTTTCAGAAAGCCAAAACACCTTCTCATGAGTTCGTGGGGATGGTCAACATCAAAGTAGAGAACCAAGTTTTTCTAAAGCAATCAAAAAAATGGGTAATACCATCAAATAGTGCCACAACATCAGAAGTGCTACAACCTTTGAAATTAGTTATACCTAACTCATCTCTCATAGCACCATCAAAAGAGCAAGAACGAGTGGCTCCCCCACATCAAACTAGGGGTACTCAAGATGGCACAATTCAACATTATAGAGTGAAACAAAAACATGAACTGAGTCATAAATCAGAGCATGTGGATACATCCTTTAAATGGGACCATCAAGAAGTATCCACATCATCTCAAATGAAGGAGTCCTATGATTTGCATTTACCTAAGGGTTCTTTGCCACCCACTCTTTCACCTCCTTTAGTTGATGATAGTGATCCAAACCCATCACTAGTGATACACATGAAAGCCTTATCTATCTTGGAGCACATGCAAGATCACCTATATAATATATAGGTGTGGATGGAGCAACAAAATGATATGTTGCAATTTATCATGTACCAGCTTGAAAGCTTGGAATCATAAAAGAAACATGCACCCAAGGTCGAACCACCTCCTATTCAACCAAATGGAAGGCCTTAGAAAGAGCAAGTGCCATTTGATCACACCAATAACCTAGCAAGTATCCACCATTACCCGAACCTATGATATTTATTTTTAATCGATTGTGTGCTACAAACGCCATCACTTTGCCTAAGGTTTATCCTTTGGACCCAAATCATCCAAAACCTAAAGGATATAGGGAAGACTTACATTACTTGTACCATCGATGATATGGTCATGATATTCAATCATGTTGTAGCTTCAGGAACATAATACAAAACATGCTTGAGAAGAATCAACTTCGCATTGATACCCTTCTCGATACCAAATATCAACAAGTGACAATAGTTGAAGGTACTTCACCTATACCATAAAATCGAGGAGAGTCATCCAAGTCAATTTCTAAGACACTTGTATCACAACCCCCACACCAAATGCGGCCACAACAACTTCTTCCTCACCCAAAATGTCATCAGCGTATATGAACTCCATTAACTGAGACCATTTCCACCATCCTCCATAAGTTGCAAGAAATGAACACAATCATCTTGCCAGACATACTCCTGCTTAACCTGAATAAACCTAGATCTAAAATATACAGGGAGGATCACTCTTACCTTTATCACCGAATGAGAGGGCATGACATTGGATATTGCCATACCTTTAGATAGATAGTCCAGAACCTTATCAATAGGAAGACCATATCCACAGACGGGTCATTGATATTACCCCATCAGGACACTGACACCTCGTAGAGTTTCATTCCCCAACAGGGAGAGTTGATTTCCATCACTCTTCCTAAGTAGGCCGATTATATTGCAACGGATGAAATACACAATGGGGGTCCTCAAGGTAGCACACCTTCCCCATCATCCACATCACGATCAATGAAGTAGAGTGAGACTTCCAAAGGTATCACACCTTCCTCACTTTCATTGAGTGGCACACACATTGGGGGTACCTAAGGTAGCGTACCTTCCCCTTTTAAAAACCATAAAATCCAAAAAAAATCAGAAAACAATAAAATTCAAAAACATTCAAAACATTTAAAATTCAAAACATCAAATAAAAAAAAACAATTTAAAACATCAAAAACACAAAAACATTTTGTATTGCATCATATGTATTCATTTAATTGCATTGCATTTAGGTATTTTCATCCATTGTACTTGCATTAGGATAGGTTGTGTTTACAATCCTACAAATGACACCACGTTTGTATGCTAATCATGCATCCTTACATCATCATCATCCATCACCCCTGTGAGTAATTATGTTTTTCAACACAACCCCATCAGTTGCTATGAGGTATATACTAGGGTTTTTCGATCATTCAACCATACCTAGTGATATTCTCAAATTTTGTAGAAAGCTATCTTCACTTTTGGATATGAGGTCTAGTTTTGATAGTACCTTGCATTTTTCAAAATCCTATCACAATTTAAACATTAATAATCCTAGTTTGAACAAGGAAAGATGAACATTACAAAGTGGTCCTAGTCACCTTAAGTGAAATGTTTTTACTTGTTCATCTTGTGATGCGCATGGTCTAGAATGTTGATCATTGATAAAAGGACAAGCTCCTCCCTAAACAAATAAATCCCTTGCTTTCATACAAAATAAGCAATATACCAAAATCAAAGCATATCCCTTGCTAAAAAAAATTTAAAATAAATAGTGATTTTCATCAGCATGAGCAAATATCCCAATAAATGAAAAATAAAAGAAGGGGGTGAAGAGCTTGAATCCCTGGAATGGTCAATATTCGAAGCCATTGAGTGATCCCCATTACAACAATGGGTTGAATGAATCCTGCCTAGCAATGGGGTAGTTCTAAGCAATTTACAAATGAGCTAGCTTTAGGTGGCCTGTATTACCTAGTAGTCTAGTCCAACTGCGTCCAAACCTAGGATCATGATGAACATTTGGTGATCCTCATTACAACAATGGGTTGAATGAATCCCGCTTGGCAATGAGGTAGTCTTATGCTTCATCTAATATATTCATTTGCACACACATGGATAATGAATATCTTGGTCTTCACAACAAAAGCTTTTATCTTTCAGAAGTCTTGTGTAGTCATTATACATCTTTTGATTAGTCAACTAGGGTGTTTGAGTCTCTTGGAAAACCTCAAAAATCCCTTATAGCAACAAATCATCTCATCAATCATACACAATTTTCCTTGTGAAATTTTGTTTATTAAGGGGTTTTCATGAAATAGGATAGATATCATATGGATATCAACAATGATATTTAGATGACCACTAACTATTTTGTGCATATATTTTAATCTACATAAGCTTATAAGGAAATCACATACATCTCACATCATCTCATTTCACATATGGATGCCTAAATGATTAATTCTTATGATAAGAATTACCATTTTCATTCATGATTTTCATACATTCAGTGGTGTCATCCAGTAGTTTGTTAAACACACATTAGAATCATTCTCTATGTTTTATGTGTTTAAGCATACATGTTCATTTGCATTCAATCTATCCTCATATAATTAATGCATTTACCATACATCATTGCATCCATATATATACATACATAGTAGTGCGCTTACACATATCATAACATCTAAGCATACATTTATCATCTAGCTAGTGCATGTCATCAACACATTGCATACATCTAGTATAATCACATCATCATTTAGGCATTACATCCATTAATGCATACATGAAAATAAATCAAAATTAACAAAAAAATCAAATAACAACAAAATTTCAAGTGTGCCTCGTATCCAATTATTTACTCTATACACTTGGCGGTTGCAGCGACTTGCGCTCCATGCAATCCGACAAGATGAGTAAATTACCATAAGGCTATTTGAACCAAATTATTCATCGTTGAATTGAAATATCTTCACTTCAATCCCGAAGAAGGCCATGGAGGTTGGACTGCTCCACGAGAACGAGGTATTCATTTCCTTTCTTCTATGAAATCTCATCAAAAATTTCAAAATACAAAAAAAAAATCAAATAACAACAAAATTCAATGCGCCTCGTATCCAGTTATTTACTCTTTACACTTAGCACTTGCAGGGATTTGCGCTCCATGTAATCCAACAAGATGAGTAAGAACCAAAGTATTCATCATTGAATTGAAATGTATCCACTTCAATCCCAAAGAAAGCCATGACGGTCAGACTGCCCCACGAGAATGAGATATTCATTTCCTTTCTTCTATAAAATCTCATCAAAAATTTTAAAATTACCAAAAAATCAAATAACAATAAAATTTCAAATATGCCTCGTATCTAGTTATTTACTCTATACACTTGGCGGTTGTAGCGACTTGCACTCCATGCAATCCGGCAAGATGAGTAAATTACCATAAGGCCATTTGAACCAAATTATTCATCATTGAATTGAAATATCTTCACTTCAATCCCTAAGAAGGCCATTGCGATCGGACTGCTCCACGAGAACGAGGTATTCATTTCCTTTCCTCTATGAAATTTTTATCAGATCATAAAACATAGTGATTCATCACAAGTTTAAATTGAATTGCTATCATCTTGATTCCCTAAGAAGGCCATTGCAATCAAACTGCTCCACGGGATAGAGATGTACAATTACTATTAATAGTTGAAATCACAGCTGTAATAGGACCTACCTTACAACAAATGCAAACATCTTGAATTGTCCAAATCAATCATCTTGGTCAAGCGACTCGTCACTTTCATCACTTGTCCTTTTCCTCATTGAATCATCACTTGAGGGGGTAGTCATAATAACAAAATTCATAATCAAAATCAACACTTGAAACTTAATCATGTAAGTTGTGTTTGTCTTACGAATCATTGCCAAAGACAATCATGCCCCTACTAGGGGCAAAAAAAAAGCAAAATTAATTACACAACCGCTTAGTATTTGAAGTATGAATGAAGGTACGTGCCTATTCATGAACTGAAAAATGTTCAAGATCAAGTAAGCTTGAAGCAAAAGCTTGTACTTGAATCAAATTCCTAACTTGTCAGAGGTAATGAATCCGATACGTGCACCCTTCTCATGATTGGGGTATCTAACATTGACCAGATCAATGAACATAAATTAACCTATAATATGGCTTTAGGTTGTTTATTTTTACTCAACGTAGTGCTTTCCCACAACGCATCCCAAAAGGGGTATCTATAGACACCTAAAAAACATCATGTTTAGGAGACTACTCATATGGGTACCTTTGCAGACCATATGAATGATCTTGGACCTTGCCAAGACTAAGTAGTGGTTTTAACCACTCATATAGGGAAGTCTAGTCCTATGTAGCCCTAGTCGTTGATGAAATTGGTAGCTACATCTATAACCATTGACAATAAGAGCAGCTACGGGCTAGCCGTTGACAGTAATAGCGACTACAACCAACTTGCCCATAGTCATGCCTATTGATATCAGCTAATCCTGTAACTGATTCGGGCTACCAAAGTCAAGAGAAATCTATTATGCTTAATGATTTCTTGAATGGTTGGGAGGTCAAAGCTTTTGGATGCATATTCTCTACTACCTAGATGAAACTGCTTTTTTATCTTGGCTTCCTTGTGAAGCCAAGGCAAGAGGATTGGGTGTCTATAAAAGACCTCAAATTTTGATTGCAAACATTATTCAATTCATGAGTTGATCACTTAGCAAAGCTTTGCTAGATCGAGAAGCGAATCAACAAACCTTTGAGGTGTAGCGGAGCCCTATCCAATTGGAGAATCACATATGTTTGCCTAGCAATGGTGGATGCCCTAGCTTGAGAGTAACATAGTTGTTCAAGAGTAAAATTGAGACAGATTGATGCTAAATTCAACTAAAAAATCGTATGCTAAGATGCAAGCAACTCTTGAACATCAATTACATAGTAAATCAAGCGATATTAGCTATCTTTACTGCATTTTCCTAGTTCATTTATAGTTTTATAAACATCTTTGCACTCCTTTACGTATTTTCATGCATCCTTTCCTTATTTGTACATTTCAATAAGATAGCCTCATCTCGAGAGGCTTGTAATGTTATTGATTATTTCTAGTTTCTTTGTGTGCATATGACAATGACATTCAAGGGTCAAAGACCATCAAGATCCAAGATCCTAACATCAATAAGAGGAGATAGCTTGTTAAATCCTTCATAATCAAAGTGGTGGATATCTAAAGAGTTTGGAGAATACATGACCCCCATTTTGGGGTTCAAAACTATTGTAATCATGTATCAAATTTGGTATCCCTAAGAGAGACGAATATGTAATCGAGCTTTGAAATCGATTAATACAAAGGAGGCATTTATTTTTGTCAATTCATTTGGTTATATATGATTCATAGATTTTAATTTTTTATCATGTTGCAATTAGCCTAGATGTATGCTTTTTAGAGCTTTATAATAGGAAAGAGAATGATTTGTTGGGGGATGGCTTTGGAAAGGATAAACTCAAGGCAACATGATGTCAAGTAGAGAATATTAGAAGCTTGTTTTAGGTGCTTCTTTTTTATGTTTGATTTGTGCCTTGTTATAGCCTAAACATTCCTTTCAATGATGGTTCTCTTAGGTATATGTTATTTGTATCATTACCTTTTCTCTATGTTGCTTGAGCTCGATCCAAGTCTAGCTTCGTTTGTCTAGTAGATTTTATGTTGTTGTTCGGTTTTTGCCTTCCTTCCATGCTAAGTTTTGGTTGTTTGAAGATTGAAGGTATGTTTTGTATGTGCTTTATTATTTGGCACTTGTGGGATTGGCTATCCGCCCGTAGCATCAATGTTTTTCCTTGTTGTCACGTTGGTACTTGTTGTTGTCAACCTATGTATCACCACTGCTTATCTTATGTTGAATGGCTTGAGTAGATATTTTTGGTAGCTCGATACCCTTGTAGCCACGGGTCATCCTAGTTTGGGTCACGATCGTCCTTACCTGTAGTAGTAGTGTGGCCTATACCACTTCTTCTCTTAGGTTGGTCTGTGTGCAATCTTTGGATTTTATTCTTTGGTGGTTGTGGTGCAATTATGGGTAGTTTAGATAAGATTTTAAATTGGATATAAATCTCTTTGAGTGCAATGTTCAGAATGGTGGAATCTTCTTTTGGTTATGTCACTCTTTTATAATGGTAATATTTTTAGTATTAGAGAAGTTATAGCTTGAAAAGAGATTTATTTTGATGCTATTTAATTTGCTAAAGAAGATATGTGTTTAGGTTTGTTTACTCTAAATGCTTTAGCTTCTTGTTATAAACTTGTCATTGGAAAATTATTGAGGAGAAAGGTCCTTTATTTTTAGTAAGAAAAATATTGTTGGTTGTAAAACTATAGTTGGATATTATAGGAAAATAACTCTCTTAATTACATGTTGTAGCTTGGTTGTTGAGAATGTTTCCTCTATGGTAATGGTTTCCTTATAATTAGATTATTGTATGTGGGTTTTGAAAGAGAAACTATTATAATGTTGTTGGAATATGATACTATTTCATGTTAACAAAACAATAAACTAGGATCATATATTATGCATTGAAACATAATCACATCAAGATAAGATTGCACATAAAGATATCACTCAAAGAAATGGACACAAGATATCACAAAAGAGAGATCTTCACTGTATTATTGCTCCATGCTATGAGAGTATACAACAACAGAGAGTTATCTCCAATATAATACAATAGGTGACTTTTCAGTCCTCAAACTATTGCTCTCCCCTAAAAATCTAGGAAATGCAACCTTTCACATTCGTGTCATTAAGACAAGCTCTCAACATGCCACATGTGAGTGTGACTCTTCATACTCCTCTCTCTTTTGACACTTTGCACTTTCACAAAGTGACACATACATTAGGACAAAAGGACAAAATAATGTAATACTCACAACACCCCCCTTTAGTACATTATTTGGTAAAAAACTTTTTACAAATTTTGATGACTACACATTCCCCTTCATCAAAATTGTCTTAATTCTCTATGTGCCACAATATCTATATTTTAGCAACTTTGAATCATACTTGGTTTTATTTTGAAGAAACCATACAACATTCCTTTCATCTTATCCCAAGAATTCATATCAATCCATCCATAATTCATTTTTAATCTATGCTCTTTCTTTTCTCTTTGTAGACAAAATATATGTGAATGGTTATATCCTCCACAAAATTTACAATAATAGAGATTCCAACATTTCTCTATCCTTGCTTTCCCAAGCCTTTGTGCTTGTAGCCCATATTTTGTAGCAATTTGGAACCAATTCCCTTAGTGTGCTTCTCAAAATTGCCAAAACCGTCATTACATTGCTCAACACAAATTTGAGCATCACTAGCTCTATCATCATTCAAGTCTATGTCCTCATCAATCACAATGGCATAGGATCTCTCTGAACAATCACAAACCTTGTTCAAATCACTTTCCTTTTGAAAGGAATGGCAACCTGCATTTGTTTCATGCTCACAAAGATCATTAGTATCATAAGATTCATCAACCATCATGGGTTTCACATCCTTCATTATGGGATTCACATCATGAGTATCACAAACAACATCCTTCTTCATGAGCTTCAAATCATTAGTGTCACAACATGCATCTTTCATCAAGGGTTTCAAATCATTAGTGTCACAAGCAACATCCTTCATCAATGGTTTGTTTCCTTGTGCTTTCATTTTGGAAACATTAAGAGTAATAATCCCCTTGTATATTGCTTTCCACAAAATAGTAGGTATTGTGACAAAATTCTCATTACAATCATTTGCATCATTAAGGATTCCTTGCATACATTGTTGAAGTGACAAATATTCTCCATTTTTTGCTTCATCAATAATTAAATGTAAATTTTTCTACACTCTATTTGACACATCTTTTTCATCTTCTTTGGCTTCTTGAACAAATGTTTTCAACATATTTTGTTTCTGATTTTTTGACATTTTTTCTTGTTCTTTCCCCCTTTGATTTAATTTTCCCTTTGAGGTAGAAAACCTTTTACCTCCCAAAATTAAATCAATTCAAGGAAAAACTTAAATTCTTTTTTTTTTCCCTAATAAAATTTCAAATTTGCTCTTAAATTTTTTCTTTCCTTTTTTCAAAAAAAATCAATAATAAAAAATTACTTTTTCAAAAATACTTTCTTTTTAATTTTTCCTTATACCTCTTAAAAAAAGAAATTTCAAAAAACTTATTTTTGAATATTTTTCTCTTATGTTTTTCTTACCAAGAAAAACTTAATATATATATTTTTAAATGTCTTATAACTCCTTTTTAATTATCTAAAATAATTATGATATCCCCTTATATCTCCAAAAAGTAAACTTTGGTCAAATAAAAAATTCAATAAAAATTTTACCTCGTTTTAAAAAATGACCTTTATTTTTCAACTGACAGGGTGCTCAAACTGGCACAAATTATGTTGATGCAATGTGGACAACTGCACTGGGACCCACGTGAACCAAACGTCTGCTACGCTATTAGATATGAACAGTGAAATAGAAACCGATGACCATTTTACCCAAAACATGAAGGAATATCCCTTTGTTTGCATGAATGATAGGAAATTTACAGTCTTTACAGTCTGCTTGTATGGTCGCAAAAGGGTTTCACCTTGGTGTGCTACCAGACATGGAGATATAGGGATCAAAAGCTCAAAACCGATAGCAAATGTCTTATTTCTCCTCTAAAAAAAACTTTAATCAAATTTTTGAATTCGAACAAGATTTCTAACTCATTCTTTCAAATTAAAAGAGCATAATAGATGGTAATATTCATTCTCCAATATGGAATTGTCTTCCCTCACAATAGTTTACCTTCCACTTGGTGTAGTTTTAGTGTGATGACTGTTACACTCTTCTAGCAAGGTACATGTGTAAAAATGGTATTGGGATTGATTATGCAATCCTCCTTCATGCACCTCAACACACAGGTTGTAATTAGACCTATAATACCTCTGACATGAAACTTTGATAATAGTTCACGTCCACATCAATGACTTTAACAAATATTATTCCTTGTAGCAGTCTAGGATTTATGAAAACATCTTCACGAGTCGAGCTTGAGCACGCACAGGGAATACAATTTTTTGATGGGAAACGACTATTTCACCAGTGGCCTTATCTGTCACAAAGAGCTCTTTATAGACATCGTGCAAGGGTTTTGTGCTGCATCTTCACAAGTGGTAATATCTTTCGCCTTTTTCCTTCACAATTATGACAACGACTAGGTTTTAACACCTTCACGAATAGTAGAATGACTTGGCACTATGGAAAGCACTCAATATTGTCCTCTTGTGGGGGTATGAGAAAAGATTTGAATCCTACAACACCACTATTGTTGTATCTAAGTTATTCACTACTATGACAAAGATACGTCTTGTTCTGTGCTTATGAAAGGTGGATTTTATCTCCATTTTAGATACATATTTTCTCTTTGCAATACCTATCAACAACTTCAAACAACAAGCGAAATACAACCCTCCTTGACCCTAAGAAGTTATGTCTTTTGATTGCTATGTAAAATGATGAAGTTGCAGCTAAGAACTCTTCAAATTCCTCCTCCGAATATGCTCTCCTCTAATTATTTAAACTCTTCTTTCAAATGGGCATGTATGGTGATGATTATCCCATAACTTCTCTCAAAATCTTCTCTCTCCTTTTTTGGTTTTCTCAACCTTGCTTTGATACCATGTTGGAACATGAGACTATTTCATGTTAACAAAACAATAAACCAAGATCACATATTATGCATTGAAACATAATCACATCAAGATAAGATTACACATAAAGATATCACTCAAATAAATGGATACAAGATATCACAAAAGAGATATCTTCACTATATTATTGCTCCATGCTATGAGAGTATACAAAAATGGAGAGTTATCTCTAATATAATACAATAGGTGACTTTTCAGTGCTCAAACTATTGCTCTCCCCTACAAATCTGGGAAATGCAACCTTTCACATTCTTTTCATTAAGACAAGTCTCAACATGCCACATGTGAGTGTGACTTTTCATACTCCTCTCTCTTTTGACACTTTGCACTTTTACAAAGTGACACATACATTAGGAAAAAAAGACCAAATAATGTAATACTCACAATAAATGTTTCCTGAGACTTCTGTAGATTAAGGGATCATTATAAAGAGAAGTAAGGGATTCTCTTTTATATGGATTATTGTATGTTGGTTTTGAAAGAGAAACTATTATAAATATTATTGAGACTTTTGTAGATTAAAGGATCATTATAAAGAGAAGTATGAGATTCTCTTTTATATGGATTATTGTATGTTGGTTTTGAAAGAGAAATTATTATAATAATTCTTGGGACTTTTGTAGATTAAGGATAAAGAGAAGTATGAGATTCTATTTTATATGGATTAATGTATGTTTTGAAAGAGAAACTATTATAGTGATTCCTGAGACTTTTGTGGGTTAAGGGATCATTATAAAGAGAAATATGGAATTCTCTTCTTGTGGCTTGTTTTTATTGTGTTCATGCATGGTAACTTGCATAGTAGAAAAAGGTATGATTAAGTTGCATTGCATTTAGAGTTGTCATGATCCCTAAGTATCCCTCATAAGCTATGGAGGGTTCCCTATCATGAAGGAGCTAGCAATTTTATAGAGGGCTTGAAGATCCTTGGTAGATGACATCTTAATTCTTGGAAATGTATAAAAGTTATGGAAAAGCAAAGGCTATGTAAAGAATGTTTTGTTCAAAGAATTTTGTAAACTTGAATATTTTACAAATTGAAAGATTATGTTGTTCTAATGTTTTCTTGGGTTTTGTACATTATCAATTGTTGGAATGCATTTTTATGTTATAGCATTTATGCTAAAGGAATGCATCTTATAAAACATTATGTCAAGCATTTGAGTTAAGCAAAATGTGGCTTAATTAAGAGGCATCCTTGTTTATCTTCTATAACACTTTGGATTAAATATATTATGATTTTATTTAAAGTGCTTTTGATATGATGTGATGTATGTTTCTTTACTTTAAAATTATGTTTAAGTAAGATTACCTTGGGGGTGGTTAGAATCCTCTTGTGAACCCAAGTCAAAATAAAGCCCCAATCTTGGGAGGAGTTGTGTGAATGCAATAACCAAGTAAATATGAGACTTAGAAGGAGTTGCAAGAATGTAATAGCTAATAAAACATGAACCTCGAAGGAGTTGTGTGAATACAATAGTCATGTTTCTTATGATTCATTACACCTTGAATGAGTAGGATTAGTATCCCAACTCTAAGTTGTGGAATTATTCACAAGGCAGTAGTGATGATCCCTTGAATGTGAAGGATCAAGTGATCATGTTCATTTCCAATGAAGTGGTAGTGACCTTAGTTAGCCCATGAAGGTGTGGTAACTAAGAACCAAGGCTCTACACTTGATTAACCTACCTAGATGGACTTAGAGTTAGGTTAGAGAATAGGAATACCCCTTTAAGTGTTATGGGCCTTAAAGGATAATTCCTACGTAGTGGTCATATTGTCTTATGTTGGTGAGGGTATGGGAAAGGTGGGGGGGCCACTTTTGGTGTCCTTCTAAATGTGTAGTTTTAGGAAGGTGAACCCTAGAAAACTATGGGAGTTGGCCACTCCTGTCCACTGAGTGTCATTTATAGCGACTAGAACTCAAATGTGGTGAAGCCTTGTATGCTAAAAAGCTAAAAGAAGGTTTTATCCCTATGAACATTTTCTTGTAATAATTACTTAAATAAATAAATAAAATGGGTTGGTAGTTTTGGGTTGTTACACCTTTGTGAAAATCCTAGAAACACAAACCATTCACTTTGCGAAAGCTTAGACATTGTTACAGGGAGTTCTTTTAAAGAGACTAATATTAATAAAATTGTAATAGAAGGAAATTCTCTCAACATTATTAATTATGCCAAGGGAATTTAAGAGCCTATTTGGAGCATAGAGGTTATGTTGATAGTGATGAGGAAGCTTATTCAAGATCTACCTAGCTCCCAAGTGATCCATATTATTAGATAAAATAATTTAGTAGTGAATATAATGGCCAACATTAGGGTTTTGCAAGAGGAGCTTACAATTTGGGAATAGGGCTTTCCTATAACTCTAAAGGAGGTAGTTAGAAAGGGACTTCCATTGCTTGTAAATGATGCCAATCTAGAGTGCTAGTGATGTGGAATGGAATTTCCTTTGTGGATATCCTAATGTTGTTATCCTCCATTGTTGGGACTCTGATTCTAAGGAAAAGTTGAATATTCTCGATTCAACTTGGGATTGGCATTTTTATCCCTAACCAAAGTCAATGTCTTTTGAGAAAATTTTAGACCCCTATTGGAGAACTTTGTGGTGTTCTTTCTAGCTTGGATGGGGGGCCCATCCTAGCTGGGACCCAAACCTTTTCACTTTAGATGGTATGAGGGATATAACTAGGGTAAGAAAGCATCTTGAGCAAAGCAATTGGAAAAGGTGGCACCAAATTTAAGGCATACATGCATGAACTGGATTGTGGGTGATTGCATGTGGTGGAGACTTGTGAAGCTCCAATATAAGAGAATTCATTGGGAAAAAATTATCGAATCAAAAATCCCTTGATCCCCTCCCCTCCTCTTACCTAAAATATGTCCATTATGGACCTTATTCTTGTGCATATCCAAGGAATAATGTTCTAGAAGAAAGGCATAAAATTTCTTGGAAGGATGGATCTGGTATTCTTGAATGGGATTGTTTTGACTTGATATGATCCTCCTAGTCCCAAGGCTCATAGGTTTGGGATTGGACAAACTCATTATCACATAACTTGAGCCATATTAAATGATCATGGAATGCTTGTACTTCTAGTTGATATTCCTTTTATTGACTTCATGAAGACTGAGGGCAATCTCAAAGGTAAAGTATCCAAGATTGTGATTGCTTAGGCCATGGGGGTGGCAATCTCTAGGTAGAACCTCTTATCCTCAATGCGGATGAAATGGTCAGGTAAATTCTATAAAAGGAGGGTTTGTGAAACTTACTTAATAAATTTGAAGGATATGACCTTGAGGTCTCTAAACAATTCACCCACTCTTGGAAAGAGAGAAAAGTTAGGGTGTTTGGGTGTGAGTTTTCAATTCACACTGCTTTGATAGCAATTTTTTTTTGGTTTACTTTTTGAGTGTGAATGCATCAAAAGAGAGAATCATTCTCTCACATTCAAAATAGAGTTCTCAATAAGGATGAATATCCCTGAAAGGAAGGGAGTGGTATTTCCAAGTGTCGTTGCCTTTGCCTTGGAGTAGGGTCATATTTCCCATATGAATAACTTTACATTGGATGTGAAGATATTTATGGTTAGGATATTTCATTTTGTCTTCTTGAACTACCTTTGTCAGGGGAGGAAAATGAATATCCTGACTTTCTTCTTTACATCCTTAGACAAAACTATTGAGGATGTCTAGCGCAGGAAGATCTCAGACCCCCTACACCAAGGATTGTTCCTTATTATCTTCAAGCATATGGTGTATAAGGAGGGTTTGTGGGGGAAAATTTCCTAGGAGCCTAAGCACCATGATGTGGAGGTGAATCCCATGCTTCTCAAAAAGTCCATGTAGGAAGCCAAGTCTTGGTGATCAAGAGAAAAAAAGCTCTAAAATGGACATAGGAACAACAATAAAAAAATCCAAGAAGAGGATGGTCATGATGAAGTCGTTTGAGGAAGATGATAGGTTATCTTTGTATGAGGAGATTACTACTAAGAAATAAAATAAATGGATAGACTCAAAGCAATCATTCAAGGATGATATCTAGCCTATAGTATCGACTAAATGTATTTTGAAGTGAAGAAAATATTTCAAGGAGTCAATTAGGAAACTGGAGGGGGTGGACCTATCGGATCAGGAATTGTCAGTGGATGAGTAGGCTCAAATTATTGGTGTGTATAAGGACTCTTCAAGGCTATCCACCTCTCCCTTGAGGAGCTCTCCTCTCAAGGAAGAGCATATTGGGCTTGATGCAAAATTTTATAGGGATTTGGATGGAGTCCCCTCTTTAATGCATGTCATTGAAGCTCTAACCCATAACTGCATTATCTTGAAAGACCTTAATGCCTCCTCCAATGTATAAATCAATTGGTAATCCAAAATATGGAGGAGGCTGAAGAATATTTAGTTGAACTGAAGAAGAGAATTCTCATGCTCAAGGCCTTGTAGAAGGCAATAAAAAGAGAATATAAGACCAAGGAAAGACCCTAATTTGTTTTTTTCCATATTTTTTTCATTTTATGTTTATCCTCAAGTTGGTATATGTCTTGATTTTGTTGGTTTTTTTAGGCTATGGTTGGTTTTTCATAATTTGTAGGAGGATTTTGATGTTTGGGTCTTTTAGGTGTTCACTTATGGAGTTGTAATGTTTATTCCTAGTTAATCCTTTGTAAAAGGTTTGAGGTCCCTTTCAAAACCCCTTCTTTTACCAATGTTATAAAAAAATTATGTAAAGAAAACAAGGGAGACAACAAGAAGTATAAGGTGGGTGTCCGCAGACGCCCTAATAAATCACATTTTCACACTTATGATGCAAATGATTGCTCATTGAGGGGTACTTATAGTGATACCAAAACCCCAATGAGAGGTTAACCTCAAATCGACATTAACTTAACCTTGAGATTAACCTTATAATAAAATAATAATAAATTACTCTTTTAAGAAAGGTTATCCATAAAGGTGGATTAACCAATACCACTAAGGTTGAATACATGAGAGTACCCTTAGGATTACATGAATATGCCCATAGGCTTACACATAGATGCTCATAGGCTTACATAGAATAATACCCAGAGGGTTATATAGAAAGATGCCCATAGGATTACATGAAGATGCTTGTAGGATTACATCAAGTTTACTAAAGACTTATGTAACACTTGCCCGTAGGCTTACATCAAGAGCACTTGTAGGTACTTCAAATTTATTGTCCTTGACTTAATAAGGTTAGATTAAAAATATTTCAATAAAAATAAGCTTTTGGTGACATGTTATGCTTATATATTGTGTGGCCTCTTTTGAGGCCTTTACACCTCACCCTATCAAAAGAAACCTAGATGCAAAAGGTATTATTGTACTTAACTCTAACAATTGCATGTAAATATAAGGAGAAATAGAATATGCACTCTTTGAAGTAAACAATGCATGAGACATATTGAGGCTAGTAGATTTGGATAACAACTCACCATTAGCGAAATAATATGCTAGGTGGATGATGGAAAGAGCTTATGTTGGGTACCAATCAAATTTCATTAATTGTTTTCTCAATCGAGGAGTTATTAGGGCCAATAGTGAAATTAATGATATTGCATGTAATGAGCTTGTAGAAATTAGGATTATCACATACCATGTTAAATTGGCCTCCACTCTTTGTCTAAGAAAATGAGGTGTATATATAGTAAGGGGAAGGAGCTAGAGTTTAGTAAGTTGATAACCATAGTGTAGATATATTTCTTATATGGCCAATGCAAACCTTCATGAAAATTATCTTGAAGAAAGAGATTGTCATGACCAACTCTATAAAGACGTGCTAAATGTAGCATGACCATAAAAATGAGTGGTATCCAACCAATGCTTACTCGACAAAATGATGAGTTGAGTGCTAGGTTATTTGCATATGGGAAGAGGAAGGAGTTGACTTGTGATGCTACTAAGGACCCCCACAAGATATTGATTAAGGCCTTTTCATTTAATGAGGTGAAAGGAGGTATTTTATCATGGAGATATCAAGTAATAGTTTATATAGTTGGAAAAATAATGTCATAATGATATTATGATGCTTGTTGTGATAAGCAAACTAGGGAGAGGCTACATAGATTAGAAGGAACCATGCATCATTTGGAGGAAAGTACAAGGACAATGGAGGATGTAGTTACAAAAACATGGGCTAAATATGTTAATTTTTGCAAGGGTATTGTTGGTAAAATATATGTCTAGACATGGCCAACATTGAATGATCAAAGGAAAGGAATATTCTTCGTGTCAATCTCTAGAGAAGGCTGGCTCCCAAGCTAAATCCTATACTGGTTAAAGACTGGAGTTGTAGGAAAGAAATTAGAATTTGCAAAAAGAAATGGGAAATATGGCCATAGGTCAAAGTGTAGGATTTGGGGTAGACTAGCAGCAGGAATTCCACCCAAGCATTAAAATAGCATATAAGAAGAGAAGGCAATAACATTAACTTATGACCTTACAACAACAACTTCTAAGATTGCACTCCAGAACTCACTCCCTCACTAGCAATATCCAAATTTAGATGCAGAATTTAAATTTAACAACAGATGATGAACATGAGCGTAAAATAGAAATGCATGGAATAGAAGGAAATCACACACAAGATCACTTGTAAATTTAGATGCCCTGTATCTTCTATTAATACAGATAACTTGAGAAGTTTTCTCGCATAATGTTTCACCTTTTTTTACAATGAAAATGATTAGTATTTATAGAGGATTACGTCTCTTTCATTTAATGAGCTTACAAAAAAATGCTAGTAGATCATAGACCAGCGATAATAATTCTCTCCTCGGCATCAGTGACACTCTGGTCAAAATATGTTCTATGGAAACCACGATCCGGCTTTGGTGGGAGAATCACATGGGGAATTTAAAATATTAAATATTCAAAGGCAGCCTCAATGTCGGTGCATCAAGATGCAATGAAATCACCTAAAAATAGGGGGTTGATCTTTGAATTCGCTTTGCCCTTGCGCCTTGGAAATCAACTTTTACCAAGATAGTCCACCCTATATTAATGCCATTTTAAAAAGTAGCACAGTTGGGTGGCGGTGCGTTGGAAATGAACCAGAATAGCATTTAATCTTGCACTTTCAAAGTAGAAATTCTGGAAACGCAGCCTACATTGCTTCAAAAATTAAATTCCATGGTCCCTTGACCTTTCTCGAGAGAATATGCAACAATGGCACCTTGGAAAGCCACGCCTCTGGGAGTAAATGAATTTCACCTAAGAATGAAGTGAAAAGCATTTTTCGGAGCATTGATGGGCGATAATACAAGCCTGCTCACTCGTTCTAGTAATTTTACTCCAACATAAGCCTTCACTTGGAATTTAGTAAGGTTTTGCTACTTTCGCTCCTTCTGGAGGTAACTTTGGAATATTACTGCTTCATGGTGGCGTGCATCACGACCTTCCTTTGTCCGAACTTCATTCGACATTTTAAATTTATCTAAATTTAATTTTGAAACCCCTGCTTCGCCCTTTGGAGAGGCAAAATCACCTGGCGCCTCTCAATAGGTGCGCCTTTGAATTTTACTGCACTAAACTTCTTTTTTTTTGTTTTGCCTCACCATGGTCGAAATCACCAAGGCGACTTAAGGAGGGCCCCATGTCTTAACTTAAATCTTACCTTTGAAAATTTATAAAACATTGAATTTCACCCCAAAAAGGGGTGACAAGGAGTTTCACCCCTCACTTGGGGTGAAAGCATTAAGCTCCGATTTAAACCTTTTCCTTTGCAATACTACGACTTTTGCCCTTCTGCTTTCGTTGGGGTGAAGTCACTTGTCATCATTATGTTCGCCTCCAAGAGGGACGCACATGGCTTTCGCCCCTCAATTGGAGCGAAACGATTTTATTTCTCCATTGGCTTTCGCCCCAAAGAGGGGCGACAATGAGTTTCGCCCCTCACTTGGGGCGAAAGCATTATACTTCTTCCTTGAGATATTTCATGATTTTAGCCAAGTTCGTCCCTTCTTCGCCAATTCAAACTCTAGCATTTTTTTCATTTTTGGCATTTTTCCATTTTCATAAAATTTCCTTTTTTGACGACTTTCCATTTTCGGTGACTTTCCATTTTCAGAAAATTTCCTTTTTCGGTGACTTTCCATTTTTTGTGACTTTCCTTTTTCGGAAATTTTTCATTTTCAACGACTTTCATTTTTCGACAACTTTCCATTTTCAGAAATTTTTCATTTTTGCCCCAAGGAGGAGCAAAAGGGAGTTTCGCCTCATCCTTGGGGCGAATCAACCTTTGACTTCTTTGACTTTGTAATTGCATTTAATTCCCCAAAATTGATTTTTTGCCCCGAAATTGATTTTATGTGGTAAAGCTTCCCGGAGCCATAACTTTTGATCCGTTCACCCAATTGTCTATTATAATATATCGTTGGAAAGCTTGAGAAAAGATCTATCACAAAAAATATATAAATATCATTTCATCCAATTTTCCTTTTGCCATTGGATGTACTTCACACTTGGATGAATTTTAAAAAATAGTTCTTAGTGTGGCAAAAATGCCAACACTTTTAGCGGCTCATGAGGTATTTATCTCATCTGGATGCAATCAATCCTAGGGCATTTATCCATTGGGTAATAGAATCATAACTACCTACTACATCAAATTTTTTACTGCTTGCATCAACTTCTTCGTGCACTTCCTGATATTGTACAGTTGCTTGTTTGTATTTTTCATTCAATGTGAGGCACTTCATCGAGCTCGACTGATTTTATTTGCTTTAGGGTGCTCTAGCAAGACTTCGATCTCTAACGTCAAAGGATCCTGTAATCCAAAAAAAAGGAAATAAAGATTGTTGAGGGTTTGGCTCAACGAAAGGAGCAAAAATGGACGGGGCCATAGTTACGCTCACCCTTGATGAGGTTGGTATACTCACAACGATGATGGAATTAACGAGGGTGAAAGATGAGGCAGATGACAATGGAATGGAAAATGGGTTAGGATTAGAGGCAAACAAACTGGAAGATGGAGGAATTGAGAAAATGGGAATGGTGGAAAAAGCCTTGGTGACTAATGATTGTGAAATGGGGAGGGGAATAAAAGTGGTGGGTGCAACAAATGAAAGCGAAGTGGAAGGAGGCACTACAGAATGAAGGGAAACGGTCACCAAATGCTCATGATCAAGGGAATAGAAAATATGTACTTGTAGGCTCCGACACCATTTGAGCCAATGACGTGGGTGGTTGCAACCTTAGATGTTTTTTTTTTAACTCGATCACACCATTTAGTGCTCTCAACACTTTATTTATCATCTGGCTAATTTACACTATTTACACAAAATTTTATGACATGATTGGCATGTCGCCACCACAAACCTAGCTTTGGGTGCTTATTCGGTGAATCTACAATGTCTGAACCAGATCTGATTGTACTTCAGGTGATCTTTAAAGTTCGGATGGCCTCTTCACAATTTTTTCTAGGTTGTAAAAAATATCTAACGTGGTAGGTTATCATGCATGTTAGTACTCATACAATTAATGAATAATGCAGCAAATATATTTGCCACATTGAAGCCTTTTTCGAGTACCAGTTGTGGTGATGACTAGCCCCAATATCACCACTCTTGGGAGTCCACTAACTGTGGGATCTTGGGTACATGCTCCTCTGACTCCTTGATGTGACAACATGATTTTTTTGGTGATAACCCTTCTATTAGGATCTCCTCAAGATCAGCCCCCTAATGAGGCACGCTTATTGGGACACAAAAAGGGTGTAAAATTATGCCTTATTTGCTCTCATAATCGGCCTCTTGAGCCTGCTTTCCTTCTTGGTCTAGCTCCTGATAGAAACTGCAAGCAATCATATTGTTCATTGCTAGAGTAGTGCTTGCATACTCCCTTCATTGGCCTTGGATGAGATTCACCTCTTGTGCTGCACACAACTATGTTTCAGGTCCCCACATAATTTGAGGTATCGGCCATTGTGAATACTATGCAAGATAGTTGGGACCAACAACTACCAGAGAGAATAACAGAAAGGTATTTTCTCTGTACTGTATTTTTCTTGATTGGAGCAGGAGCTACTCTGCTTGTAGTGCTTAAAATATTTGAGGTAATATTTGTTCCCTAGATTGCAACAAGAGGAGGCTTATGTCTGGGTAGAAAGCTCGAATATAGTATAGGTGGACCTAGGCGGGTGTTTGTTGGATCTTATTTGGAATTCTCCTCCAAATCCTCCAAAATTAGACATTGAAGTTTGTGATGCTCTCTAGAGGTGCTCTTGTGATGGTGGAGAGGTGCATCAAGAGTTGAAAGGGGTCCTGAGAGCCATCAAATGTGTCAACTAGTGCTCTCGCTAGGTCTACCCATGAGCAGATGCTCTTACGCCCAAGAATTTTGTACCACTGTAGCACCCTTCCTTCCAAATATAAGACTAGAAGTCTGATCATGACATCTTCATGGGCTATGCCATGGAGGGTCGCTAGAGCAGCAACATCTTCAAGGTAATTTAGGGCCATTCCCTTAGTGCCATTGTATTTTGTTAGAGTCTTTAGGGTATTTTTAGGAATATCATGTCGAATTTGGAGGTTCAGAGGGCCAAGATCATCCCAACTGGGATAGCATACATGTGCCATTATAGCAGTGGTCCTCAGAGATCACAGTTTGTGTTACTGAGTTAGAGTCATCAGGTGAACATTCTTTTCTTCGTTGGTGAGGTCAAGGCTGCTCACCAAACCTTGGATCCTCTAGGGTATCTTATTTTAGCATAAAATGCATTTATGATCAAGAGATCTGGATCTTCAGCTCAACAGATTCATTAGGTGATTTTACCCAGAGATTCACCAAACTCGGGATCCCTTAAAATACGGAGACTATTCATCCCATCGGGTTTGCCAAAAACTGTTGGTCAAATATCTGCCTAATAAACAAAACTGCGTTTGTGCACCCTAGACATGGCCAAAATTGAATGACAAAAGGAAAGTAATGTCCTCTATGTCAATATATAGAGAGGGTTGGCTCCCAAGCTAAATCCTACACTTGTTAAAGACTAGAGTTGCAAGAAAGAAATTAGAAATTGCAAAAAGAAATGGAAAATATGGCCACAGACCCGAGTGTAGGATTTGGGGCAGACTGGTAGCAGGAATTCCACCCAAGCATTAAAATAACATATAATAAGATATGGAAATAGCATTAAATTATGACCTTACAACAATAACTTCTAATATTGTACTCTAGAACTCACTCCCTCACCAACAATATCTAAATTCAGATGTAGAATTTAAATTTAATAGCAGATGATGAACATGAGCATAAAATAGAAATGCATGGAATAGAAGGAAATCACACATAAGATCACTTGTAAATTTAGAAGCCCTGTATCTTCTATTAATGTAGAGAACTTGAGAAGTTTTCTCGCAGAATGTCTCACCTCTTTTTACAATGAAAATGATTAGTATTTATAGAGGATTACGCCTCTTTCATTTAATGAGCTTACAACAAAATGTTGGCAGATCACAAACCAGAGATAATAATTCTCTCCTTGGCATCAGTGACACTCTGGTCAAATTATATTCTATGGAAACCATGATTCGGCTTTGGTGGGAGAATCACATGGGGAATATGCAAGATTAAATGTTCAAAGGTAGCCTCAGTGTCGGTGCATCGAGATGCAATGAAATCACCTAAAAATAGGGGATTGATCTTTGAATTTGCTTCGTCCTTGCACCTTAGAAATAAAATTTTGCCAAGATAGTCCACCCTGTATTAATGCCATTTTAAAAAGTAGCGTAGTCGAATGGTGGTGTGTTGGAAATGAACCAGAATAGCATTTAATCTTGCACTTTCAAAGTAGAAATTTTGGAAATGCAGCTTGCATTGCTTCAAAAATTAAATTCCATGGTCATAAGGACTACATATATTTTGTAGAAGTTGGTCCATGTGGTCCTGGAGATCAATTCCATTCCATAAACATGGTCTCCATTGATTTGACCACTCCACTCCATAATCCAACAGATCTGTCCAGACCATTGTATCTTAACAAAGATGCTATCGACTGGGATCGTGTTGATTCACCCATCGAGCCTAAGGATTTCTTCCCCAATGAAGAAATGTTGCAACCTTTCCATTTTACACCAGGTTGTGCATATGATTATCATGCCAAAAATGCTTCCAACTCAGAATCGATTAACCCAACTGATGACATCCATTTGATTCCTATGCCTCACCAGCTTGAGGAGAGATCACATATGTCAGTAGAGGAAATCTTTGAGGTGGATATCAGTAATGATCTTGCCAATGCAAAGAAGGCTAAATTTAGAGAGAGTCTCACTCCAAATGAGTAGGCCACCCTCATCCCTTTGCTGAAAGAGAGACCAAATTTGTTTGCTTGGACGTACAAGGATATGCCAAGTCTAGACCCGAAATTGGTTACGCATAACCTTTTGCTAGATATGATGAAGAAGCCGCTCAAGAAAAAGCTTAGAAAAATGCACCCAAAAGTAGCCTTAATGGTGAAAGATGAGCTACAAAAGCTATTGGATGTGGAATTTGTGATCTCCATCGATTTTCCAGAATGGGTGTCCAATATGGTACCCGTGGGAAAACTCGATGGAAGAATCTGTATTTGCACAAATTTTAGAGACCTAAATAATGCAACACCTAAAGATTCATTTCCATTGCCCAATATTGATGCTCTTGTAGATGCAACTGTAGGTCACGAAAAGCTCTCCTTAATGGATGGTTTTTCTGGTTACAATAAAATTTCGATTAAACCTGAAGACTAGCATAAAACCACGTTCATAATGCCATGGGAAACATTTTGCTACAAAGTTATGCCATTTGGCCTCAAAAATGTTGGTGCCACATATCAACGGGCCATGCCATACATTTTTCATGACTATATGCACAAAATTCTAGAAGATTATATCGATGAATTGTTAGCCGAGTCATTGCTACGAGAAGAGCATGCAAAGGTCTTAAGGAAAGTATTCAACCGCCTGATAGAGCACAATGTCAGGCTGAATCCTAATAAGTGCGTATTTGGCATAACATCTGGAAAATTACTAGTATTCATTATCTCTAAGAGAGGCATCGAAGTAGACCCAACGAAGGTCAAGACCATTTTAGAAATGCGTCCTCCCACCAATATTAAGGAATTAAGGAGCCTTCAGGGCAAGGTAGCCTCGATAAAGTGATTTATCGTCCAACTATCGGATAAATTTCAACCCATGAATCGACTGCTACATAAGGGAGTCCCATTCAACTGGGACAAGGACTACAAGGCAGCCTTCACTGAGATAAAGAAATACTTGGCGACGTCACCAGTGCTAGTGCCACCAAGGCCATAGGTGTTTTTTCTACTATATATATCTACAATTGACTTTCCACAAGGAATCATGTTAGCCCAAAAGAACGTGCACGGAAAAAAACATGCCATATATTATATTAGTCGAACCTTGGTGAGCGATGAGCTCGGGTATGCATATGTGGAAAAATTATGTTTAGCAGTAGTGTTTGCTACAAAGAAATTGCAACATTATATGTTAAGTCATACAACATATGCTATATCCAAACAAAATCATTTACAGTACATGATGAGTAATACATATCACAATACACATACTACAAAGTGGATCATGCTATTTATAGAATTTGATCTGGAATTCATAAGCCACAAGTCCATTAAGGGACAGGTTAGCAGATCAATTAGCTGAGGCACCACTGTCAAACTACAAGCCTCTAACAAATGAGCTTTTGGATGATGCAGTCTTCGTCATATCTGAAGCTCTTGAACCCAAATAACCAGAGAACAATGTTGATATGACTATGTTCTTTGATGTTTCAAAGTGCGAACAAGGAGGCAGTGCCAAAATAGTGTTCTTCATGCCGCAAGGAGCTCCAATGCCCTTGTCATTCAAGTTGGATTTTTTGTGCACCAACAACAACGCTGAGTACGAAGCCCTATTGTTGGGCCTCCACACAATTGTCGCCATGAATATTAAGAGATTGAACATCTTTAGTGACTCCTTGCTCATAGTAAATCAATTCAATGGGCTTTTTCAGTGTTGATGTCCCGTACTGAAAGCCTATAAAGATCTAGTTAATACATATTTGGCCAAATTTGAATGGTATGACATTGAGGCAATACCTCGATCGTTAAATAGGTTTGTAGACACCATGGCATATTTGGGATCTTTAATCCCTCAAAATTCATCTGTTGATTTCACTACCATCCATGTCAAGACACTCTCACATCTAGCAGCAGAGTGTGCAACTTATGATAACAGAGAATCGGTCAACATGATCAGTGTAGAACCAAGAGTTGAATGGTTCTACAAAGCTAAATATTTTCTTAAGAAGGCACCTTGGGGGTCATTAACCTCTTAGAGTCCTATGAGGAGTGGCACTACCATTCACCACAAGGTTGTTTCTGAGTCTGCATTTGTAAAGGTAAATACATAGGAGGAGCAAGTCGTCTTAGCAGTAGAAGCTGAAGCTTATCAAAACTAGATGTAGCAAATTAAAGACTTCCTAAAGCTTAGTATAATTCTAGAGGGATTTTTGGGTACCGTGAAGCACACATTTAAACATAAAGCAGCTAAATATGTCTTAATAGGAGACATCTTGTATCGACGAGGCTACGATGGAGTTCTCCTTCATTTCTTAGAGCCCCAGGAGGCATCATGGGCTATTTTGCAAGCTCATGACGGTATGTGCGATGGCCATTTTAGCGACATGGCCATCGTCAAGCGCATCCTTTGAATGGGCTATTACTGGCCCACTATGGAGAAGGAGTACAATGTGTATGTCAATAAATACGTTAAATGTCAGCATCATGCTAATCTTACACACTTGCCATCGTAGGCCTTACAGCCCATTCAAGCGGCTTGGCCATTTGCTCAGTGGGGACTAGATCTTATAGGCAAGATCTCTCCTCCGTCATTGGGCTGACATACATTTATAATCACGACTATTGAGTATTTTACAAAGTGGGTGGAAGCAATACCCTTAACAATGACAACCAAAGCTCGTATAACAAAGTTTATACTGGAGCATATCATAAGTCATTTTGGGATTCCATCCAAAATAATATCGAATAATGGAACGTATTTCAAGAACAAAACTGTGAGAGATTTGACATCTAAATATAGAATCAAACATAGTTTTACGAATCCATACTATCTGCAAGAAAATAGGTAGGTTGAAGCTTCAAATAAGACAGTGGTGGCCATCTTGAAAAATACGGTACAAGAAAACCACAAAGACTGGCATATCCAGTTGCCCCTTGTGTTATGGGCTTACAGGATGGGCTTACAGGACTAGTATTTGGATGCCCACTGGGGCAACACCATTCTCACTAGTATATGGTACTGAGGCCATTATGCCCTTGGAATTAGAAATTTCAATGTTGCGTGTCGCATTGAAATAGTTCATCGATGATGACACTGCGTGGTAAGCTTGACTGGATCAACTGATGCTACTAGATGAATGTCGCATGAATGCCTTGGAGCATCTTTGCATTTATCAAGAGTGACTAAAATGAGCTTATAATATCAAAGTCCACTAGAGAGACTTTGAAGGTGGGTATCTTGTCTTGAAATAGAATCAAAATAACTCTAATTTATCGCCAGATATGTGAGACAAATTTACGGCTAATTGGCTAGGACCCTACATCATATCTAAAAATATTGGTCCGAGTACCTATCGCCTAACATTGCTAGGGGGTTTTGAAGAGCCTAAACCTCTCAACATCATCCATATTAATGTGTTTTATGTTTTAGGATCATAGTAAAAGGCTCTGAGGGTTGCTTGTAACCGCTCGGTCATCCTAAAAAGCTCCAAACACTCCCATAAGTAGTTTGGTCAACCAAAAAGCCCCAAAGGCATTTGTAAGCCCTTTGGTCAACCTCAAAACGCTCTAAGGGTTTACTTGTAACCACTCGGTCATCCCAAAAGGCTCCAAGGGTTCCAAAAACTGCTTGGTCATGTCAGTCAAAAGCCCCGAGGATTTGCTTATAATCGCTCGGTCATCCTAAAAGGCTCCAAGCTCATCTGTGAGTAGTGTGGTCAATCAAAAGGCACCAAGAGTTTTTGAAAAAATGCTTGGTGAAACCAAAAGCTCTAAGTATTCTTAAAATATCGCTTGGTCATCCCAAAAAGTCCCAAAGGTGCTCATGATCCCTTTGATCAAACTCGTAAGTCTCCAAGGGTTTGCTTAAAATCGCTTGGTCATCCTAAAAATCTCCAAGGATTTTGTTGAAAAATCGTATGGTCAATCTAAAGGCTCCAACGACATTTCCTCATCGTTTGGTCACTCCTAAAGATAGGCATGTACTCGCCGTTTGGTCAGATATGAGGCTCAAAAATCATAAAAATAATAAAATCAATAAAATCCAAGAAAAAAATTGGTAAAGCATAAAATCCAAAAACATTTGCATTTTGCATTGTCATTTTTGCATTCACACATGCATTCGCTTCATTACTGCATCACATATAGGCATTCGTCATCTGTTGCATTCCATAATAGAAGGCATTGTGTTTGTCAGTCTTACAAATGACACCACATTTGTGTTTAAATCATGCATCTCTGCATTTATCATGATCCATCATTCATGTGAGTAATTGTGTTTTTCAACACAACCTATAATGTTGCTATGGAGATATACTAGGGTTTTTCGGTCACTCAACCATACCTAGTGGTCTTATCAAGAGTTGGTAGAAATATTGCTTTGCTTTTGTAGCTAAGGTTCAGTTAGTATAGCCCTTAGCATGGCATAAGCCTATCACTAATCAACAAATTAGACAATCCTAGCAAGGACTAGGGAAAGATGAAAGTTGTGAAGCAGGACCAGGTATCCTAAAGTGAAAAGAGTTATTCTTGCTTATCCCTCTGTACAGACGGTAGGGGAAATGTTGGCAGTTGGCAAAAGGACAAGTTAGTTTCCTATGCAGAATCCCTTTCTTACAATAAAATGAGCAATATCCCAGAATAATATCCCACATCAATCCTCATGATTGATACCCTAGATCGATATCGTAGATCGAATTCCCAGATTGATATCCCATATTGATATCATAAGATCGATATTCTCAATCGATATAACAGAAACAGTTTTCCCAAGTAAATCCCCCAAAGAAAAGTTTTTGACAAAAATTATCAAATGTAAATTTTGAAATGTGAAGATCAAATGAAGATCAGAAAACAAGATTAAATCAAAGATCAAAGTGAAGATCAAATGAAGATAATAAATCAAAGTTCGAGTAGAGATCAAGTGAAGATACAAAATCTAGTTTGAAGAGAGATCAAATGAAGATCCAAAGACAAATCAAAATAAAGATGGAATCGAATCCCTTACTTCACTACATATGAGCAAGTATCTCAAAAATTGAAGGATAGAAAGGAATGAGATTGAATCCCTATAATTGTTGGCACTATTGTACCTTACGCATGACGATATGCTTGATGCATTAGCACCTCGCTTATGAACAAGACCAATGTTTGAATGTGGAAGAGCGAGCTTGAGGTGTCCTGCATTGCCTAGTGGTTTATTCCAACTAAAATCTAAACTTGGGATTGGATAAGACATTTGTGGATTCCCTATCTAAGCAATGGGCTGAAAGAATCCCGCCTAACATTGGGGAACACTTGTGTCTTATCTTAAAATAATAATGTGCACACACAGGGATAATGAACAGTTGGGGCCAATCCTAGCAAAAGCCTTTTAACTCAAAAGTCTAGTGTGGTTAGTATGCAACTTTTGATAGGTCTATTAGGGTGTTTGAGTCTCACGGAAAACCTCAAAAATTTCTCTCATAAGCAACAAAATATCAAATATCTCAAACCATATAAATCATCAAATTGTAAAGTATTGAATCCATGATACATCATCATATGAAGCACAATCAAAATATAGGATAGATACCAGATGGATATTAGAAATAATATTTAGATGAGCATCGACTATATCGTGCACATTTTTCAAATTTGCAAAAGAAAATAGAATGACACATTATATCATTCACATCAAACAACAACATTCATTGCATTTCATATATGGGTGATTAATTGATTAAATTCTTATCTTAAGGATTTTCAATTATATTCATGACTTATATATATATATATATATGTCTCAGAATACATCAGGTGAATACAAAATGCTCGCATGCTACAATCCTGTAGGTCCTCAACCTTACACCAAAAATGATACATGTGAAAAATGTAGCTATGATCTGAGCCCTAGCTCTGGTCGGCTCCCCCTGAATTGGAGATCTCGCCACCTCCCTTAGCTCTATGACCTGGAGCTTGCTCTGCAGTTGGATCTGGCCCCTACTGTGTGCTCTACTGAGGGCCCTGTGTACCACCTAGCTTGAGGAAGCCTAGCACACGAGAGACTAGTATGTCTAGGCGGCTAGTCCTATGGCTAGAGGTCCCACCTATCTCCCTGTGGATCCTATTCGAGCTGTCGTTGTGTGTTCTAGAGGACCTGTGCATCCTCTCTATCCTATGGGTTCACTGGCTAGAGCTTGTTGTGGACTGCCCCATAGTCCTGGACTTGGTCCATTGAGACCCTGCAGCATGAGAATCCTCTAGGATCATGCCACCAATCAACATGATGTAGCCCTATAACTGGTCTATACGGGCTACCCTGCTAGTATGTTTGTCATTGCCCTCCTCCATGAGGGCCTATAAGCACCAGATCTTGACATAAGATTACGGTCGCCAGGGAGCACTACCACTGGTGCTGCAGGTGGTACCATGATAGCACAAAAAGACGAGGGATCTCCCCTCTGAGCCAGGGCCAAGTTCCTCTCTACTATAGTTGTATCCAATCGTGCATCTACCAGATCACGTGCACTAGTGAGCTCCTAGACCCTCACCTCTACTGTCATAGCCCGTTCATTTAGGCTAGTGATCTCTTGCTTTGCCTGTGTCAGCCTACGGTATCTGTTAGTCAACTGGTCCCACAGAGTAGCAATGGTGGTATCTCGCTCCATATGTTGCATGACATATCTATTGAGTTGACTATGTAGGTCAGTAACCTGAGCTAGGAGTAGCCCCTCTACGCTATTAGGAGGGACCTCACCCTCCTCTGGAGCCTCGTCGTTAGGATCGACTTCAAGAGCCTCCTCGATAGTGGCCTCTATGCCCCATCTGCCCTCTATCTGCTAGCGCACCCTGCACCCATCAGGATCTGCATCTGCCTCTACCTGATCTATCACTTTGCATAGAGACCCCGATCCATGTCATCGGAGCATGGACCACCATTCGTCATATGTCGAGGTGGTAGCAGCCCTGTCAACCCCAGTCTCCTGGAAGTCATCTGGATCATCTCCTAGAGTCGGAGGTTGAATCCATGGTAGATCCCACTCTAGTGCCAAGCTTCGATATATGAATGGAATATCTAGGATGTCTTGTAATATGCCAAACTACCATAGGATTCGGGAGTAGAACTGATACTCTCTAATCTTGGTCTTTCGATCGAGTAGCCACCTATCTTTATGAGCTTGTCAAAACCACTCACCTGCCTCAACCCATGCTAGGCACTCCATGTACGACCACCACTCAATGTCGTTTGGGCCGAGTAATCTGAATCGTGTAATATAATGTTAGATGCCACCAACATGGGTCCTGCTCCTGAACCCATCCTCCTCGTGAGGCCAGTAGGTGGCATAAAACTGGTGAGCATCATCAATATTTGTGATGTGCAGTCGCAGCTCGCCAGGATGCTCTATCTTGATGTGTTGCCAACCCCAAATCTAAATAAGCAGGTTGCAGCTAATGCCCTGTTGTCTTTGATCAACAATCTAGTATAACTCTCTGTACATTTGGTAGAGCAAGGTGCTCCCCCAGGCCAATCATAGTGGCTGAGTCGATAAGATCTAAATCACTCTCTAGATAGTGGCTAGGAGGTTCTAGGGAATCCTCGCACTCGAGGAGTCTGGAAGAACAACTTGCACCACTAGGTGCATAAAAACAACCTCCCTCACGAAGAATATCTACTGGTCCTTCCAGTATCCAATGTGCACTCCACCATGATCACCTGTTGTAACCATCAAAAAGGCTCACACCCAAAGTATCCTATTGCAAGAACTGACAAAAACATGAAATGCATACAAGAACAAGAAATTGACATCAAATTGATCAATAAAACACGCTTTATTTCATTATATTTGAAACCAAACTCAAATTACAAGTACATCCCTCTTAGGGATAATCATCTTGATGCAATTTTTACAATAGGATGTAATTATTTCTCTCCCAAGGGTAGGTGTGATTTCCAAGTGCCTTTTAGGGTGACACGAACAGCTCTAGGGTGTCGATGACCCTCTTCTTCATGTTGAGGAAGGAATTATATGCTTTGTCTCTTTCAATACCTGTTCCCTACGATCAAGAAACAACAAGAATCAATTAGTAACAAAGGAGGCATCTCTTAATGAGGCTTTGAAAGGAATCTTGCACAAAGAATAGCATGAAATCAAGAAAGCATGTAAAACTATCAATCTATGCAAGAAATTAGGAAATTGCAATATAGCATTTAAAGAAGCATGAATCTAGCTAAGAAACATCCTAATTAATCATTAGAAAACTTGAATTACATGAAACTAATCTAGATTAACAAATGCAAGGAAAGGTGATGCAGATATACCTCTAGTTCCTAAATTAACCGATCAAATATCTGTTAAAATGTAGATCTATGCTAGATTAAGCTAATTGCATGACTGAAAATGGAAAACTACTGCTAAAATGGAGGAAGGAGAGTATCAAACCCTAGCCACAGGTTTGAGGTGTGGTTGGCACTATTAACCATGGCTCATAGTCGTGGTTAAGATGAAAGTGTCATTTCTCTTGCAACCAAGGCCAAAAACTCTCAAATCCTCCAAGGAATTGATGTTCAAGGGTCACCTCGGTGTTCTGAAACAGATTGGCAGTTGAATTCAATGGAATTGGCAATGGAGGTGTGTCAATTGTCAAGCTTGCTCCTCAAGCTCTTGAGATCTCCATTGTTGCAAGCATAGTTGTCATTGATCAATTGGGCAACACTTCGTTACTCCTCAAGGGGATATGAAATGCTCTCCAATTCGATAGGGCTCTACTATGCAATTTAGCTGTTCTTTCGGATGGTTGCTCTCTAAAATTGGAGTCTTAAGTAGACTCCGAAAATACTTGCTCTAGCTTCATGGAGAAGCCAAGAACAAGAATTGGCAGTTGGGAGGAAGGTTATGGATGCTTCCCAGTCTGAATCACTCTAAAAACCATTGCAAATAGTTGTTGCAATTGATTTGACTCGGCTTTGGTCGCCCGAGTTTGTTACAGTGCTAATCATAGGTGTCAGCTACGATTAGCATGTAGGCTTTTGCTAACCGTAGGTGTTAACTACGGTCCCCAATTGGTAGATTGGGTGCCGTGACTGTCAGTCGTGGTCAGCACTTCTAATCGTGGGTGTCATCCGCGGCTAGCACTAACTAGGCAAAGATGCCCCATTGAGTGGTAAAAACCATTGCTATACCTTGGATTTGTCCAAAGGTCTTCCATATGGTCTTATAGCATGTCCCATATGAGTAGTCGCCATCGACATGACATGTTTTAGGTGTCTACACTTTCAAAGTAGAAATTCTGGAAATGCAGCCTGTATTGCTTCAAAAATTAAATTCCATGGTCCCTTGACCTTTCCCGAGAGAATCTGCAACAATGGCACCTTGGAAAGCCATGCCTTTGGGAGTAAATGAATTTCACCCAAGAATGAAGTGAAAAGCCTTTTTTGGAGCATTTATGGGCGATAATACAAGTCTTCTCACTCGTTCTGGTAATTTCGCTCCAATAGAAGCCTTCACTTGGAATTCGACAAGGTTTTGCTACTTTCGCTCCTTCTGGAGGTGACTTCAACTTGGAATATTACTGCTTCATGATGGCGTGCATCACGACCTTCCTTTGCCCAAACTTCATTCGATATTTTGAATTTACCCAAATTTAATTTTGAAACCCTAGCTTAGCCCTTTGGAGAGGTAAAATCACCTGGTGCCTCTCAACATGGGCGCCTTTGACTTTGACTGCGTTAAACTTCTTTCTTTTGTTTTGCCTCACCATGGCTGAAATCACCAAGGCGACTTAAGGAGGGCCCCACGTCTTAAATTAAATCTTGCCTTTGAAAATTCATAAAACATTGACTTTCGCCCCAAAAAGGGGCGACAAGGAGTTTCACCCCTCACTTGGGGCGAAAGCATTAAGCTCCGATTTAAATCTTTTCCTTTGTAATACTATGACTTTCACTCTTCTGCTTTCGTTGGGGCAAGGTCACTTGTCATCATTACGTTTGCCTCCAATAGGGGTGCACATGGCTTTTGTCCCTCAATTGGTGTGAAACGATTTTATTTCTCCATTGGCTTTTGCCCCAAAGAGGGATGACAATGAGTTTCGCCCCTCACTTGGGGCGAAAGCATTATACTTCTTCCTTGAGATATTTCACGATTTTAGCCAAGTTCGTCCCTTCTTTGCCAATTCAAACTCTAACATTTTTTCCATTTTCGGTATTTTTCCATTTTTGAAAACTTTCCTTTTTCGACGACTTTCCATTTTCGGTGACTTTCATTTTTCAAAAATTTTTCATTTTTGATGACTTTCCTTTTTCAGTGACTTTCCATTTTCAAAAAAAATTCATTTTTGTCCCAAGGATGGGGCGAAAGGAGGGGCGAAAGGGAGTTTCATCCCATTCTTGGGGAGAATCAACCTTTGATTTATTTGACTTTGTAATTGCATTTAATTCCCCGAAATTGATTTTATGTGGTAAAACTTCCCGGAGCCATAACTTTTGATCCGTTCATCGGATTTTCTATTATAATATATCGTTGGAAAGCTTTAGAAAATATCTATCACAATTACATATCTAAATATCATTCCATACAATTTTCCTTTCACCACTAGATGTACTTCATACTTGGACGAATTTTAAAAAATAATTTTTAGTGTGGCAAAAATGCCAACAGGTCTACATGTGATGTTTAAAAAGATAATGGCTACCATTGCCCCTAAGGTCATGTTAAGGGCTTTTTGGAAGAAGGTGTTCCTTCATTGCATCCAAGACATAATCAACAAAATTCTCAAGAAAAACATGACTTATTTCGGTCTCAAGTTTGTAGTTATTTGATCTTAATTTATTTTATAATTTATGTTTTCTTTTATGATTTTAATTATTTTCATCTTAATATGTATTGTTGTTTTCTATTAATTTATAACATACAATTAAAAGACTCATAAAACATTTTGGTCCATGATTTTTATTATCATATTCCAAAAAAATAGATAATGACTAGTTAAATTCGTATCTCTTATATTACTTACCATTTTAAAAGAAAACTCTTGTATAACAAAAAGAATACATAGTATTTGAATAAAATTTAATATTGTTTAATTGGTTGTATGAGATTCAAACAACCCCATGTGTACTAGATCACGACCACATAGTGGTATTACAACAACTTGGCTATTATTTTTTTATTGGTTATATGGCATTAAAATAGGTTCCACTAGTATTACATCATGACCATATAGTTATTTTTTTGTTGAAGAAAAAGGGGTTGACTTGGGTCCCCCACCCTTGATAAATAACAACTATCTCCTTTAGAGCTCGAGAGTTTACAAACATATTCAATTCTCATCTAAATTGAGTTGTTATAGCTATATACCTACATATTTTTTTCATAAAAAAATTGAATTCTTGATTTTTAATCTTTTGGATCTTCTTCAACCTTCTTTGTAAATACAAATATACAAAAATTCAACACCCTTATTCTTAACAATTTTCTAAAGTAACCTTTACAATACCAAAACTTCACCTCTACTGTCTATGTACTACATCTTAGTACAATAATATTTCCAAAACTTCTCGTTATCATTGTTTGCTTTACCACCTCTAGATTTTTAATTTCCTTCCTAAAGCATAAGTGCAACCACAAGAACTATAATAAATAGTTTAGTAGTCTCAAAAAGTTCAAAGTTCATGTTTAGATCCCATCAAGGAATATATGCTTAATAACTAAGCAATGGGTCGTTGTAAAATTCAAGTGGAAATTTATTTTAATCTCAAATAACCAACTAAAAAAAATATTTTATCATTTTAATGAGTTATGAAGTAATCTCATTCATATTGTAAAGATATTTTAACAAATCATAATGGCAGCAACCTCAAAATGTTGATTGTTTCAACCATACTTTGTCCCTTAATCCAACCTACAACTCAAATAATCCATTTATCCATGAAGTCCATATGATATCATCTTCTTCTACTTTAGCATTCAAAACTTCTACTTGCTTCACAAAATTAGTCTACTTTACCAAATTTAGATTGTTAGTTTACTCCAATGCATTGATCTATAAATGGATCCTCTAAAACATTTTGCAGTCCTCTGGAATATTATTTTGAATTTGCTCCTTTTAGAATTTTTTGTCAACTTTAGTTAAACTTATTACTTCCTCTAACCATTGAAAAAAGAATTTAACTTCACAATCCTCTATAAAAACCGCTCTATTGGATAACCTAACTACATATTTGTTTCCTTCCCTTAATGTTTGTGTAAACCTATTTTATTAAAACTTTGTATCAATGTCTTGTATTTCCACAATGATCTCTTGTATGTTTCATGGAGCCTTTGCTTTCCTCAATATATCATTTATTAATATTAGTGAATTGCCTTCCATCTATACTCTATTCCATTTTATTTGTCTGCATATTTTTAATCATTCCAAAGCCACCCAAGCTTCAACTTCATTAATTGTCTTAAATCCACTACTAAAAGTGTTATATGATAAAATCTCACCTCTATCATTTTTTATTATTCCTCCTCCTCCTATTGGTCTTGGATTTCCTTTATATGCTTCATCAAAATTCAATTTGACCAACTCTTCTTCTAGTGGTTTTCACTTTATATTCTTTTCCTTCCTTTTGTTTATCCTATACTGACCATCATAATTCTAATTCATGACTTGACTCTATCTATCAAGGCTCTTTGCTTCAAGGTTAGATATTGGATGAGTTGACAGGGTTAGTTTAGAATCCTCTATGGCTAAACTAATATTCCTTTTCATTACCTCTAAATTACTTTCCTTTCCTTTAAATATTCTTTTGTTCCTTTCCATGCATACAGTCCAAAGTATTGTATCTTTGGATGTATCCTATATTGTCTATAATACCTCATTTTTAAAAGTTCTCAGTCATTGCTTTAACTATTCATCAATTCTACCATTCATCACCATGCATTTAACAAATACATTGAGAATCCATTGCCATAGTTCCTAGACTATTGAGTAGTATCCTAAGAGATGTCTATACTCTCATACTTTTTAGATAAAACACATTGTGAGGGGCAATGAAAACCCCTTTTTATTAGGTTATCCCAAGATAAAAATTTCCTATGACCTACTAGCCATGGGATGCTTAGGCTATCCCAAATATCTCTCCATATTCTTGTGATATTCTTATTTTTTTGGTGTTTTACATTATATCTGCTTCTTTTTGTGTATTATCTTGAGTTATTCAACTCCTAAAGGCTCCCCTTAGAATGATTGTTGTTGTTATGTTTATGCTCAACTGCCTCCTAGCAACAATGTCTAGTATACTGGTAAAAAATATTCTTTCCATTTGTATCTTCCTTTCTAATCCTTGTACATAATGTTTAAAACCCTATCACTATATTTATCTTGAAGCAATCTCATCCATAGTTCCAAAATTAAATCTAGATTGAATGGTCTTTTATCACACCAAGTATCCATCCAAATAGAAATTTTTCTCTAGTTCCCACCACCTATCTTATACCTTTAATCACTAGATCAATTTATTTTTTTAAACCACTCCATAGTGCAAAACCTTCTAGTAGTGAGAATGTAGTAAATATTAACTTGGGGTCATTGGGCTCAACATACTTAGAAGAATTCTTGCCCATTGTCTTTGACTCTCTTTGTACAATATCCAAATTACTTTTTTCGTTAAAGCTAAATTTGCATTTGTAAGAACTCTTAAAACGATATCTCCCCTATTTTTATCACCACACACCTTAATCCATTTCACCAAAGAAAATTTCCTTTTATCATATAATCCTGACCATAAAAATAACCACATAATATAGATTAAACTATTTTCTACCAATTTTGGCATAATATACAAGGGCATATAATATGTTGGATGGCCCGTAGGACTAATTTCACTAGCTATACTCTTACTGCTAATGATAGCCATCTACCATTCCATGTTGGTAGTTTATTTCAAACTTCACTTATAACTAGATTCCATAATTTTATCCTCATTATCCCCTCAAATAAGGGCATCCCTAGATATGTTGTTTGGAAATTTACCTCCTCCATTTGAAGTAACTTGCATATCCCTATTATGATTCTAGTTAGAGTGTTTAGAAAGTAAATTTGGATTTTGTCCTATTAATTTTTTCTCCAGATGTTGTTTCATATTCCTTTAATAAGTTATTCAAATCTCTAGTCTCATTTTTCCCTACCCTCCCAAAAAGGGTTGTATCATCTATGAATTGTTGATGGGTGATGTTGTTGATGTTATTACTAGCCTTAAATTTGCTTATTAGCCCATATTTGTATGCCTTCTTTGGGTTACTTCCCAATACCTTTAACATGATAATGAATAGATATAGTGATAGAGGATCTCCCTATCGAAGACCTCTCTTGGCTTTAAATGAATATGTTATTAGTCCATTGACTGGGACTTAATATGATACTATAGAGACACAAATATTAATTCATCTAACCCATTTCTTCCAAAATCCAAATTTTTCTAATATTGTAAAAGGAAAATTCCATTTAACCTTATAATAGTCTTTATTCATATCAAGTTTTAATATCATTTATCTCTTTTCTAGAAGTTGTTGAATGCATTACTTCATGAGCTACTATGATCCAATCCAAAATTTATCTCCCTTTCACAAACTCTCCTTGCTATTATGAAATAATTTGTCTAATAGTGATCTTAATTTATTTACTATCACTTTGGATATTATCTTATATGCCATATTAAATAGGCTTATGGGTCTAAATGAATCAAACAATTCTATACCCTTCTTTTTTGGAGTTAGGGTAAGATAAGTTGCATTTATTTTATAAGGTATGTACCCTAGACAATTCCATTGCCACCAACAAAGAATCCTTTTAGTTATGTTAATAGAATGTTGTAGAGAGCCCATCCAGACCTAGGGATTTATTCATATCAAAGAAAAAAGAGTTGAATAAACTTCTTCGAGAGTAGTAGGCTCCATCATTTTGTTATTTTATTCATTTTTTATAATTGAAGGTACTTCTTGCAGTATCTTATCATTAAGAACTTCAATCTCCTTTGATACTAGAATTTTTTGTAAAAAATCCTTACATCCTTTCTAATTTCTTTATGGTCTTCAAGCCAAACCCCTTTCTACCAATTTCATTCTACTAATTCTAGATGTTGATTTTTGCATTATTGCCATTATATGAAAAAATGGTATTTTCATCTCCTCCTTTTAACCAAGTTTTTCCTAATTTTTATCTTTGAAATTTCTCTTCCAACATGTTAGAATTCCCATTGCTGCTTCTTATGGATCCACAACACCCCATTACATCTTGTCGATACTACTTTCATAGTTTTGGAAACTTATTCCTTTGTCATTTTAGTTTCCTAAATATAAAGAATATCAGACTTATTACTTAAATAGAGGTTCCTGATACACCTCTACTTTTATGGTGCATTAACATCCCTTATATTCTATGAGATGGTAATCATATCTCATTAGGGTTGTTGGATCCTCTTGTAAATTACCAATATTATTTTATTGTTTGGTAAAGAGAAGTTCAACCAACTTAGATTGTGTTCCTTTCTTTATGTTTGCTCTTAATTCCCTAGCTATAGCTTGATAATTTGAAGATTTTCATATTTTTGCCTTGCTAGTATCGAAGGTAGGTCTTATTATTCTATTCCTCAATATTCTTTAACAACTTTCCTTTTCATTAGATTTAACCTCTCCCATATCTCCTAATGAATCTTTTGACTTATCCTACTCATTTTAAGGTATTTCCTTGTTAATGGTAGAGGTATTAACGTCTAACACTGCATTTTATCTACCCCTTTACTTCTCATGAATTGTGCATGGTACTTTCAGAGAGTCTTTAAAATTTTGTGAGGCACACTCCTTAGGTTTGATAGGAATGTTCATCCTTAAATTAAATTCAAATTGAGTAGATGGTTCCTTGTTAATATTTTGATCTTGTTGTACCATATCCTCTAAGCTCTAATCTGCTTTTTTGTTATAGGTTGAAGTATCAAAATAATTGGTGTTTCTTCCAATATCCTTACTGACTGGTCTCCACTATTTATTTACTTTCAATCTAGACCTATTTTTTGGAAGTTGAAAACCATCCTCATCTATATCCATTTGTAAGTTTCTCTTGCATTTTCTACATATGTTTCTACTAGATTTTTCTTATTGCATGATCTCTCAATATGCCCCACCTCATGACATATTCTATATGTGAAAGATATATTATCATATTCTATGGTTTGGGTCCACAACTTGCCCCCATACTTAAGAATGATTGATTATGGTAAAATCTTATTGATATCCATCATGACCAAATCTAGACATCAATAGCCAAGACTCTGTCTTTTGTAGTTTCTAAAATCTCAAGGAATTCTCCTAGAGTGTTTTCTATTGTATTGAAAGTATCTATTTCCCATAATTCAATAGGCAACCCATACATCCTAACCTAGACTGGTACTAGGGATAGATTTACGTTTTTAGGTGCAAAGCCTTCATACCAATGGGTAAGAAAGTCCTACTTTTTCCACAAACTAAGGACCCCCTTTTAGGATTCTATCTCTTTCCTTCCTAGAACAAAAAATGGCTAGTAAGGAACCTTTGGGAAGAAAGGATATACTCACTCCTAGAGACTTCCATCTTCTAAAAATCCATTTTCTTAGAGACAAAGCCCCTGGTCAAGACCCATTAAATTTACCAATGACTATATTATTTTTTAGCAACAAGGATCACTACTCTATGAGGTTCTCCTTAACCTCTACTAATAGGGATGATTTGAACAATTTAGCTATAAGTCAGTCAATGAGAAGGACACTATAACTCAAAATCTACTAAAATTTACTAGTATATCCTATAGTAATTATATATTTACTAGTATGTCCTCCCTAACCTTTACTAATAGGGATGATTCTAAGGATTTATCTATAAAATGATCCATGGGAAGGACACTACAAATCAAAATCTACTAAAATTTACTAGTATATCCTATAGTGATTATATTACTTGAAAATAAGCCTACAATAATCTACATGCAAAAATTTGAAGATAATGAAGGACAAATGAAACTTAGTTGAAAACATATTACATCTAGATGGAATGTCCTGCCTCGTTGATGCTCAGTCCCTTTATAGCTCCTCCCATAATACAAACCATGACTTACATATATCTACAATTTTGTTTTCCCATGACTTGAAAATAGTCACTACCCTTGTTCCATATGGTTGACTTCACAAGGTCGTATCTCCCTTAATATTACTCAAATTATTTTATATGACCACTAATTTTAAAGCTCTTAAAATTCCACACAAATTGGTCTAAGAATAATTTGAATCAAACAATCATTCACAAAGATATGGCTCCTAAAAAATAAGACATTTTTTAGAAAACTTGGCGCTAACGTTGCCCTTGTTTTGGAAAATTGTCTTCACATGGACATATCTCCCTCAATACCACTTGGATTATTGCACATGACCACTCATTTCAAATCTCTTCAAATTCCACACAAAAATCATCATGATTATATAGTAGCATTACAAAAATTTGACTATTATGCAAGAACCTATGTCTCCTCTTAAAAAATCAAGGAATTTAAACAAATTTTTAATAAGCTATATGTGGTTTTTATTATGGGCCACTCCCATAAAAATATTACATTTGTTGTTAGGTCAATTAACCATATCTAACATTCCTTTTTATCACATAAATTTTTCATTTATTTTTCCATCAAATATATTCTTCGTCTTCCTCAAAGATCTATGTTTCCACAATCATCCTCTTGATATCACTTTCATTAAGAGATAAAATCTCACTTGACTAGTTGTCCTCTAAAATTTGAATCTCACCAAGATGAAGATCAACACCATGATTGGATAAATTATCCACTACTCGATTTTCTTCTCTATAGATATGTTCACATTTCCAAAATATTGCCTCCTATAATAGATGATGAACATCAACAATAATATTATTTTTTTATCCAATACTTGCATCCATTTTTGTTGATAACATTAATGATAATTTGCGAACCCCCCTCAATTAAAATACATTACATCCTTTTTCAATTGTAATTTTAATCCCTATAAGTGCCATATGATTATGAGTAAGTGAGAAGATTTTTATGTTCATTATTTGTAAAAACACCACCTCCACTAGCTTTTATCAAATTTCATATAAAAACACCATTAAAATTAATTTTGATAAACCCAATTTTTGGATATTTCATTTTACTCTAGATCAAAGTAGATCCTTGTTTTAATGCCATTATCATAATAGACTCTTCCATGTATGTTCAAATCATGTAACCAAGTTGTTATTACCTCTTTTTTCTGCACATGAGAATTTCCATGATAAGCATCATATCTCTAAACATTCTACAAGAGAGGTAATAATACGGTTCCAAACTTGGGCATCATTTTGACATTTATTTTTAAAAACATTATTATTCCTTTCAAGCCATAAATTCCAACAAATTATGACAAGACCAATCCTCCATATAATACATAATATTTTAGCTTTGAAATAATAAGTCCAACATTTCATCAACTCTTTCAATGTCGATGGAGCTACCCTATATATATATAGATAGATAGATAGATAGATAGATAGATAGAGAGAGAGAGAGAGAGAGAGAGAGAGAGAGAGAGTAACCCTAAATGGTGTGAGTAAAGGATAAATGAATAAGTAGACAATTTGATGTTTCTAAAATCCTTTTTACACAAGGTACATCTGAAAGGTTCATGACATCCTCTTCTTTTTAGACTCTCTCTTATAATAATATTACTTTAAACTACTCATGAAAGGAATGTTAAGGTCTTAGAGAGAGCCTCTAGTAACCCAACATTATTTCAAGGAAAATATTTGGGAATAAAATATTTCATATATCCTCATGTCCCAAATTGACAAAGTATCCACCACCTTTTTATAGGTTGTAAACCAACTCATCCTTTTGTGTTAAAATCAATATTTAAAACTCTTGAAGTGTCTTTTGAAGTTCACCTAAAATTTGTTTAAGTTCCTCTCTTTCAACTAGGTAATACGAATTTATGATCTAGAATTGTTTCTCACATTAATATAACCTTTGACCTCTAGACCTTTACAAGCTAGGCATGCCAAATCCAATGGTTACCATTTTGAATAAGTGAAAAGAGGACAAGGCTTCAACCAAGCATCTAACCAAAAATTTACACAATTCCTCTCATTGATTGGCCATCTAATATATTTCTAATTAAAAACTAGTTGATATGAAGTCCCATGTTGGTGATACTTTGGGTAGGGTTGTTTTCCTAAATAATTTCATTACATCAAGAGAATCTATATACTTTTGAAGTAATATTTTTACCTAATTCTCTCCTCGATCTATGAATGATATCCACCCAAGTTTTGCCCCTAAGGCCAAACTCGTAAGTCTATGATTTTGCAATCCTACTACTCCAATATTCTTTCCTTTACAAACCCTATCCCACTTACAAAAAGAAAACCTAAATTTTTTGTTGCATCCTTTCCAAAGAAAAACTCTTTGAATTTTATCAATTTATAGTGTTATAGTTACTGATAGTCTTGAGAGTGACATCATTTAAATAAGGATGGATTGCAATGTAGTCTTTATGAGTTGTAGTCTTCCCACCATGATTAAGAATTTACCTTTCCAACTTGCCAAATAAACTTTCATTCTATATAAACAAGAGACTCAAAGCTCCTTTTCATTTCCTTTATGAGACAAAGGAATACCCAAGTAGGTTGATGGAAAATTTTCAATATTAAACCCTAAAATATCCACTATAATTAATTGTAAATCTAGGGTAGTGTTAATAAAAAATACTAGATTTTGTAGTATTAACCAATTGTCCATTAGCCTTCTCATAGCATGATAATATTGATTCAAACTCCATAGCCTCACCGATTAAGGGATTGCCCAAAATAAAAGTATCATCAACAAATTGGAGATGAGATTCGAAGGGGCGATTTTTGCAACTTGAATACATTTGTTTTCCCTTCCATTTTTGGCTTTAAGAAAGCTCTTCCTAATACCTTTGCAAGAATAATTAATAGATAAGGAGATAATAGATCACCTTGGTGGAGTCCACAAGATGACTTAAAGTAACCAATAAGAGATCCATTGATCAAAATATAATATTTTTTAGTGCTATAACAATATTTAATCCATTCATACCATCCCAGAGTATTGTCTTTATTTTCCAAAGGAGATTAAATATAATATTTTTTAGTGCTATAACAACATTATCATCCTAGAGTATTGTCTTTATTTTCCAAGAATCCATAGATCACAATCGTGAATTATCATTGTGTTTGACAAAACAATGCTAAGGTCCTTTCAATATATTTCATGAGGAGTAACTATAGTTAGAGCATATACATTTATAACACTAAATTTAATGTTTTTCTCTTTTCTTCATAATTGTCAAGCAACCCAATTTATTTTTCTTGTAACAATTATTTGTCCCACTTGCATTTGTCCCATATTATTGCAATAGCGCGTGAAGCTCCTATAGAAGAAACTGCTAGACAATCACCCATCTTCCAATTATTTTTAAAAACATCCTTCCATTCCTTACTGCTTAATTGTGTTTCTTGTATTAAAATAAACACGGGACTATAACTACCTATTAATTCCTTAAAAAAAATCTAGGGGTCTTATTCATACCCCTAATATTCCATGATATCATCTTCATCAAAACTTCTTATTTTTATTAGTAGGCTTAGTCCCACTTCTTGTTAAAACCTATGATATTTTTATTTGGTTTCCCAAATCAATATCCCTTTAAGTTTCCTTTTCTCTTTGTTCATGCTTTGACAACCTTTCTCTCCTTTTTCTATTTTTACCAACACTTTCATCTTTAATCTCTTCTATTTTTCCATATTGTTCATAATGAGACTTATCTTCTAAATATTTATGTTGCCCTAAAGAATCTAAAATGCAAGGAATAACCTCATAAATATTTTCTTCTTTATGTTGCCTTGAAAACCTTAAAGTGCAAGGATGATCCTCCATAGTAATTACTTTCTTATGCTGCCCTAGAAAACCTAAATTTCCATGGATATCCTCAATATGCATTTCTTCATTATGTTGCTCTTGATACCCTAAAGTACAATGAATACATTCTACTAATTTGATTTTTATTGCAAGGAGATTTTTTTTATGCTACTTGAGGAAAACGAAGATGATTTACTTGTATTAACCTTGACCCCCTTCACCTTATCTAATTTAAAATTTGCCTCCCATAATCCTTTGCACCTTTATCTCCTTTTGTATTTGAACTTGCACAATGTACTTCCTCATCCCTTATGTCATTTTTTTGTTCTAATGGTTTATTTGATTGAACTATAATGGCCCAAATTAGTCATACCGGTTCATTGATTCTTTTCATCTATTAATAGGTAGAATGTTCTATTAAATCATCGTCATCATCGAATATACATTTGAATTGTGTTTATCACAAGAGACTTCATCCTCTCTAAGTGACTGTTTACTGGCTGTGAATTATTGTTATGATATTCCATTACTGTTTCATTGAATTTATTAGCGAATATTTATTGGAGAAAACTGTATCGCTTCAAGTGGTATCAAAACTTGAGATTCTAGAGCAAGATTAGCAAGAACCAAATTGTTCCATATCAACATTTTTTTTTTCTTTTTTTGGATAGGTACAACGATTGGTAGAAATTTTTCAAACATTGGGCAATAATTTTTGACTTATCATTCACATCGTATCATTTCTCCTGTTCATAGGTGTACCATTCCTACTGCCCGTAGACAACAACCTCTATCTATATCAGTGATAAACTAATCAGACGTACTGCTCCATACGTAATACTCATTCATTCTCACGAAAGCTAGCGTTGAACATAGAAGGACGAATTAATTAATCATGTTTCAAAGGTTAAAAATACAATCGATGAATGAATTAATTAAACCCGTTTCAAAGGTTAAAATTTTATCCAATCAAACTACAAATCAAACCCTAAAATTCTATCGATTCAGCATTTGACACATGGTAGTTTCATTCTCTCTGGTTTTGGCGAGTTTGCAAGACTCACGAGCAAGAAAATAAATTTTTAGCAAATTCTGATTTCCTAGAAGAGGTTTAAAACTCTGGCAACAATTTTTGTGATTCTCGGCAATGCTTCGATTTTTTGATAAATTCAATATTTTTTATTTTTGATAGTTTTCCAACCATTTTTTTCAACGAGGGTAGTTCTCAGTAGGTTTTTATTTATCGTGGGATTTTATCCCACATCATCCTCGTGGGAGGATGATATTACTTTTAAAAGCATCGAAGTGCGCTAAAAGAATCGTGACGCCGCTTGGTGGTCACATGAGATGCAGGTGCTAATAATCCAAGTTAAAATTTGCCTCCCGTCATCCTTTGCACCTTTATCTCCTTTTGTATTTGAACTTGCACAATGTACTTCCTCATCCCTTATGTCATTTTTTTGTTCTAATGGTTTATTTGATTGAACTATAATGGCCTTAATTGTAACAATTCCAAATTAGTCATATTGGTTCATTGATTCTTTTCATCTTTTAATAGGTAGAATTTTCTATTAAATCATCATCATAATCAAATATACATTTGAATTATGTTTATCACAAGAGACTTCATCCTCTCTAAGTGACTTTTAACTGGCTGTGCATTATTGTTTCGGGATTCTATTACTGTTTCATTGAATTTATTAGCGAATATTTATTGGAGAAAACTGTATCGCTTCAAGTGGTATCAAAGCTTGAAATTCTAGAGCAACATCAGCAAGAACCAGATTGTTCCATATCAACATTTTTTTTCTTTTTTTTGGACAGGTACAATGGTTGGTAGAAAGTTTTAAAACATTGGGTAATAATTTTTTACTTATCATTCACATCATATCATTTCTCCTGTTCGCAGGCGTACCATTCCTACTGCCCGTAGACAACAATCTTTGTCTATAGCAGTGACAAACTAATCAGATGTATTGCTCCAGACATAATACTCTTTCGTTCTCATGAAAGCTAGCATTGAACATAGCAAGACGAATTAATTAATCTTGTTTCAAAGGTTAAAAATTACAACCGATGAATGAATTAATTAAACTCGTTTCAAAGGTTAAAAATTTATCCAATCAAACTACAAATTTTCAAACCCTAAAATTCTATCGATTCAACATTTGACACATGGTAGTTTCATTCTCTTTGGTTTTTGTGAGTTTGCAAGACTCACGAGCAAGAAAACAAATTTTTAGCAAATTTTGGTTTCTTGGCAGAGGTTTACAACTCTGGCAACAATTTTTGTCAGTCTTGACAACGCTCCAATTTTTCGATAAATTCAATATTTCCAATTTTTGATAGTTTTCCAACCATTTTTTTTTGAGCGAGGGTAGTTTTCGGCAGGTTTTATTTATCGTGGGATTTTATCCCACATCATCCTTGTGGGAGGATGATATTGCTTTTAAAAGCATTAAAGTGCGCTAAAAGAATTGTGAAGCTTCTTGGTGGTCACGTGAGATGCAGGTGCTAATAATCCAAGTGGTGGATTTAAATTGTGCATATTGACCATGGTGGTGAGATTTTTTGTGCTATTGACTTGGCGTAGGACTATTGAATTCAATTTTTTTTTATGTATTGGGGCAATATCCCACATAGAAAACATAGAGGGTATGACAATCGTTTAAGACTCTCACCGTGCATCTATTGTGGTGACCACCTCTCGACGGTGACACTTGCGCTCATGCGCAAGAGGCGATTGTTACCTCTAGGTCAGTGGTTGGTCGTTAAAATTTTGATTCACTAGACTGTGGGAATACTATTGACCATTTGAAATTTTGATTGACTATTAGAATTTTTAGAAATATGACCATTGGAGATTTGAAAGCAAATAATTTGACTGTTGGCTAGCTTTAATCAAAATTGAACCGTTGGCTGAATTTTGAAATTCTAAAAAAACTAAATTTTTTGTTACGATTTTTTTTTTTTTAATTTAGATCAAATATTTTTTGAAATTTTGACTGTTTGCTGCAAAATATTTCTAATAATTTTGACCGTTGAAGGATTGCATTCTAAATCTAGACTCTATCAACCTCATAAAGTGCATGAAAGTACCTGAGTGGACCTTTTGATTGGACTATAGGAGCAAACAAATGATTACAATGTAATTCCCTGCCAGAAGATGTGTTTATGACTAGAAAGTGCCAACTTAGAAATCAAGGTACACATCATAATAATCTCAACAACATTAATAGTTTTGACCAACGTCGTTATTCTTCACTAAATTCCATGGCTTCACCTTCTTCAAACAATGCCAATCCTTCCAACCCAACTATCCCAATTCCTAATAGTGTTGATCCCCACTTACGTCAATATCTTACTCAACAAGAAATAATGATGAACGACATTCATACTATGTTGAGAGCCATTGAAGCCAATCTAACTACCGCTATGCCTCCTCATACCCCCAAGTCACAAAATACTCTTAATATCAAACCTTTAAACACTCATGAAAGACAAGTGGTTGCTTCTAACCAAGGCTTTGCCAATGATTTAGACCCAGAAGTAGGCAGTGCTTCTAATTTTTGGAATAGCCTCATGATGTTCAAGTTCTTTGAATTGACATACCCAAATTTGAAGGGGTTGACCCTTTTGGATGGTTGGAAAAAATTGAAGGCCTTATCCGACTACACCATATTCTAGAAACAAGTCGTGTTGCTTTTACGACTTCTAAGCTTGGTACCCAAGCATATCAATGGTTGTTATGGCAACTTCGTCAAAATGGGTGTCCTATTTTATGGCCCCAATTTAAGGAAAATTTTCTTAGAAGATATGATAAGGGATCTTCCACATCATATGTGGTTCGTCTTATGCAAATTAAAGAAACAAGGTCAGTAGACGACTATATCTCTAAATTTACTAGTCTTCTCACCTATACACATTAATTAAGTTTGGTAGTAGTGGTTTCTTCTTTTCGCTATGGTTTTAAGGATAACATTCGAAAGGAAGTTGACATGCATGATCCTTATACCCTAGATGATGCACAACGTATATCTCAAGTAGTAGAACAAAAAATTCAAGATGTTAATCCTCCTTGTAGACGTGATTTTAACATTCATCGTTCTTTTTACAATTTTGAGCATTCCACAGGATTTTTCTGCTCTAAATATCATTCACATCACCCAAGAGAGCAAGCTTGTGTGCAATGTCAAAACTTTCACTTAGAATATGATGATGCATTAGTTATTGAGGAAGAAGATTTACCTCAACTTGAGCCATCTATAGAACCAACAAATGATGAAACACAAGAGGATGATACAATGGCTCTTTCGATACATGCACTTATGGGTATTCAAGCTCATCATACTATCAAGGTACAATGATTCATTAAACACCAATGTGTTAATGTGTTTATTGATTCAAGAAGTACATAGAACTTCATAAATTATAAAACAACAAAATCCTTGAACTTGTATATCCATTCTTCTAATCAAGATAAATTTCAAGTCCTTATTGCAAATGGAGGCAATGCTCATGCGTGGGTCGAACATATAAAATTGCAATCCAAATTGAAAATTATACATGAATAAGTACTCTCTTTATTATGAACCTAGGGAGCTCAAATGTCATTTTGGGATCACAATGGTTATCTCAACTCGGTTATGTTACTATTAATATCCAAAAATTATACATCAAGTGGACAGAGAATGGAAGGGTCATTTGTCTTCAAGGGACTCAACCTCCTACTTCTAGGGTAGTAAGTTCACATAGCATGGAGAAGATATTGAAGAAAGGTGGCTATGGTTTTCTTGCCCAAATAAATTCCATTGAGGCTCAATCCTTGGATTCTTATCCTACAACTCTTCCAAGGGATCTTCAAGATATTGTGGATAATTATGAATTCTTTAGTGAACCAAGGGGTCTACCTCCTAAGTGATCACAATCATGTCATTCATCTAATTCCTGGTAGTTTACCTCCTAATATGCATCCTTATTGCTATCCACAACCCCAAAAATTAGAAATTGAGAAGTTGGTCCAATAAATGTTAGAGCATGGAATCATTCATCCAAGCATCAATCCTTATTCATCCCCCGTGGTGATGGTACGTCGTAAGGATAACTCATGGTGCATGTGTCCTGATTTTCGTCCTCTTATCCCAGTCATTGATGACTTGTTAGATGAATTACATGGTGCTAGTTATTTCACCAAACTAGACCTACGCTCGGGCTTTCACCAAATTAGGGTTAGAGAAGAGGATATTCCTAAAATTGCTTTTCGTACTCATGAGGGTTATTATGAGTTCCTAGTCATGCCCTTCGGTCTCACTAATGCTCCATCAACTTTTCAAAGCCTCACTAACCATGTATTTGGACCCTATCTTTGTAAGTTTATCTTAGTTTTATTTGATGATATTTTGATATACAAAAAATATTGGAAGGATCACCTAGCTCATGTTGATAAAGTCCTTTATATATTGCAAAAGGGAAAAATCTTTGTTAAAAGATCCAAATGTGCATTTGGAGTCCAAGAGGTGGAATATCTAGGACATATAGTATCTCATGAAGGAGTCAAAGTAGATCCTCATAAAATCAAAGTTATTCAATATTGGCCTCTACCAAAATTACTCAAAAAACTTCGTGGTTTTCTAGGACTCATAGGCTATTATAGAAAAATTATCTACAACTATGGTAAGATTGTGGTACCTCTCACTGCTCTTACTAAAAAGGATGCTTTTATTTAGAATGAAGCTGCTTCTCAGGCCTTCCAAGCCCTTAGAGAGGCTTTGTGTTCCACTCCAGTTTTGGCCACTCCAGATTTTAGCAAGCCCTTTGTCATTTAATGTGATGCTTTTGGAACAAGTATTGGAGATGTCTTAATGCAATAAGGACATTCATTGGCTTTTGAAAGTAAGCAACTTTCAAGGAAGAATTTGGGATGATCTACTTATTAAAAGGAAATGCTAGTTATTTTACATGCTATAGAGAAATGGAGATATTATTTATTAAGTAGTCGTTTCATCATCAAAACTGATCATAGTAGACTTAAGCATTTCTTAGAACATCTTTTGTATCCTTAACAAAATAAATGGTTGACCAAACTCTTGGGTTATAATTTTGTCATTGAGTACAAGAAAGGTAAATAAAATGTGGTAGTTGATGCCTTGTCTCATAAATATGAAGATGATGTGACCATCAATGCCATCTTAGGTCCTTGTCCACAATGACTTTCCCAACTTCAAGAAGAATGGATCGCTGATTTAGAGACTGCTCAAATCATTCAAGCTATAAAAATAGGATCATCTTTGTATTTTTACTTCTCTTATTCTGATGGAGTTCTTCGCAAGAATGATCGTATTTACCTCCCTCGATCTTCCACTATTAAATCAATGGTTCTCCAAGAACTGCATGCATCTCCTATTGCAAGACATTACAGATTCTTGAAGACATACGAACGAGTGAAGTAATCATTCTTCTATACAAGATTAAAATCGGATGTCAAGACATTTATGGTTGAGTGTGAGGTATGTCAATGTAAAAAAGGGAAAATAGTTAAATCTCCTGGATTGTTACAACCCTTACCTATCCCTAACCGCCAATGGGAGCACATTTCTATGAACTTGATTGAGGGGCTTCCAAAATCAGAAGGTAAAACAATGATCTTGGTGGTAGTAGATCATCTTTCCAAATATACCCACTTTTGTGCCCTACAAAATCCTTATTTCGCAAGTAAGGTGGCCAAGGTATTCCTTGATTTCATTTTTAAGCTACACGGTATTCCTAAAACCATTGTGAGTGATCATGATCTTATATTCACTCGTAAATTTTGGAAGGAACTGTTTCACTTGAGTGGTACCAAGTTGAGTATATATTTTGCATATCATCCCTAGTTGGACGGTCAAACAAAGATTGTTAACAAATGTGTGGGTACTTACTGAGATTAGGAACTCATTATATTGATTTGCTATCATCGGTTACAATTTATAGGAAATGGAAGAAACTATTTTGGAGCAAACAAGATGGCCTACACTTATTCTCGTAACCAAACCTTAACTTAGCAGATACTAACAAATCTCTCGTTTGCACTCAACAACTTCTAGAATAGCTATGTAGGAATACAACAAAATATATGCTAATGAAAGCTATCAAAGTCCAAAATTCTCCCCTTTAAAGTTGAGAGGGCTAACAAGATAGTCTCTCGGCTTTATATATTGTGCTTTAGCAACTCCTTTGGTGAATATGTTTGTTATGTTGTCCAAAGTGCTACAATACTTTAGCTCAACCATATTTTTCTCCACCATGTCTCTAATAAATTGATACTTCATGTCGAAGTGCTTTGACCTGCTATGGTGGATAGGATTATGTGCCAACTAAATGACACTTATATTCTCACAATACAATATGGTAGGATCATTTTGTCTCTCACCTATTTCTTCAAGTACTTTTTTCAACCATAAGGCTTTGGGAACTAGCATGTGTGATTGCTATGTACTCAGCCTCAGTAGATGATAGTGCAACAATAGTTTTCTTTTTAAAACTCCAAGTAATTAGTCCTGGCCCAAGACTAAAACAATTCCCTGAAGTAGATTTCCTATCATCTATATTTTTGCCCCAATCACTATCACTAAAGACAACTAATTTTACATCATCATTTTTGTGGTAATGGATCCCATAATCCATTGTACCCTTTACATATCTCAAAATTCTTTTAGTTGCTTGTAGATGAAGTTTAGATGGATCAACCATATACCTTGATACTAGAGAAACAACATATTGAATATATGGTCGTGTGTTGGTGAGGAACATTAGACTCCCAACCATGCTCCTGTAAGTGGTCTTGTCAACATTTGGTGCTCCATATTTTTTGCTTAATTGTATCCCATGACCTATTAGAGTTGCAAGAGACTTGCATTGCTCCATAGCAAATTTCTTTATCATGTCATGAACATATTTATGTTGACATATGAAGATACCATTTCCTGTTTGATGTACCTCCATTCCTAGGAAGTAATGCATCAAACCTAGATCTTTCATTTCAAACTCTTTCATCATGGAGTTTTTTGAACTCCTCATTCATTTTAGCACTACTACCCATGAATATTAGATCATCCACATATAAACACACAATAAGAATATATTTATCTTGTTTCATGTAGTAGAGAGTAGGTTCACTTTTGGTCCTAGTGAATCCTTACTTTTGAAAGTAGCCATCAATGCGCGAGTACCATACCCTTGGTGCTTGTTTTAGTCCATACAATACTTTCTTCAATTTGTAGACTTCACAAGCTATGGTGTGTGGATTACCAAAAGTTGAAGAGCACATGGAGGTGTGTGAAGGATGTGTTTTGGGAAAGACAATTGCTTTCTCCAGTTAAATATATTTCTCCAAGAAAATGTATTGGTGTGCAGTTAAAGATGTTTCACTAGGCACAAAAGGTCTTCAAACAAACACGTATCCTCATAGGTAAAAGTAGTTCAATGGCACAGTTTGATGATGTAGGAGTCTCGCAACAGTGATTTTTTATGCGTAAACATTTCTATTATTCCTCTTATTATATTAAATGTTTCGTCCACCAATTGCATGAGCTTTCCTCCACACATCTTCGTTGGTGCAGGCTTCCTCACAAGAAATAGTCGTACAGTCTCCAACGTGATGTCTCCTTTTACTACGCAGCAAATTAAAATTATGCAGTAATCCTTACGCGAAGCCAATACACCATGACATTGTTTGGAAATGCATCACGGTCTCCAAGCGTTTGAAAAACTGTAGCAGATGTCTTATTTGCACAAAAATTACTCCGTGCATGTTGTTAGATCCATGCAGACCTTCACAACATTGTTTCCTTCATATTTTTAAATCATAGCAATCCTTTGATGTGAAGCACTAACAATCCTCACGATCGTTCATGCAACACATACTGTCTCCACGGTCTCGCACTCCACATGATTTACGTCACGTCTCCTCAAAGTTTAAACACAACGAACACCCTGTCTCATAGCAAACACTTTTGCTTGATCACGCAGGATCATATGCTTAGTTTTCAACGTAGTCTCCAATCGAGTTTGTCATGTTCGAAGTATTTCATAATGCAGAATGAACACGCATACCTCTACGTTCTTCTCAATAGCGCATAACTTTCTCCCTGGACCGAACTCACAGATGGTGATGGGCAATCTACAGGTTGGGCTCTCCTTCTCAAGCTCTGATACCAAAATGAGATTAGAAACTCATTATATTGATTTGATATCATCGGTTACAATTTATAGGAAATGGAAGATTCTATTTTGGAGCAAAAAATATGGCCTACACTTATTCTTGTAACCAAACCTTAACTTAGCAGATACTAACAAATCTCTCGTTTGCACTCAACAACTTCTAGAATAGCTACATAGGAATACAACAAAATATATGCTAATGAAAGCTATCAAAGTCCAAAATTCTCCCCCTTAAAGTTGAGAGGGCTGACAAGACAGTCTCTCGGCTTTATATATTGTGCTTTAGCAACTCCTTTGGTGAATATGTTTGTTATGTTGTCCAAAGTGCTGCAATACTTTAGCTCAACCATATTTTTCTCCACCATGTCTCTAATAAATTGATACTTCATGTCAAAGTGCTTTGACCTGCTATGGTGGATAGGATTATGTGCCAACTAAATGACACTCATATTCTCACAATACAATATGGTAGGATCATTTTGTCTCTCACCTATTTCTTCAAGTACTTTTTTCAACCATAAGGCTTTGGGCACTAGCATGTGTGATTGCTATGTACTCATCCTCAGTAGATGATAGTGCAACAATAGTTTTCTTTTTAAAACTCCAAGTAATTAGTCCTGGCCCAAGACTAAAACAATTCCCTGAAGTAGATTTCCTATCATCTATATTTTTGCCCCAATCACTATCACTAAAGGCAACTAATTTTACATCATCATTTTTGTGGTAATGGATCCCATAATCCATTGTACCCTTTACATATCTCAAAATTATTTTAGTTGCTTGTAGATGAAGTTTAGATGGATCAACCATATACCTTGATACTAGAGAAACATCATATTGAATATCTGGTCGTGTGTTGGTGAGGAACATTAGACTCCCAACCATGCTCCTGTAAGTGGTCTTGTCAACTTTTGGTGCTCTATATTTTTTGCTTAATTGTATCCCATGACCTATTAGAGTTGCAAGAGACTTGCATTGCTCCATAGAAAATTTCTTTATCATGTCATGAACATATTTATGTTGACATATGAAGATACCATTTCTTGTTTGATGTACCTCCATTCCTAGGAAGTAATGCATCAAACCTAGATCTTTCATTTCAAACTCTTTCATCATGGAGTTTTTTGAACTCCTCATTCATTTTAGCACTACTACCCATGAATATGAGATCATCCACATATAAACACACAATAAGAATATATTTATCTTGTTTCATGTAGTAGAGAGTAGGTTCACTTTTGGTCCTAGTGAATCCTTACTTTTGAAAGTAACCATCAATGCGTGAGTACCATACCCTTGGTGCTTGTTTTAGTCCATACAATATTTTCTTCAATTTGTAGACTTCACAAGCTATGGTGTGTGGATTACCAAAAGTTGAAGAGCACAAGGAGGTGTGTGAAGGATGTGTTTTGGGAAAGACAATTGCTTTCTCCAGTTAAAGATATTTCTCCAAGAAAATGTATTGGTGTGCAGTTAAAGATGTTTCACTAGGCACAAAAGGTCTTCAAACAAACACGTCTCCTCATAGGTAAAAGCAGTTCAATGGCGTAGTCTGATGATGTAGGAGTCTCGCAACAGTGATTTTTTATGCATAAACATTTCTATTATTCTTCTTATTATATTAAATGTTTCGTCCACCAATTGCATGAGCTTTCCTCCACACATCTTCGTTGGTGCAGGCTTCCTCACAAGAAATAGTCGTACAGTCTCCAACGTGATGTCTCCTTTTACTGAGCAGCAAATAAAAATTATGCAGTAATCCTTACACGAAGCCAATACACCATGACATTGTTTGGAAATGCATCACGGTCTCCAAGCGTTTGAAAAACTGTAGCAGATGTCTTATTTGCACAAAAATTACTCCGTGCATGTTGTTAGATCCACGCAGACCTTCACAACATTGTTTCCTTCATATTTTTAAATTGTAGCAATCCTTTGATGTGAAGCACTGACAATCGTTACGATCATTCATGCAACACATACTGTCTCCACGATCTTGCACTCCACATGATTTACGTCACGTCTCCTCAAATTTTAAACACAACAAACACCCTGTCTCATAGCAAACACTTTTGCTTGATCACGCAGGCTCATATGCTTAGTTTTCAACGTAGTCTCCAATCGAGTTTGTCACGTTCAAAGTATTTCATAAGGCAGAATTAACACACATACCTCTATGTTCTTCTCAATAGCGCATAAATTTCTCCCTGGACTGAACTCACAGATGGTGATGGGCAACCTACAGGTTGGGCTCTCCTTCTCAGGCTCTGATACCAAAATGAGATTAGAAACTCATTATATTGATTTGATATCATCGGTTACAATTTATAGGAAATGGAAGATTCTATTTTGGAGCAAAAAATATGGCCTACACTTATTCTTGTAACCAAACCTTAACTTAGCAGATACTAACAAATCTCCTATTTGCACTCAACAACTTCTAGAATAGCTACATAGGAATACAACAAAATATATGCTAATGAAAGCTATCAAAGTCCAAAACTTACATTGTTTTGCTCAAGATAAGCATTATCATTGGATTCAATGGCTTTCCTTAGCAGAATGGTGGTATAATACTTACCATTTTTCCCATAAGATGTTTTTATTCGAAGCCTTGTATGGTTAGAAGCCACCAACAATCATAGATTATATTCTTGATATTTCCAAGGTAACCCCGGTAGATGATTGGTTACAACAATGTCAAATGATGCTTAAACTAATTAAAGATAATTTGATCCATGCATAAAATCGTATGAAGCAACAAAAAGACCTACATCGTTTATAACGATAATTCAACATTGAAGATATGGTCCTTTTGCACTTACAACCTTATAAGCAGTTATCCTTGAATATTAAGTCTAATCAAAAGTTGGTCCCTCAATATTATGGACCCTACAAAGTGGTTCGTCACATTGGTGAAGTAACATATCAATTGGAGCTTCCTCCTTTGTCTTGCATCCATGCATTTTTCCATGTATCTTGCCTCAAAGAAGTTATTGGTCAAAAGGTGCAATCCTAGAACGAGCTTCCACTTTTGGATGAATAGGGTCGTATAACTCTCCAACCAGAAGCCATCCTGTGATCTAGAGCACATCATCTACGATCATGCCAAATTCAAGAGTTCCTAATTAAGTCGCAGGACCTTACAGAAGAAGATTCTACATGGGATCCTAAGAGTATTTTCTAGTATTTTTCAGCTTTGAGGACAAAGCTTTCTAAGGGAGGAAGCCATGTAACGATTCCAAATTAGTCATGTCAATTCATTGATTAGTCATGTTAGTTCATTGATTCTTTTCATCTATTAATAGGTAGAATGATTTATTAAATTATCATCATCGAATATACATTTGAATTGTGTTTATCACAAGAGACTTCGCCCTCTCTAAGTGGCTACGAGACTTCACCCTCTCTAAGTGGTTGTTAAATGGCTCTGCATTATTGTTCCTGGATTCCATTACTGTTTCATTGAATTTATTAGTGAATATTTAATGGAGCAAGTTGTATCACTTCATTTGCCATTTGATGATGTAGAGGGTTTTTTCTTGCTACTTTCTTAGGAGTGGAAATTCCTTGATTTGACCCAACTTCTACTATGATATGATCTCTTTGTTTCATATTGAAGTTTACCTCATGCTCACATTTTTATCTTTCTCCATAATTTTTACTTTGCAATCTTTTATTATCTATCCGGTCTTATGATATTTGTGACATTTGAATGCAATTTTTTCATAATCCACTTGTTGATGCTATTCTCTTTATTCAAATTTAATCCTAATGGATTGTGGTAAAGGTTACGAAATATCCATGGCAACACATATTTGAGTGCATACAACATGCCTTCTCTTCTTAGTAGTTGGTCCCTCTTGGATGAATTCCCCTAGAGTATTGTCAATATTTTTCAAAACCTCTTTATTGTTGAGTTCATAAGAAAGTCGAAAAAACCTAATCCACAAAAGAATCCTCACTCCATGGTCTTGAATATAATGCATCTTTGCTCCTAAACCAAGGGTCAACATCCATTATTTTATCCCTTATTTCCAAACTGGAGAAGATGATGAGGAAAAATCCTTTCAAAAGAAAAGTCATAGATTAATTTAAATTCAGCCTGTGGAGTATGAGAACAAGCCGACATTTTGTAGCATGTGCAAAACCTAGGGCCACCTTCAATCCCAATGTCTGACAATAACTGTAAACAAGGAAGCCACAAGCAAAGGTTTTTTGGGGAAGGCTAATGGGAGAGGGATCCCAAAGTTTCAAGGACCGTGTCTTAACTTGGAAGGATACATACAAGTTAAGAATAACTAGGCTGACCAAGCCAACACAGAACTGGCAAAAATCTAGGAGAAAGGAAAGCAACATAATGAGGGAGGCAAAAATCATAAGGTATGTAATAAAGATCCCGGCTTGAACATGTTTGATATCCTAGCAAATCTAGAAGTTGAAAAAGAAAACAGCAAGGATGATACCATCAGTGTCAAGTTTCCTGAAACCCTAGACTCCCCATCCAAATCAGGACCATCCACAGCTATGACAAAAATCTCCAAAAGCTATGCTCAAAATGAAGAAAAATTGCCAGGTCTTTTTAGTTTAAACATGGAAAAAATAGAGTCAAGAGTCGAAGTTGTGGAAACAAGAGCCAGGAATGTAGCTCCTAATCCGGTAGTGGAGCAAATTATCCCTTATCAGATGAGCCCAACGGTAAAAGGTTCCTTGAAGGAAAGCCCCTGTTAAGTAACCGGATAGGAGAGGTGAACCAAAACAAGGCTGAGGATGAAGAGGGAATTAAAAACCCCCAAAATGAGGAAGAAGGTTCAAGCCCTAGACTATCACAATATATGCCCCCTGATTTCAGTCCAAAACAGACTAGAAGCACTATCAAGCCTCCGATAGATTATGGAAGTGAAAGAAAGAAAGGGAGAATATCTACAACAGAGCACTATAGAATGAGAATCAATGAAGAAATTGCAAACGAAAAGCAAAGAACATTGTTACAGCAAGCTATTCCTGGCCAAGATAATAGCAAAATTGACAAACCCCCTTTGGATCAGGGAAGGGGGTGGGGAAAAAATATCAAACAGTCTAAATGAAGGTTCTCTCATGGAATGTGAGAGGCCTAAACGACCCACAAAAACAAAGGATGGTGAAGTCTATAAGGAAGGATTGGAATCCTACTATTATTTTTCTTCAAGAAACCAAAACAGATGCAACACAATCATCACTTATAGCTAGAAGGATTTGGAAGCAAGGGGAAGTGGCCTTTCAATAGGCGAGAGGAGCATCTGGGGTCCTCATGATCTTATGGGATCCTATTAAAATAGAAGGAAGTATTATTCAGGAAAATGAAAGAGTCTTAAGAGTATTATTTCATGATTTTGATATTAATAAGAATTGGATTATGTCAAATGTTTATGCCCCCACCTCTGTCCAAGGGCGGTCTGAATTGTGGGAGTTTTTGGGGCATTTGAGCCAAGATTTTAATGACATTCCTTGGGTGATTGGGGGATATTTCAGTACCCCCCTTTACCCATCTGATAAGAAGGGAGGATCTGGGTTACCCTCAAGGAGCATGGAGGACTTCAATGAATTCATTAACACAAATGAATTGATGGATGTAAGACTAAAAGGAGCCAAATTTACATGGAGTAACAAGAGGATAGGAAGTCAGCTGATTCAAGAAAGGTTGGACAAGTTTTTTCTATCCAAGGAAGCTACAACAATGTTTGGTGATTCAGCGTTACAAGCTCTTCCTAAATGCGCTTCAGACCATAATCTTATTCTATGGGAGGCATTTCAAGCTAACTCCTTTAAAAAACCATTCAGATTTTTGTCAATGTGGGTTAAACATCCGGACTTCAAGAAACGAATAGAGGAATGGTGGTAAACCTATCCAGGGAAGTGCTTCCTTCAAACTATCTCAAAAACTTAAGATGGTGAAAAAAAACCTTAGAATATGGAATAAAGAAGTCTTTGGAAATATTTTTGAGAATAAGAGAGCAGTGGGGGAAAAACTAAGAATAATAGAAAGCAAAATCCAAAATGGAACCTATGATGAGGCGACAAGGATTGAAGAGAAGGAAACCCTTTGTGAGTTTTATAATATTTTAGCTTGTGAAGAGATGTATTGGAGGTAGAAATCAAGGGCATTATGGCTAAAGGAAGGAGACTCTAATTCAAAATTTTTCCATGTTACCACATTGAGCAATAGAAGCAACAATAATATTAGAAATTTAACTAAGGTGGATGGATCCTCAACTCAAAACATTCAGGAGATTAGGGACGAGGCTGTTAATTTTTTCAATTCATTATTGGGTGAAGAACGGGCCTGTAATGCCCAAGCAAAGGACTCTCTCCTTCAATTCATTCCACAACTCATTGATGAAACGATTAACGAGTCTCTTACAACAGCTTTTTCAGACGAAGAGATCAAGGAGGCTTTGTTTAACATGGATCCTGACAAAGCTCCTGGGCCGGATGGGTTTTCATCGCGGTTTTTCCAAGTTTGTTGGGATATTGTTGGAGTAGAAGTTATTGCTGCAATAAAGGAGTTCTAAAGTTCAAATCATATTCCAAGGGGTTTCAATTCAACTTTCATTGCTTTGATCCCTAAAGGCCCCAACCCCAAGACTATGGCTGACTTTAGACAGGTTAGCCTGTGTAATATATCCTATAAAATTCTGTCCAAAGTTTTACCCAACCGTTTGAAGAAAGTTCTACCGGTTATCATTGATCCAAGTCAAGGAAGTTTTGTACAAGGAAGATCAATCTTATATGGAGTTATTATTGTTCATGAGGCTCTTCATACAACCGCTCAAACCAAAAAAGTAGTCATGGCTTTAAAGTTAGACATGAACAAAGCTTATGACAGGATAAATTGGGAATTCCTAGAGGCGCTTTATTAAAATTTGGCTTCAACATGAAATGGGTCAAGTTAATAAAAGAGTGTATTTCTAAGCCTTGTTTTTTAGTTTTGGTTAATGGGTCTCATCGCAGGTTTTTTTCAAAGCAAATGTGGTTTAAGACAAGGAAATCCCATAAGTCCTATGTTGTTCATCATTGTAGTCGAGGCCTTGGGAAGAACCATTAAGGCGACGAGGTAGTCGGACTCATATCAGGTATCAAGGCCATGTTGCTAACTACCCCGATGAAACATCATCAATTTTTTGATGATACATTGCTACTGACTTCGGCTTCTGTGGTTGAGGCAAGAAGGATTAAAAATATTCTCATAATGTATGAAGAAGCGGTTGGAAAGAAAGTGAATTTTGATAAGAGCAAACTTTATTTCATCAATACCCCCATTCCTAGGCAAAACACCATAGCAAGGATCATGGAATGTCATATTGCATCCCTTCCCACCTCCTATTTAGGTCTTCCCCTATTTACGGGGAAACTTGAAGGATCAATGTGGAACATAGTTCTGGAGAGGATCCAAAAAAAGCTAGCAGGTTGGAAAGGACATCTCGTTATCTCAAGCGAGCAAAGCGGTTTTAACTATGGCTTCACTTCAAAGTATACCCATTTACTTCCTATCGGTCTTCGAGCTCCCAAGCAAGGTGTATCACAAAATTGAGCGACTTCAAAAAAAATTTCTCTAGTCAGGGACTAAGGATAAGAAAAGGATCCATTTAGTAGGTTGGAACAAGGTTTGCAAACCTAAAGTTGATGGGGGGTTAGGATTGAGGAGAGTTGCTCATCTCAATATAGCTCTATTAGCCAAACAAGCATGGCGGTTATTGACTAAGGTTGATAATGAATGGATTGCCATAGTTAGGAGGAAATACCTCCAAGGTGTGAACTTCCTTAATGACAACTTAGCAAGCAGGGGTCCGCTTTTTGGAAGGCAATCCTCACGAGCAGAGATCTTGTCAAGAAAGGTCTTAGATGGATTCTAGGAAATGGGCAAACAATAGACTTTTGGAAGGATCGGTGGGTGAGAGCTGAGGAGTTATCCCAAAATCCTCGTTTGGCTAGGATTCAAGAGCATATGGAGCAACATATTGGGAAGAAGGTTGCAAATTATATGTGGCAGGATATAAATATCAACAGGTGGAAACACATCGAGTACGAGGTTTTAAAGCGGAGTCCGAAGAGCTTTATAACATTTTAACTCAACAAATTATTCCCTTTGGAGAGGATGAAGATCACATTGTTTGAGTCGAGGCCGAAAGTGGTGACTTCACGGTTAAGTCCGCCTATAATTTGCTTCTCAATGTGGAAGGTCAACAATTTCAACCGAGTTTGGTTTGGATCAAAGGCTTAATTTCTAAAATATCCTTTTTTTCATGGCTGGTGATTCAAGGAAAAATCCTCACTATGGACAATATGTTATCCAAAGGTATTGTTATTGCTAATCGTTGCTACATGTGCAGGGCAGGATGGGAGACAATCCAACACTTGTTTCTGGAGTGTCCGGTAGCAGAGTCCATCATTGATGAACTTTTCCAAGCCTTTAGGATCCCGTGGGTTAAGCCTGCTTTTATATCCGAAGTGTTCCATCAATGGCCTCAACCCTTTGTTAGCCTAAAACTTAAATACCTATGGAAAATCTGTTGGCATCATTTTCTCCGATGATTTGGCTAGAAAGGAACCATAGAGCCTTTAAGGATACCATTCACAACCCAAAAACCATCCTCAACAGGGAATATTGTCTTTGCGAAAGAAAACATAAGCACCTTAGTGGATGAGAACCACTCAATTCTTCCCCAAGAAAAACAATTAGCTCGGGCCTTAGGTATTGAGGACAAACCTTCCATTCCTTTGCCCAATCCCAGAAATGGGATTTCTTGGGAGCCACCCCCCCAGGGTTGGTTTAAACTAAATTTTGATGTTGTAGCCAAGGAGAACCCGAGAAGAGCTGGAGTTGGAGGAAGAATCAGGGATCATCAAGAAAATCTGGTCAAGGCCTTCGTTGAACCATTGGGAATCAGAACTAACAACGAAGCATAAGCTAAAGCCCTTTGCAGAGGGTTGCAAGTAGCCCAAGCAACTCAAGGTAACTTGATGATTGAAGGTGATTCTATGAACATCATCAACCTGTTAACCAATGGCAAAAAACCTCCATGGAGAATCGAGGGAGTCATCCATGAAGTGAGGATCCTTTTTGCGGCAAGACAGAACAGGAGGGCTCGTCACGTGTACCGTGAGGCCAACAGGTCAGCTAAAAAATTAGCCAACATAGGTGTTGATGTTGGTAGTTTGGTGACATGGACACAAGGTGTGCCACGTGATGTGGAAAACATTATTAGTCATGAAAAAAACCCTACCCGTTAAGGAGAAAGATGAATGGGTGTTCTTTCCCCATGGAGCTGGTAATAACTATGGGGTTTCCCTCTAAATCATACCAAATTGGAAATGAAGGTAACAGGGTGTAAGCCTTGGAAGACTCCAACAGAGAATAGGAAATGGGCAAGCAACAGGTTTCACAAGTGCAAAGTTCCAAACTTCAATTCCTGTCAATGTAAGTAATGTTTACAGTTATGTTTAGGTATGGGTGTGATTTGTTAGTAAGGTGTTGTAGGGGATACAACACAATTTTTGGTAAGAAAGTTTAAAGGATGACTAGGATCTACAATCTCAACAGAAGGCTGGATATCGTGATAGGTTTTGGGTTAACCTGCAAAACCCGGTAATTAATGAAGACTTTTATTTACCAAAAAAAAATCTCCACTTCCACTTGATAATTTTGAATCTCAAAAAAACCTGGGAAGTATCCATGGAACTTATAGATCAATCCTCTAGTTTTAAGAATCATTATATCATGCTTGATCATCTCATCCTTAATAATCACTTCTGAAGTAGTATTGCTACTTGGATAGGGTTTGACATTTATTCTCCTTCCTTTTATTATTAACATCGATATCTATATTTCTAACTAGGGCATCCATACTACTAGTAAGGACTTTCAAAAATGACTTTCTTGCCATGTTACTTAGATTTTCTTCACATAAGAGTCCTTTAGTTTTTTAACATACGAGACAACAAAAGTGATGATTACTTCTTGCTTGCACTTTGCTTCCTACTTTTGACTTATGCTTTCTGCTTATTCCTAGTTTTCATTTGCTCTCGACTCTTATTATGTATTAAAATCGAGAAATTTAAACTAATTTTAAGTGAATTTACATATATTTTTATGAGAAATCATAGAAAAATTTAAACTATTAAACTAACCTTATAAAATAAATTTCAAAATTTTAAAATGAAAAACTTTTAAAGATGTTATTTTTAAAAATAGTTAAAAATAAAATCTACTATTATATTTTTAATGAGCTCCTTATCTTTATATTTAAAAAAAAAACTTAATTATTTTATTTATTTATTTTTATTTGTATAATACAAATTCGTATGAACTTAATTTAAAATGTTATTTTATTTTTTAAGTTTTTTTTTCCTTGACATCTGTAATACTTTTGAAAACAATTTTCTTACTAAACTTAATTCTTAAAAATATTAAATTTTAAATAAAAAATTTAATATTAAAATTTAATAAAATAAAATTATACACCTACTTTAAATAAACATATACTAAATAAATACATCTTCTGTAAAATGTTTCGTACTTGTAGTCGTTAAAGACTGGTCTACCTTTGCCTTGATTTCTAATGATCTACTTGTCTAAAAAGTTTTAAAAATATATCAATTCTAATAAAACCTTCCTGGACAAAGGTCTCCCGTGGAAACATATTTATCGGCAAAGTCAAGGTCTCCAAAGAAAACACGGATGGAGCTTGCAGGGTAATATAGATCAATATAATCGTTGATCCCGAAGTAGGTAGACAACCAAGTTTTGTCTCCGTTGGCGATTTCGGGAAGAGGGTTGCTCGTTCTTCAATTGATCTGAGAACATCCAATCCTGTTTGGGTTTCCCTCGCAGCACATCAGATCGGGATTAGACCAGGAATTTCAGCCATGGGCAGCCTCAATTTCTTCAGACTCTTCCAAGTAATGGCAGTAATTTGGGTTTCAAGTATACCCATTTGCTCCGCAGAGATCAGGGACACCAAAATTGACTCAGACTCCAGACCCATGATCCTGTTTGAGAAATTTGGGTTCACCCACAAAGGGCACGTCAATATCTCTGTGTTCGACGTGGCATTCAAGGCCACCGAACCAGCGGCTGACCTGGATCCGGCTGACATGGGCTTCCTTCTTCTGACAGACGAGGGGCTGGTTCAGGTAAGCCGTTTTTTGGTTTTTTGTTTTATTTTTAATTGGCTATTTAGTTTTTTTTAATGAATTTCTAGAATTTTTGATTCGTCAATGATAAAAATTTTCAAAATTTGTGGGTCAAATTTTTACATAAAACATGGATAAACTTAATAGTTTGCATATGGTTTTACTTAAATATTTGCATATAGAAAACATGTTTTTTGTTGTTTGAAATGACAAGATTAGCCTCCCATTTTTTACTAGAAAAAATATTTCATCCTTAAAATTTCCCCTGGTTCAGGTCCTGATTGAATTGGAGCAGGAACCCCACTACTGTATCCTCAAAAGCGACCACATTAAACTGCTGTTCAACTTCAAGGAACTGGATTCATCAAACAGGTACACCAACTCATTCCCCATCACAGATCCCAATGAGTACAGCCTGTTCTATGCAAACTGTCGTCATCAGTACCAGGTCTCAATGAATGTCCACACTGAGATGTACAACATGGAGGTGAGTGGGATTAAGGGGAGTGAGATTAAGGACTTTCTCCCTGCAGGTCAGACCCAGTTGCCCAAACTCTACTATTGTTTCTTTCTTTTGTACTTGGTTTTCCTAGGTTTTTGGATCTATGAGTGTGTGAAGCAGAAGGCCACACTACACAGGATACATATGCTCATGTGTGCATTGCTCTTGCTGAAAGCCCTTAATTTGGTGTGTGAGGCTGAGGATAAGTCCTATGTCAAGAGGACAGGGACTGCCCATGGATGGGACATTGCATTTTATATATTTGGGTTTTTGAAGGGCATCATGCTTTTTACATTGATTGTCCTTATAGGGACTGGGTGGTCCTTCTTGAAACCCTACCTTCAGGAAAGGGAGAAGAGGGTTCTCATGATTGTGATCCCACTGCAAGTCTTTGCCAACATTGCTAGCATTGTCATTGATGAGACTGGTCCCTCCACAAAGGATTGGTTTACATGGAAGCAAGCCTTTTTGCTCATTGACATCATTTGCTGCTGTGCAATCATTTTCCCAATAGTTTGGTCTATAAGAAGTCTCAGGGAGGCATCCAAAACTGATGGGAAGGCAGCTAAGAACTTGGCCAAACTGACCCTTTTCAGGCAATTCTACATTGTGGTTGTGAGTTATTTGTATTTCACCAGAATTGTTGTTTTTGCTCTCACTACAGTTACAGACTACAAATACAAATGGGTGAGCAGTTGTGCAGATGAGGCCGTGACCCTTGCTTTCTATATATTCATATTCTACAAGTTTAGGCCTGTAGAGAGGAATCCTTACTTTGTTCTTGATGATGAGGAAGAGGAGGCAGCACAGGTCATCCTCAGAGATGAAGAGTTTGAGCTTTAATTTAAAATATAGATAATTGTAACAATTATTAGGCAATTTCAGTAGAGCAGTTATTTTTCCTTTTTTGCACGTGTATAACAAGCATGGAGAACCTTTAAGAGGCAAGAAGGTTTATGTTGTGTTCTCTTGGTGTCCTTTTCTTTCAAAAGGGAAGACATTTGCATCTTTTTCTAAAGAGAAACATTTTTAAGTTTATGTTTATGCTAGGCTATGAGTCCTTCTCATGTTAATTTCTGATGTGAGAATGGAATAAATTTGTATGTGCCTCAGCTATAGTTTTGTATTTTGTCTGTGTGTTTATGAAGTGTTATTTATTAGATCAAAGTTTTGATGGGAAGAGAGGTGGTTTGCTTTGAAATTACTGTGTGATTGAGGTGGTATTGAATATTACGTGTCATGCAATATATGTTCTCTTGCCTTTACCTAAAAGCTCGATTATTGCTCATATTATCTGTTAACAGTGCACAATGGCTAAATTGTCAACCCAAGGCATGCATTCAGATTACAAATAAAAATCCTCAGGGTATGTTCTTCAAGGAAATCAACACAAATAACTCTTGTATTCATCCATAGCCAAACATGCATGCTAACCAGAACATTCAAAACATTACTAAGCAGTGAGTTGTTAGGCCGATTAATCTTTCCCCTTCTAAAGAGGAAATAAGTAATGGATTATAATTAATATTTGATTTCACATATTCCTGTCAGAATTTCTGGATATTACAGCCTTTACAAGTAAAAATTATATCATAGTTAGGGCTACACCTTAGTCTTGGTGCAGTGATGCAGAAATACCCAAGGAAACAATCCATTTTTTCAGAACCCAGATAAAATTTGTAATAGTGTCCATAATAATTTTATGAATGGAATTGCTACTTTATATTGTAATCCATATTTTCAGAACCCAGATAAAATATTGTAATGCTAGCAATCCAGTTTGTAACATGAATCTTCAAAACTGATTGGATCAATGAAGAAGAAGAATGGTTTTAATATATTGAATCATGATGGCAAAAGGGAAAGTTTGAAGAGGTATTTGTACAATCTATCTATGTGTGGTATCTCCTCATGCAAATTAGCTTGAATTCAATCCCATTCAGTCCTCCGGGATGCTCAATTTAGCCTGCTAATGTCATTTAACGAGGCTGGAAGTATCACATTGCACTTCCCAAAAACGTAGGTTTCAAGCCTTTCCAATGCCTTTTGTAATCAACGTGTTTTCTTTATTATGTTCAGCCTCTTTTGATGATCATTACTAGCCTTGTGGGCTTCTCTAGTCATTCTAAGGACTTTTATTCTTCATTCAATAATCACTTTTATGCACAAAAATTTGATTTGTAATCTATGTACGAAGGCACCATCTGCAGTGCATTTCCAACTCTATTTATTAATGCCATTGTGGAAGTTATTGGTGGCCACAAATTAAATTTTTTAGAGTATCAGACAAACTGCATTTACCACATTATGAGACTCATTAAGTTTAGGATATTGTCATTAAGGTTAGAGAATGATTCAACAATCTTTTCTATGCTTATCAAAGATTTTCTAGTGTTCATATATTTATTCATTTTTGGTATATGCCCTTGAGTGATTAGACAATGTACCTTTTTTTAGAGGACATCTTGGTAAGTTCAAGACTATTGATGAAAGTTGAAGCTGTCAACTTATTGATAAGTGGTGGGTTCAAATCAACATTTTTGAGGTCATAAGCTTGGTTAGTCAACTAATTGACCTTTAACTCCGCTTCCTTCCATGGGTGTGATGAGTACAAGGTTCCTTGGGTTGAGGTGATGATTTGTGCTTTTGATTACACTTCTATTAAATTATCTCCTTTCTCTGGTCCTTTTCATCTGTGCTAACCAAAAGTTTGAAAAAAGAAGCAAATGTGGTGTGGATTGAAGTTGAATTTTTGCTGAGGAAATGATAGCTTAGGGTTGGACCTCTCAAGTGTATTGGTCATGCTGGAAGATGCATATAAGTGCACTTGAGAGTTTTGCTTGAAAGCATCACATGTAGAAGACCCGAACTAGTCATGATAAAGGTGAAAGGCATTTTGATCTCCAAACTCCTAAAAATGTCTCACAAAGAAAAGATCTTTGGAAATCAAAAAATATATATTTTTTTGATACATAGGGGAGTTGGTTACATCCACACTTAGTAACTGCCAAGTGCAGGGTCCAAACCACAGGAGCTGCCCCCAACAAGCCTATACCACCTCATTATTTTATAAATGGCGTGAAGAGGACCACCGGTCGCTTGGGATTCATACCATCGTCGTCGGTCTGGTGCGCACTCAGAGGATTCGGAGCAGACTACTACCTTTGCAAACAGGCATGCCCCCAAGGTTTGAACCTAGGTCTCTTCTGGGTAAGTGCTTGGCCAGACAGAGAATTACCTAGCCCTTGGGGGAGGAAATCAACTAATATAACTGAAGGTTCATTTGAGTATTTCAACATATTTGCTCTAATTGGCGACATAAAAAAAAAGATGTTGAATCTGAATGGAAGAATGTGTGCCATAACACCTTTGAGTTGTAAGAATCTATTTGGATTTTGAAGCAACATCTTATAATTTATCAACTAGACTATGTTCCTATCCACAATCAGATATAGTGGGGAGGCATTATTGGTACAACTATTTAAAGGAAAAATTGGACATGCATATGTGTCATTAAGAATTAAGAATTAAGAATTAGCAAGAACGGTTGCAATGGTTTTCATGTACTTGAGTTTTTCTGTGACTACTCTTGTTAGATTCACCAATAGGCAAGGTTGAAGTATCAGGTGAATATGCTAATCCATAATGGAAGAGCATTTTAGTGGATTTTATTATTCTGAGCATTGTAGAGGAACTTGGACTCGGTTTAGACTCGACAAGGCCCACTAGGGACTTGGCAAAAAAACTCATGGAAGAAAATACAAATTTTTATTGAAAAAAGTTTTTTCATGCATATCACAATTAATTAACATTATACAAATACAAAATTGATGTTGTAAGTGATACAAGCTTAAACTAACATGAAAGTGACAAAACATAGTTCAATTAAAGAAATTTTAATGCCTCCAAAATTCAAATATTCATGTATTGCTTATGATATAAAAAGAAACAAATTTTAAAATGTGTCAAAATGCCTCAATGCGCCCTCTATCTAGTGTCTTGCAATGCCTTTGCCCTTTGCCCTAGCAGAAGCTCTAGTCCTCTCTCTTTGTGCTTGTGTTTGTGCCTCTTCCTGTGCCTTTGTCGCTAACTTTGCTATACTTTCAAAATCATCCATTGAAAAGAGAGGTTCTTGCTGCTGCTACTCCTCTCTGCTCAGTCCTATTCCAAACATCTACAACTGGCACCACTTCAAATTGCTGCCCAAAACACATTGTTATCCAATTGTTCACTCCACTTTACCAAATCAGCCTATCATCAACTTGATCAACATGACCTTCATGACCAACATGACAGGCAATGCCCGTCGCCACTTGTGTCGGGGGTCAAGGGGCAGCGCCCTTCGCGCGTACCCTCAACGGCAAAACCACTAATACCATCACTATCTGAACTAAATTTTCTCCTTGTCTGCATTTTGGTGCAGAAAGGAGGGGGAGTCCTAATACAACCTTGTCGAATTTACGCATTGATAGTTGAAATCGAGTTTTTTTTTTTGAAAAATCGAGTTTTTTTACCTCAGATGTAACTGTTGGGTGGCTGTTAGTTCTTTAAAACTAAAAAAAATGGATTTAGGATGCAATTTATTGTTGTTGTTGGTCTGATCTCAGCTTGTCTTTGCTCTCTCTCCAACTGGAAATAGCAAAAATGAGGGACTTTGAACAACGTCTTTCTCTGCTCTTTTCCTGTACCCATGCACAGATGGCCGAGTTTTTTTCAAGACTTGACGAGATTTCAAATAACTCGGCTGAGTTTGAAAAAGTTGCCGGGTCGAGCCCAAGCGACTTGGCGAGGTTGACTCGGACCGAGACTTGGCAATTTTTATAAAAATTTGCCGATCGCTACTATGGTTCTGGGCATTCAAACTCTTGATGGTTGTCAAGCTTGGGAAGATATGTTAGATCTAAGCATATGTTGTTGGTCAAGAATGGAGAATAGGCCAAACATTGAAGGAGTGATAAAGAAGGGGGAGAGTTTACATGTAATGAAGGAGACACTATACAAAATTATCCATTGCCAAAAATTTACAAGTAGGATGTAACTTTCTTCTTAGATTGTGTTTTGGTTGACAAAGTTCCTAAAATTTTGCAAACTGCTCACCAATCCATGGCAGGGTTTCAAATTCACATTATTGCAGAGAAAATGATTTAGGTAGGAGTAGACTTTTTCTAAGAAGACCTAGAAGACCAAGGTAAATTTGCAGAAATTCTTATGAGATATGGTTATATGAACATTAATGAGAACAAGCAAAATGAGGTTTATAAGTGTTAACAATCCAACAGTATTTTCCACAAGATCTCACAATATATCAAGATCAAAATATTCACACAATATATTCAATCCATGATAATAACAATGAACAATAACTCACTATAAATATTATTGATAAATATATCTACTTAAGCAATGAACTACAATGTAATGTAAGGCTTATTCGATTCCTTATTACAATGCTTTGTATTCAATATATACACACATGGATATGAGACTCTTCACATTCACAACCCTTGACCTATTACATTATTTGGTATAAGATCCATTGTCTTCATTTGCTTTGGTTTTCTTGGTATCTTCTTGGATCTCCACTGGACTATCCCAAAAGCTCTGATTTCTTCCAACAATCAATCGGGAATAAGGCACTTAGTTATGCTATAATAATTACTATCCAAAACTGGATAATCTCTCCAATTCTGATGTTCACCAAAACCGAGGACCAAACTTCTGCTTGAAGAGTAATTGTTGCCATATTTTGCAAGGGGTGTAAAATTTGAAGAATTTCTAAAAATTCTGCTATCTTCCAGATTCGGCCCTAAATCGCAGCAGCTAGGCAGCGATTTGAAGCAAACCTTCCGGTTTAGGGCGCTATAGGGCAAATCTGGAAGGGTTTTAAAAAATGGATGTTTGTTTGTTTGTTTTTTGTCTAAGTGTAAAATCCTCCCCAAATCGCTGCAGTTTGGGGCGCTTTGGGGTAATTTTGCCGGCCTAGAGCGCTATGGAGCATTTCCGGGCAGTTGGGAGAAAGGAGGAGAAAAGCAGCCAAAAAAAAAATATAAGTGTAAGAGTTGCCCCAGAGCGCTGCAGTTTGGAGCGCTCCAGGGCAGATTCTCCTTTCCTGGGCGCTATGGAGCACTTTTAGGCCTAATTGCAAAAACTATATAAGAAATGCTATTTTTGACTAAGTCTGAAATTTTACCCCAAATCGCTGCAGCTCCGAGCGCTTCCGGGCATTTTTCTGTTCCTGGAGCGCTTTGGAGCAATTTTGGTGCTACCAAGGAGGAAGCAAGAAAGCGCAAATTTTATTAGTAAAAAGTACCCCAGATCGCTACAGTCTTGGGCGCTTCAAGGCAAATTTGTTGAGGATGAGCGCTTTGGGGTCATTTTTCGGCACTTGGTGAAAAAAGTTGGAAAAGGGTCAATTTTTGCTAAGGGACAAAATGCGCCCTAAAGCGCTGTCATTTGGTAGCGCTAGAGGGCAAGTCTCTCCTTATGGAGCACTTCAGGGCATCTTTTCCTTGTTCAAAATCGAAGCAGCAAGCCATCTCCAGGGTAGTAAGCAGTGTCTCTTTTCGAGCTTTTTGAGGTGGTTTCTCGCCCAAATTTTGCCAGCTAAGCAGCTATTTTCCCCTGATGTAAAAGGTCAAGATTTTTCGGGATCAGGGCCTGTTTCAGTACAGCCAAGGCCATACTCAAGTATCACGGTTGGTGACCATTGAAGACAAACAGTAGCGGGCATTTGAGGCAAAGCACCGCTACATCCACCACATTAATGGGCCTTTGAGGCAAAGTACCGCTACATCCACCATATTGTAATAGGGGGGGAACATATTGCTAAAGAAAGCTGCTGTAACTAAGACTGTTTGCTTCAATACAATCCATACTTTGGCTCCAATTGCGCCTCTTTCTTTTATGCTGCCTTATTCGTGTCATTTCTGCATTTACTCATTTATTTTTCTGATTGCTGTCATTCTGAACTCTGGATCGCAGCATTGGCAATTATCTGAGCCTGGAATGCATGTTTAAGGATACATAGGGAAGAATCTCATAGCTGGTTTCTGTTACATGTATTGTTTTGATTGCTGTTGGTTTAGTTGCTAGTTAGTGACTGTGCTGCTTGTTCTTTCCCAAAGCTGAATACCACCATTTCTATCCCTTATCTCTTTTATTTCTTTCCAGTTCTCTTATCTTGAAACCGAAAAGTTATATTAGGAAGCCGGCCTCCTCCGGAGATTGGCGTGGAAGGCATTCCTTCCTTCCGGCCTTTCAAGCTGTTGGGCGAATCGAGGGCACAACAACAACAAATCCTTTCCTCATGGCAGATTTGTAACCAACAGTAATTACACACATATACTCTTTCATCTGTCAAGTTGCTGATATACTGCAAGGCTTGAGTTTCAAGTTTTATCTGTTCAGCATACATTGGGAGACGTATGATCTCTGTAATCTCATCTAAAAGAAATATTGTCTTCTATGCTTTGCAACACCCTCATATTTGTATGCCATCTGTTTGGAGTGGGCTTATCTGTCCTAACATGCATAAACTCCGAGCACTGTTCCTTTGGATTCCAAGAACACTCTATAATTTTCCCAGAAAAATCTGATGGGTCTTGATCATCTGGAAATGTGACATGAGCTCCTTCCAACTTTCGGTTCCTTCCCTTGTCTATTAGTTTCCACCTCTCATGAAAAAATAGCTTTATCTTAGGTTGGTGATTCACCATCATGTGATCATACACCAGATATTGCCTTTTTTGTTCGCCTGTTTCAGGTAAAGTGTCAATTATCATTTCCCCATCCAGTAGGGTAAGGTGATGAGACTCAAAACATCCCTGTTGCACACCCCTCCTGGGAAAACACAGTTGAACTCTACAAAATGTAAACTTCCTATCAATCAAGTAACATCCTTCACGTGTAATGGGCATCATATATCGAGTTCTGTCTGCCTTCCACGTGGCATAATAATACCATTGCCTTAGGAGCTGTAAGTGTGCTCTGTCCAATGATACCGGCTGTGATCCTGGAAAATGAGAATTTCCATGGGATTGTACTCCAAGTGCCATGCAACATATTTTCCATATTTCATTTTGCAGACCTAAAGGAACTTTATCATTTGTCATTACTCCATTTTCAACCTCAACCTCCTGCAAAGCAGCCATGATATCACCATCATCATCTTTGTCATCAACTCCATTGCCATTAAGATCAAGAACTGAGCTTTTCCATTCTGGTGTAGAAGGGCAAATCATTGATTCGGGCTTTCTTTCATTATACAACCTAAATAATGTATCCATATAATCCTGCTTGTAAATTCCTGGAGGTCTTGCTGCAGTAAAACGGTCCACAGGCTCTTTGACAGTCAAGCCTTGAGTGCAAACAAGGTAATTAACAATCATAGATCCTCTACGGTTATAACCATGGGTAGAATGAACCACAACATGCTTGCTCTGACCTTTTTTGCTTGCTATAATGCAAATAACGCAATACTTCATACACAAAATGATTCATAGCCGCATTGTCCAGAATTGAATCTCGTCCTTTGCAAGCAATCTTCGAGTGTTGGATTCCATACAATTTCCAGTCTGATAGCTAATTATAGCATGTAGTATTTGTAAGATCTACTACCATTTAAATTAATTACTGAATCTTGTTAAAAAACAATCGATTCAAATCAAATACGATGAATGCTTCACTTCACCTAGATATTGCTCAGCCTTAAAATCAATCGCTTTTATATTGTTTTGAATTCACTTTAATATTTGTTTTGCCTGTTATGCATGCTAAAATTATTATTCACTTTGTACATTATAAAAAACTGACCTCCTCAAATGTTACAAACTTTACCTAGGCACGTCTGCTTTCTGCGACTTTTCAGCCAACTCTGCATTAAACATTTCGTCTTCAACGTTTCCTGCTCTCCTCTGAGAATAACGCCTAATAGCTTCTGTGCACACGTCCAATATATTCTGTTCATTTCCTATTTCTTCTAGCGCTTCCTGCGTTCTTTTCTCAACCTTCCAGCGTTTAATTTATTAAAATTGTTTGTCCTCTAGTCTTTGAACTCAACTAATTCTCCCAAATCTTGTCTGCACTTACTGAAACATAAATTGTGCTCAAACCATTGAAAAATCACTTAATATTTAATTTTACCTCAAATATTTCCAGCTTTCAATTTCGCAAGGTTTCCTCCCTTCTCGAGCCTTCCTGCAATTTTCTCCTATAAATATCAATGGATTCGGACTGCAATTTTCTCCTATAAATATCAATGGATTCGGACTGCAATTTTCCCTGCAGCTTTCTTCGTGGCTTCCCTCCATGGCTCTTTCTCCTTTCTCACCCTTGTTTCTCTCAGCCCTTGGCTGGTTTCTTCTCCAATCTTCTGTTTCACCAAATCTTCAAAAGTGGCTTTCCACAATACTCTCTAATATACTAAACCTCATGTATTTTTTCACGTGGACGTGGGCACTGGCAAATGCTGCTCTTGGCTAACGTTGCTTACTTCTCACTTGTCCAATAATATAATTTTCTCTAGCAGTCATTGCTCTCTTGGCTAACGCTGCTCTTCTCCAAAACTTGCTATTTCCTTCTTCTTTTTGCTGTTAACAAAGTAATGTCTCCAATTCTCCGTCTATCTTCCTGTAATTTCCAGCGTTTTATTCAGCTGCCTATTTTCTCACTAATTCTTCACAGCTCCTTTCAACCCACTCTGATACCACTGTTAGCATTCCAACAATATTTTCCACAAGCTCCTTTCAACCCACTCTGATACCACTGTTAGCAATCCAACAATATTTTCCACAAGATCTCACAATATATCAATATCAAAATATTCACACAATATATTCAATCCATAATAATAACAATGAACAATGACTTACCTAAAATATTATTGATAAATATATCTACTTAAGCAATGTACTACACTGTAATGCAAGGCTTATTCGATTCTTTATTAAGCAATGTACTACACTGTAATGCAAGGCTTATTCGATTCTTTATTACAATGCTTTGTCTTCAATATATACACACATGGATATGAGACTCTTCACATTCACAACTCTTGACCTTTCTACTTACCAGGGTTCCACGGGGACGCGTCCCCCCCCGGGGAACGCGTCCCCCCGTCCCCTGCGTCCCCGGGGACAGGGGATGGCATGGGGGACGTTTCCCCCCGTCCCCCTTTTGGGGGATGGCAGGGCAGCCGTCCCCGGGACGGCTGGCTGTCCCAGGTGGCCGTCCTCGGGACGTCCCTTTTTAGGGGACGTCCAAGGACGTCCCCGGGGATGGCCATCGGTCCCCGGGGACACCCAACCGTCCCCAAAAAAAAAAAAAAAAAAAAAAAAAAAAAAATGATACAAAATTAAATTAAAAAAAATGGCTGTTATATTTGAACAGTTAGGAGTAGCTGTCATTGCTTACTTGGTGGGAACTGAACAATGGTGGTTGTCAATGTTTAAATATCACTTTAGTGACTGGACAACAATGCATAATTGCTAGAGACTGAACAGTAAAGCTGTCTTGCTTTTATAATTTATATTGAGGGTTGTAAACTGATGACTGTCTTGATTGACCATTGATGGCTGAAAAAATAGATAACTATCTTGCCTGAACAGAGAAAAGTGAAAACCAATGACTATCTTGCTTGAACATTGATGGCCAAAAAGTAAAAACTGAGAAATGTCTTTGTTTGAACATTGGTGACTACAAAAAATAAAAAAATGGTCTTTGCTTGAACATTGGTGGCTTTAAAAATGATGATTGTATGTTAAAAGCTGAACAGTGTGGCATTCATTACTTGAGCAATAACAACTATTTTGGTTAACTTTTAGAGATTGCACTTGATATCCTTGGTTGAACCTTCAAGTTACATTTGTTGAAATGGCTGCACTTAGTAATAGGCTAATTGCTGAGTTCATTTCAGATTGAAACATGTTTTAAGAACATGCATGCTTTTTAAGTTTTTAGTATTTTTCATTTTTGTTGTGTGTAGAATTTGTAGATTATTCTAATTTTTTAAAAAAAATTATAATATTATACCAGCCGTCCCCTAAAATCGGCCTGCCGTCCCTTGCCGTCCCTGAAACGCGTCCCTTCGTTCCCCCATCCCCTCGTCCCCCAGGCTCGTGGAACCTTGCTTCTTACACAAACTTTTCATCTCCTCATAAACAACTTTCATCTCCTCATAAACAAGGAAGATCTAACACTCATATTTCTCATGGGAAAAATATCACATAATAATAAAACTATTATACTCCACATACCCAAAGGACAAAGACTAATGATTGACAAACTTTTACATAACTTGTAACTCCACACTTATTAACATGACACCTCACTTACATAACTCCACACTTACTAACATGACACCTACTATATACTCAAATGTTAATCGCACTCTAAACTAAACTATTTACATAGTACTTGCGATATTCTTGCAAATTATCAAGTAATGTAATACTTCCAACAATAAGGAGATAAGAGGCACCATAAACAATGATATTATTGACATCTTTGAGAGTTGTTTAGAAGGCACCTACAAAACTAATACATAAAGTAAATAATAATGATTGAGAAATAGGTAAGGATAACGCTATGTTACTTGGAGTACCCATCTGATGGGGACGGGGAAATGCAGGCACACAAAAAGGGGATGACTAGAAGATATCTTGAAATTTTGGCAAAAAAGGGACCGAATAAGGAGACCCTGGACCCCTATATAAAAGTATTATAAAAAATAGAAATAGAAAATTTAAATTTACAAATGAAAGATGTTTTAAAAAGCACAAATTTAAATTAATCATTTGTTTTATCATTACTAGTGAGCAATCATAGACAAAACAAAATACAACGATGTAGTATTGAAGATTATAGTGGTTGGTTCAATGTGATTGGGCTATTGGACTGCGAAAAATTTCCTTTAAAGTATCATGTTCAACTTCTAGTTTCTCATGAGTCATTTTTCGATTATCTATAGCTGTCCCAATACATCCAAAAAATATTGTGGGAATTTCATGCTTTCATTATATGTGCAAAAATGGTCTGCATAATTTCTTTAGAGATCCTAAAGTTGTGTGTTTCAACTTTCAATAGAAGCTATGCAAGCACCCATATATTCTTGTCTCACTAAAAAGTCCAAAAAATATTGTGGCAATTTCATGCTTTCATTATATGTGCATAAATGCATTGCAAAATTTCTTTAGAGATGTTAGAGTTGTGTGTTTCAACTTTCAATAGAAGCTATGCATGCACCCATATATTCTTGTCTCACTAAAAAGTCTTTAAGTTTTGGAATATGGGGGGCATGAACTTTTCAGATTTCAGCTGTTTATCTAATCTAACAACTCTTTGCATTATGTAAACAACTCTTCATATTTCAGTTATGTGGGCTCCCATCCATTTTTTATTCTTCTCTCTTTATATCATTTTTTTTTTTATATTTAAGTTGCAAAACATTGTATATGACATAGGGGATGCGTGGGCATCTCCCTGCCCCTTAAGGGGACACGTAGGCATCCCCTATGTGTCCCTGCATAAATAAGGGTAAGGGGAGATGCAGCGGGGACATCCCCACTGCATCCCCGTCCTTGTCCCCTAGAGTATACAAACTTCGCGACGTGTCCCTGTGTAACATAGGATTAAAGTAAATAATAACGATTGAGGAGTAGGTAAGGTGGAGATTGCCACCTACCTTAATGTGGTGATCATCACCTATCCCAAGATGTGATTGGTACATATAATATTTTCATGTGCATTGTCTTTTGGTGACCTTTGTGGTTTTGACCTGAATGACGATCTTATAGCAATTCTTGTAGATGCAACATGCATGTCAACATGTCATTGACATTCGTGGTGACCTTTGTGGGTAGCAATTGGCACTCGAGCACAATTGCATTGACAACATTCCAGAGGACAATTCAAAGAGCACCCATGAAACAATAGTCAAGCTAAATAGTAAAACATGGGAAGTAGGGAAGGTGTAGACCTTTGTCATCGATGAGTTTGAGGTGGAGACCTCCATTGTTGAGAAGCATAAGGTGGAGACCATTGTGCATGGCAAGCTTAGGGTGGCAATTGGAAGGGTGGTATACTTAGGGAGGACATTGGCATGATGTTTGCCAACAATATGAAGGTGGGAAAGGGATGACTGTGCATGAGGTGTTGTTAGGTGTAGCCTTACATGCCATAGGGATAGACATGTCTTATTCCTCTTAGTTTTGATTTATATTAGATATGCCAAAAATTAAGATTAGAAATGGATACCTACCAGCTTGTGAAAATAGCCACCCCTTTTGAGGATATCTCTTTGCAACTTAAAGTTGAAATGAAGACAAATATGCATCTTAAATTCATTTTTAAAGAAGGGTTGGAGAAATTACGAGTTAATATGGGAGGCAAATAGGGTGGAGCTTGGCATCTGTGCCCATATTATGATCGACACATAAGTTTAGGTGCTTCACAATGTAAACCGGTTAATATAGAAGTCCAACAATGTGAAAACCAACGCCTATGATTATATTATGTTCAACATGCACGGTGAACTTGACAAAACAAGCTGAAATCACCAAACCACTTCATCAATTAAAAATTGGACCCATGACAATATTTTGACTGTCAATATAAGTATTAAATTCATTTGTAAAGAAGGGTTGGAGAAATTACGAGTTAAGATGGGAGGCAAATAGGGTGGAGCTTGGCATATGTGACCATATTATGATCGACACACATAAGTTTAGGTGCTTAACAATGTAAATCAGTTAATATAGAAGTCCAACAATGTGAAAACCAACACCTATGATTATATTATGTTCAACATACATGGTGAACTTGACAAGACAAGCTGAAATCACCAAACCACTTCATCAATTTGAAAATGGAACCCATGACAATGTTTTGACTATCAATCAATTTGGACAAGGAACACATTGTTTAAGCATGATAGACTGGTTGTGATGTTGAAATAAATTGCAGATAGGGGGCTACCATCCATAACAATACCCCAACTGACATGCACTTTGAAAGAGTCAAAATAAAAAAATTACCAATTAAACTCCCAATTATTTGACTAATTAGTCAGGTAACTCTTTTAAAAAGACATGAATCACAAAAGGAAATAAATGTTTCTTTCAACAACATTTGGATCAACAACTGTTTTTTTTCCCTTTTGGGTGGGGCCAAATCGACTCGGTTTGACCAGAATTATGCAATGGCTCATGAAGTCTTTATATTTTTTGGACTTGCTTGCTGTGTTTTTCAAAAGACCTTGTACCTCTTAATTTAAATTGAAATTTGGCTACATTCTATGTTATTTCAAAAACAGATCCTTTGACCCTTGCTCACCCCCCACAATCCCCTTTGGAGATAATATTTTAATTAGCCAAACTAGGCATCCACATAAATCTTTTGTTGTAAGAATAGAAAATTTGGATAATCCCAAACTTTTGAAGGAAGTGGAGGCATTTTTTTTTTTGAAAAAGAATTTGAAAAAATTATATGAGAACATGATTATTTACAAGTTGGGACGAGACTCCTCCTAGCCTTAGCTAGCAAGAGCACTTGTTTCCTCATTTTAACTTTCCAACAAACTTCCATAACTCTAAAGCCCAAGATCTTAAGAACTAACCACTTTTGGTTACAACACTAAAAAGAAATCGACATTGGAGCCAAATCTCCTAAACCATGTATGCAATGGCTGTCCAAACGAGCCAAACGTTGGATTTGTTCACCAACCTGCCCAATCCTCTCGTCCTCAATAGCCATGCCATTATGTCGCTGAACCCCTACCTCCTTCTCAGTACCCACTTAGTCAGGAAGTTTGCCACTATATTCTGAGCTCTACCCACATAAATCGGGATCACATCATCCAATTCCCTCCACAACTACGTAATTTGGGTGACATGAATCCTCAACCTGCACATCTTCAAAGCAAAGTTCCTCATGCAATCCAGAGTTTCTACCAAGATTTGAGAATCTGATTCTATGATTATCCTCATATAACCTTGTCTTATTGTCCAAATAAGAGCAGATTTAATAGCTAAAGTTGTTACTTCATTGTTCGTGGCCTTTCCCAGGCCCTGCAGTTCCCAATAGAGCACTGTCTCAACATGATTCCTGCAAACCACTCCAATTCCAACTCTACCTGGATTGCCTTTTGCAGTTCCATCAAGTATTAATTTTAATCTAGCCTTCTCGGGGTGTTTTCCAACTAGCTTTGTCCTACCCCTCCTGCTCTTCAACTTCTTTCTCCATTGTCCCTCTTTCAGCACGAGTTTCCTTTTTAGCATACACTGCCACAGTTTCTATGAATTTGCTCCAAATGACCTACTAGACGCCATCCAAGGATGAAAAAGTTTCTCTAAAAATTATGCCATTTCTTTCCAGCCATAGTTACCACCAAATAAAGTTTAATGCAAGCTTCCACCCGATACGAAGATCTTTAGATTTAGATATGCCCCTCTTCCATCTTTCCCAAATATTAATCTGGTTTAGATCACTGTTGGCTCAGATTTTATAAGCTAAAAACCATCTCTCCTAGATCTGGATTGTGAATAACCATTCAAACATCAGGTGGTTAGATGTTTCCACACTTTTGTGGCATAAAACACATTGGGATGGGCTAACGATTCCCCTATATCTCAAATTATCAAAAGTAAGAATTCCATTGTGCATGAATAGCCAGACAAAGACGTTTACTTTCGGCCAACCCTTGGACTGCCAAATATTTCTTCAATCCTCAACCTGATATGCATAAGGAGGTTCTAAAAGGATCTTTGCATATCCATCCTTCATTGTGTAGACTCCAAGGCTCCCATTGCACCAAGCTAATTCATCCTTCTCATCTCTACCAATTAGAAATATTTCTACCAAGATGTTATTTATGATAGGTGCCAATTTCGGAGAGAGTGAAATTGGCCACTCTTCCAACTTCTTAAGTTGCTTAAACGTATAATCCCCCAACTAGCTAGTGTCGAAATAACTTTCAATCTTAATCCAACCCTTGCTTTCCATTGTTGTTTTTACTAGTTGTAGTTCTAGGAATTCAACAATGATAGGTGGGTGATGCTCCCTTGAATCTATCAAGTGGCATTAGCTCAACCGATTAGATTCCTCAATATTTAAAGAGGATACCAAGGTTCAAATCTTGCCCAACGATACATGGATAATATCCAATCATTGTTGTAATACCACTATGTGGTGATGATGTAATATGGGTGGGGCTCATTTCAATCCTATATAACCAATTAAAATGATCCCTTGAGTCTCTCAAAAATCGTGCCTTCTCCCCTCTCCCCACTTTCCAAAATAATTCATCTTTCACTACCTGAGATCCTAGCTTTAGTGCATGCCACGCTAGGGACCCATTACCATCCAAAGAGAAACAACCCAACTCATTCGGATTCACCTATCCCAAATATTTACTAGTTAAAACTTTGCTAAATAAAGAAGTTGGCTGGGATATCCACCTCCAGTAAAGCTTTCTATCCAAAGCTTTATTGTTTAGCTCCGATCTCCTCAGGCCCAAACTTCCCTTCACCTTGGGCTGGCTTACTTTCTCCCAACCTACTAACGCCCATGTATTCTCTCCTTTTGCTCCTCCCCATAATTTTTTTAGCCATATTGTCCAACTCTTTCCATATGGTATGTGGGGCAACAATGATAGAAAATTTGTATATTGGAATGGCCTGAATGAATGACTACAAAAAAGTTAATCTACCCCCATAGGTTAACCATTTGTGAGACCAATGGTTAATTCTTTCTTTGATGCAATCCAAAAGATTCCTCTAGACAACTATCTTCAGTTTTTTAAAATGCAAAGGGACCCCCAAATAGACCATTGGGAGAGAAGTCCTCATGAATCCCAAGATCTCTAAAATTCTATCCTGAAGCCTTCGGTCAAGATTGAAGAAAAGAACTTAGGATTTCTTATCGTTGATGACTTGGTTTGTGGCCCTTAGATACACATTAAAAGTATCTATCACTGTTGCTTCCTTGAGGTTGGCCACTCCCATCAATCTTGTGTCATCCACAAATTGTAGGTGAGTCAAAATCTCCTCACCCACCTTGATACCTGTGAGCAAACCCTGTTGTCTTCTCCTCAAGATAAATTTGTCCAAGACTTCAACCAATATGAGAAAAAAACAAGGAGAACAAGGATCTCCCTGTCGAAGGCCTTTAGTGGCTCCAAATGGTTGCAAGGGAAGACCTTTGATTAACACTAAGTATGTTGGAATAGAGATGCAACTTATGACCCACTCTATCCAATCCTGAGAGAAGCCGAAGGCTACCATCATCCTTGACAAGAAGCTCCTCTCCACCCTATCATAAGCCTTTGGCATGTCCAATTTTATGAAAATTCCTCTATTGCCAAGTTTTTGCTATTTTGAGTTGCTCTATAATTGTTCCTTCTTTGAAGAGTTTTTGCACCTCCTCCCATCTAACCACCAATGGAGCTCTTTGGGCCTGGAAGTCTAACTTGTTAGATCGCCTCCATTGTTTGAGTTGATCCTTTATATAATGAAGTTGCTTGTGGAATCTCAACATTGTTGTCCCATATGTTGGGCGTCCCTCTTCCCACTACAATGGGATTTTCTTTTGAATTTCCTCCTTATGTAACAAAAAGTTTTCAAATTTGAATGGTTTTCAATGCTACCCTTTCTTAATCCCCTCCTCCAATAGAATGGGGAAGTGATCTAAGACCAAACCCTCCAAAATTTAAAATTTCATATTCCATTTCACAAATGCCTCCTCTGAAACTAGAAAATTATCTAACTTCACCTTCTTGCTTTGTGGTTCCCTCCCCTAATTAGTCCAAGTATAGCTGGTTCCAAGACATTTAATTTCCACCAAGTGTAATGCATGGACCTAGGCAATCATAAGCCGATCCCCTGAATCCAAAATTGGACTTCCCCCTTCCTAATATCTAAATGATAATTTAGCATTAAAATCCCCAAGAACAATCCAGTCTAACTCCTCCCTCGAGACTCTCATATTATGCACCACTTTCCATTGATGATATGATCATCTACATTTTGATCCCCATAGAAATTTATGATTAAAATGTGCTCAACTGCTACATTATTCCTAAAATGGGATGTGAGGACACCCCGCCAAGCTATATGTTCTATTGCTGTCCATTCAAGAGAGTTCCAGAAGGTAACTATCCCCCTTGAGCCCCCTTGGGAAGCCACTTCCATATGACTGACACCCCTCATTCTATTTATTGTTTTATACATGAGATCCAACGATATTTTGGTCTCTTAGATAAGCAAGCAATCTGTTTTAATTTTCTCTAAGAGTCTTCGAATAATAGATTGATGGATTTTGTTGTCTAAACCCCTAATATTCCATGAATGTACAATCATTGGGTACCTTGAGACCATTAATTCTATTGTCCTTATCGATCTCCCAATGACCAGTTTGTCTCCTTGAGATGCTATCAATTCCTTATTTGATTTTCTACCCACTCCCTGAGAGTTGATATTCTTTGATCTCTTCTACACCTGGCTGATCCCAAAAATTGGCTTCTCTCTATTCTTTTCTGCCACACCCATGATGAAATACTTTACTATCGGCTACTCTTGGTTATGCACTATCAATGCCCTTGTCATCTTTGATTTTGGTAACTCATTGCCCTCTATTACTTGCTCTCGGATAGGAGGAGCTGAATTAGGGGCTTGAACATTATTGTTATTGTTTTCATTATTTCCATTTGCTCCTTACTCTTCCTGCTACATCAGTGTCTTGAAGATCTCATACCTATTTTAGGGCTTGGATTGGGCTTGCTCTTTGTTATCTTTTTTCATTTGCCTCCTTTTGGACTGTTCAAAACCATCTCCCTTTGCTTCTCTTCCTTAAGAAGTGTTGGCTACTTCGTTAGTGACTATAGACTTACCCTCCTTAGGAAGATTCGTTATTCCTAGAGGAACCCCCATTTCTATGATCATATTGTTTGGGTAGGACCGGGCCAAATGCTCATATTTGTGGTAAACGTTACACCTGAAGGGAAACGCCTCATAATCCAGTTGCTAGATTCAAGATAGTCTTGCAAGTTTGAGTTCCACCTCAACTGGAAGAGGCTAGATTAGATCCATTTCAACACATAATCTAGCATAAACAACTGTGTTTCCAAAGACACCCAAATATCTTCCAATGAAGTTACTGATGATTTCTAATACCTTCTCACTCCATAACTCCATTGGGAGTGCATACAATTAGACCCAAACAGGGATAGCAGTGGGTTCAATTCGGGGATCAAATCCCACTCTTCAGGCTGAACAAAGAATCTTATTGGGCTGTGATTCCTCTTTTTTGATTCGAATGCCCTATTTTTGTCGGTGAGTGAGGAAAAGCTAACAATAAAATATCCATTACTAATAAACCACAAAGAATACTCACCAAGAGGGTCCTAGTCTTGCTGAACCCACAAATGCAAAAAGTTCAAGGCAAGACAAATACCTATGAATTTACAAATCAAGTCATGATTGGCTCTATATAAGACCATTTATTCTACTATACTTTGCCCAATGATGATCTTTGGTCTTGATTCAGACTATGGCAAGCATCCATGGACTCTTTGAGGTGTTGATCTCTTTCCAGCAACTACAAAGAGTATTTTTAACACAATTTTTTGTGCTTCTTCTCCTTCAACAAATTTACAAACAAACTCTCGTCTATCCAAAAGAGAATATGTAGGCACCCCCATTGGGCCCTCCCTGGCCAACATTTTCATCTTTGATTCTGCAACAACCAAAAAGTGCTTTATCTACTTGGCCAATGCCCTAGTTTTTTCCCTCCGTCCTCACTCTTTAAAAATTTCCGAAGTGGAGGCATTTGCATAAGAACTATGATGCTATGGAATATTTTATTATAATGGTTATTAAGAGCATAAAATTGGTGATAAAGGTTAAACTTAAAGACAATGAAGGAAAATATCCTTTTGATAAATTTCATGTCTTTTTCTTATGTAGGTAGAATAGAAGGGAAGATTGTTTCATAATATTATTCCTTGATCTTATAGATGATAATGTAATCATACTAACAAGTAGAATTCCATTGAAAGTAATAGATTGTCTCTCACCAAACAACTATTCATACAATACAATTGTAAATATGATAGTATATGCGATCCATTCAAGAGAATTGATTTCAATATATTATATTTCAATTGACCTCATTATTGCTAACATAACTTATGAAAAAATACAACAAATTATAAAGCTCCCTGATTTTGATATCAGAGTCAAGTTTGATACCCATTTTGATTATCTAGGCATGGAGACTATCACTTAGGGAACTATGATATGGAAATGAACTTATTACATCAACTTGGCAAAATTCATTTTGAACTCGTTCCAAAAACTTTTTATGATGCTTTCTATATGCTAATTGTAGAAATTGATAATCCAACTTTGATTAAGCAACGACGCCAATATGTAGAAATTGAATACAACATACTGCAACACAAGTCCATTTTTACTTAAATGAACAAAATACACAATGTGAATAGCCTACAATTACAATGCATACACTTTATACACAACATATATCAAATTACCCGGCACAACAATACAGAAAACCCAATCTGCGAATAATATGGCCTATCCTTTTCCATACTGCTAACATTCAATGTACTACACAAAATCCCCACTATATGGCAATTAGTCTCCATTGTATGAAAATAGTCTAAACTGTATGGCAGTTGTCTTCACTGTACGATGATCATGGTATGACAATGTATTACAATCACGTTACAACTTCAACCTTGCATAGCAGAACTTGAAAGGATACAACTAAAAAAATATATCTAATACAAAAATCAACAATAACAACTCATGCAATGACCATACAAAGGCAATAGATGATGGATGAATATGAGTAGATATTGCATTAGCATTTGCTTGTATGATGGAATGTGTACAACACTATCTTACATATATCGTCTGCAAGCCTGCACATAGTATATCCCTCAATATAATATCAATGCAAATGTATCTACTCTTATACCAACAATGCCAACCACACACTTCTACCAACCATAACAACAACACTAATGAATGAGGAAAGGGTCTTATTTATACAACTAAAGAGGTAGTTGCATTCTCCATCTTACTAACTACTCAACACCTCATCATTTTTTTAAAATTACATTTGACATACATGTGATTACATTTACATTTCATTTCATGACTCACTTCATGACTAATTACTTATCCGTACATAACTAATCATTACACATTGTCACATACAATATTACATAACAACTGTACTTTATTAATTATACGTACACACATTTTGTTAAACACTTTACATACAAAGTACAAGATAATTCAAAATGATAAAAATTATTCACTGATTACGTGGACATGTCAATTCGCTTACCTACATCTATCTCCTCCTCTAAACTTGTCGGCATCCTCGATGACACGAGTTGAACATGAAGATAGAAGCATTGAACACCCTACTGGAATCTCTTGTTGCACTCTTGCTTTCTTTTATTCCAAACATTTTTTGCAACAAACTGTACTTCAAATCGCTACCAATAATACATTGTTCTACAATTGCTCATTCTACTTTCTGCACTCAACCATAGCATCAAATTATCCAACATGATCAACATAACCAATGTGATGGGCAATGCTTGTTGCCACATTTTTTTGGGGTCAAGGGGCAATGCCCCTTGCGGGGTCGAGGGGTAGTGCCCTTTGCATGTACCCTCAATGGCAAAACCTCACTATTTGGACTCAATTTTTCTCCTCGTTTGTATTTTAGTAGCCTTTGCTCAACCCACTTAAACAAATTCCCCTCAACTTCAAATTACTTCTCTCTAGCTCCAAATGACTTCTTCTTGGCTTCTATCAGTCGTACCTTACCCTTAGAGACATCCCTTGGTCTCAGATTATTAATTCCTTGGGATAGATGGCCCATCTCTTGAGTTAGACAACCTTGGGCTAGATGACCCACTTTTTGCATTAGACGGTCTAACTTCAGACGACCTGCTTTTGGATAGTCTTGCCTTAGATGACCCAATTCCATACAACCTACTTCATTGTATGTCTTGACAACTTCACTGTACAACGTTTGCAACTCATCATATGGCCTTGCAAATTCATCGTATGGCCTTGGCAACTCATTGTATGGCATGCCAACTTTGTTGTATGGCCTTGACCACTCACTATATGGTGTTTACAATTTATTGTACGATGTTTGCAACTCATTGTACAACGTTTGCAACTTGTCATACAACCTTGGCCACTCGTCGTATGGCCTTGTAACTTTGGATGGCCCTATTATGGATGGGGTACTTCATTGTCTTGCTCCAGACTGCCACACATCGAACAATATTTCTTTTCATCGTCTGTATCATTCAATATTTCATCTACATCTCTCACCCCCCCATATGCATCAACCCCTTCTAGAACTTCTTCTTGCGCAACTTTAACTATTTGCTAGATTTTTGCCTCTTCAGTTGAAACCAAGTTCACCTCCTCAATTTTAATTAGTTCACCTCCTTTGCTTATTGACGAGGCTTGTGACTCTTCTCTGGCACTTTGAACTCTTTACACATCAATGGTTCATATCAACTCGCAACACTTTGATATTCACGTGCAAAGTGCCCCCACAAATGGCATTGCCAACATTGTATAATGGATTTGCCCTCAATATCATACTCAATTCTATGTCTTCTAGTTTTCTAGCAGTTGTTACAAACCACATCACTAGTGGCATCCCCCCTTGGTACAATCTCCCTTTGTGTTGCATATTCAAATAGCAATGATCTTGCTGTCTCCAATTCACACTCATCCTCAAAGTCATTGTTATTATCTTCAGAGTCATGTCCTTCCTTGACTTCTTGACCCCAACAATTGGATAATGAACTACTCTCATTCTCAAAATCATCACTCTCACTATCAGAGTCACTCTCAACATCAAAGTCACTTTCATCTTTAGGGTCACTCTCATCCACATTAACATGACCCCATGTATTTGCATCACTTTCTAAGTTCAAGGCTTGCTCCAAGGCCTCTTGATATTATGTGGGAGGGATCATCTTGATCTTCTTCTGGTACATAGGAAGAAGAAGTCCCTTTATGAACCACCTCTTCAATGCATCTGATGGATCTTCCTCCAGATGGATAAACAACTCACTCAACCTCCAATTGTACAAACAAAGAGGCTCTTTCTCACCTTGTTCTATTCTATAAATTTTAGCAATGACCTCATCATCATTGTGGAAAAACTGGAATTCCTTCATGAATGTTTCATGCAAATCTTCCCAAGTTTGGTACTCACCCTTTGGCAATCTCATGTACCAATCAATTACGATTCCACAAAATGTCATAGGCCTAAAATATGCATCATTATTCTACCACTTTGCTTTCCACATTGTGAGGCAGATTTTCTAATGCTTGATTGGGTCTTCTGTTTCCCCTCCATGAAATATTGGACACTTACATGATATGCCAAAATTGGTCTTTGTTTTGATAGGTTGACTTGACATTGGTAGTGGTTGTTTGTGTATCTCTCCTTCATGCACATCATATCGCAGTATCTTTTATTCTTCACTCACATCATCACACAATATCTTGCCTTCTTCACACACATCATCATGCAATATCATTTCTCCAAACACATCATCAGGTGCACCACACTGCAATTGCTCTCATGTTCGACTCCTATTTTATACACAATAAAACGTGTCAACTTGAAGTTGCTTTGATGTCAGTATCCCATCCCACTCACCATCGAACACATCAAATTGTAGTTGTTCTAGTGTTGGACTCCCCTCTCACACACTAGCATACATGTCATATTGTATTTGCATCGATGTTGAACTCCCATCCCACTCACCATTAGACATGTCAACTTGCAATTGTACTAGCGCCATACTTTACTGTCATGCAATTTCTTACCACTGTATAACTTATTTTCGTATGATTCTTCACCATTGTTAGGTAACTCTCTATCATTATCATATGATTCATCACTACCGACATGCAATTCTCTATTGCCAACACACAACTCTTCGTTGTTGACATGCAACTCATCGTTGTTATCATGCAACTCTCCGTTCTCGACATGCAACTCATAGTGATCCTCACACAACTCTTTGCGCACAAACCCTTGCGTGTCTCCTTTGTGTGTGTTTGCTTGCACGTATGCTTCATGTGTTGGCCCTTCATCAATGTTGATAAATAATTGTGTCTTCATTTACTTCATTGGCTGCATTGTAATCATTCCATCGTTTTCATTGTGCACCTTCTCGAGTGATTTGTTTCTCACAACTCCATGTCACTAGGCTTGACCTAGCTTCAAATAGACAACAATGACAAAATGTAGAAATTGGTGACCCAACTTCAATTAGGCAATGATGCCATAATGTAGAATTTGAATACAACATACTGCAACACAATTTCATTTCTAGTTAAATAAATAAAATAACTATACGAATATCTTACAATTATAATGCATACACTAAACACACAACATATCAAACTGCCCAACACAATAGTTCATATGGACCATTGTACGAATAGGACAATAATAAGGATTCAAACTCCACCAAGAATTTTATTCATTGATCAACTTTAAATAGACATGCCAATAACAAACAGGAGATGGCCTATCTCATTAGAAGATGAGATCGTCCATAACAACTTATATAAAAAAATTAACTAAAGACTAACTTGAGGCTTAAAAAGAAGTTAATGAAAGGAGTTGTAACTACTCCTATATCTAGAAAAGCCTAAACAAACAATCCACTATGAGATTTAATGTGGAGTCTCACTTTTGACATTGCAAGAAAATAATAAAATAATAATCCTAAGTCCTATCCTAGCTAGATGTCCTCATCATACCTCCCAAAAATAGAAGCATTGGACTCCAATGTGCTACAATAGAAGAAAAACTAGCTTGATGTGGAAGAACATGGGCAATCTGATGAGTCGTCATGTCGAACACTTGATCAAGATCTAGTGGAAGCTGCAAATCAGGTACTAGGTGAATCGGAGGACTGATGATGTCAATGATGCCAAGAGGTGCCTTGTATTCAAGACAATACTTGGTCAAAACTCTATCGCAAAACTAGGGAGGAGGTGGAAGTCGACAACGATCCATGACCTGCTATTGATGTTTTTGAGTCATCTAAAAAATGAGAACCTACCTAGATGGAGGCTATAAGGAAGAAGGTTGCTCAATCCCAAGATGAGTGATAGGCTTTGTGTGGGGAGTTGTAGCTGGTGTTATTGTGTCTTGATAATGTGGCCTGCTGAAGATGAGAGCAATATTTTGTGGTTAAATAAAACGAAGTAGAAGTGTAGTGTTTTTGATGCAGTGTATGAGAAAGGTCTTGTGCTCATGATACAAAGTGTAGGTGTTGTGAAAAACTTCATATTGAGCTTTTGTATTGTATTGATAGGGTTTTCCAAGTTGTAGACCACAACAATCCATCGAAGTCACATCATAGGTTATTCAATCCACAAAATGCAAGCCAAGGGTAAAGGACACTGTACAAGTATGGGTGATGTGTGAGGTGGAACCATTATACTTCTATCCAAGTGAGTATGGATGAGGATGTGGTTCTAATAGCAACTGCAACTTATCAAAAACGGATCTCGCAATCAAATTATTTTGTGAGCCATGGTTAATTATACAATCCATTGAGAAATTGTGAGTGAGATGAGGTCTCATGACGGATAGATTGTCATAATCACCTTTAAAAAAATGTTGAGACATCACGGTGACATTGTTGAGTTTACCCTTGAGCTCATCATACTCCCTATCTTCTCCTATAATCTCAATGGGACCATTTTGTGGTGGTTCCTCATTGTGAGGTTTAACAATCAAATACAAATTCTTCATGACCTCTCATATTACAATAAGTATAAAATTTTTTGTGATCAAATGAAGAAGGGTTTTGAGAAGAAGAAAAGGAAGAATAAGAAGAATAAGAGGAGAAGAAGAAAATGAAGGAGAGAAAGGCTTCTTGGCCTTGGTTGATTGGTGTTGTGAGTCGAAAGTTCCTGTAGAAAATGAATATTGTGAATCCCTTTGTTGAGCAACAAATTTCTTTTCGAAAAGTTGTGCATGATTGTAGGAAGCATCTAATGTGTCAAGGGGAGTGTACTAACTCCTTTTATAGGTGCTCTTGCAAGCTACTCTTGAACTTGATGATGAGCTTTGGAGTTGCATCTGCCACACCAAGTTGAATTCACAACCTTTTGAATTGAAAAGTGTAATCCTACGCACATATTGTTACTTTACCACAATTGAAACCATTTTACAATGATATCTTGCTCGTAATTGGAAGGATAGAAAGTTTCCTTCAAGCCCTTATTGAGGTCGTCCCAAGTGTGAAGTGGGTTTTGACCCTCTTGACGCTCCACCAAAATTTTTGCTAACCCGAAAAGCTTAAGTTTAGCAAAAGAAACTCTCTTCTCATCGGGAATTTGAGTATAGGAGAACCACATATTCATATAAAGAATCCAACTACTCAAGACATCTGGATCTCTAGAGCCATCATACAATTGGACCTCATATTTAGTCTTGGAGCGAAGGTCATTATTGTAAATTTTTACATCACTTGGGTCACTTTGGACACTTATGTCACTAACCTTGTTGGCCAAGGCACTTACAATATTGTCTAACTCAACCATAGTTTTAGCCAGATTTGTGGCCATGGCTGAACGAGTAAAATACAGGTGCAAAATGTAAAATGTGACTTAGTTTATTTACAAAAATATTGACTTATATCGTACTATTACAATGCAATAGCATTTTCTAAGCTTTTACAAATAAGGTTGTCAAACCTTAATACAAGGGGAGTATTCCTTTAAAGAACTAATTTTATTAATAAAATATTAATAAAATTAATATAGTTGAAAGTATTAATTAAATAATTAAATTAATACTTTAACAAGTCTTATACCTTGTTAATATCGATTTCACCTTGGCGCACCTCAAACAATCAATGGTCAAATTATGTAGGCCAATATCTTCTAACGGCCAGTTTCCCTGGCTCTGGGTGCACCACTTGTCACCTCAAGTGTAACAGGGGTGGGCTTGTAGGATAGTTTCCCTACACCCCGTTCAACACCATGCACAACCAAACTGGCTTTGGCATGCTGTAGACTACGTCTCGAAAAACTTGGCGATGTAGTCCTTGCACAAAACAAACACAACATAGCACATAAATACACATTCATCCATTAAATTTAGCAGAAGCACCCATTCATACGATAAGACAACAAATGCAAGACAAATAAAAGAGGTACGAGAAACACTCTAAAACATAGAAACAAGAGAAAATGAGCTGTAAAATGAATTAGCAAAGGCAAAGTCATGGTCTCAAGTAGTAAAAGAACTAGTCAATCAGTAGAAAGAGTTGATAGAGAAGCAAGTAAAAATTCAAATAACAGAAGAGAAAGAAAGACATGAGAAGTTATCAAACATAATCATCAAAGGGTTAAAATATTATGGGGATAGGGAAGACACAAAGTGTTCAACCAAGGACTTCTTGTTAAAGGTCAAATCAAACAAGGTTACTAAGAAATATAGGCATATTTGGGTCACATTGATGAGCTATGAGGATAAAACAAGGTTACTAAGAAATAGAGGCATGTTGAGAGGGTCACAATTCTATTTATATGATGACCTAACCTTTCTACAATAGGTTGAAAGAAATAAGGAATGGGAAAAGGTGAGGGCAGAAAGGAATGAAGGGAGATGAGCATATTTAAGAAATGGAAAGGCATACATCACATCTAAACAAAGCCAAAACAAATAGGGAGTATTACCCGCCTAGGAATATCTTACGATGGTAAGTTGGAACTGTAGAGGTTGCCCTTGGAGAAGAGAACCTGGGTTAGGGCCCATTACTAGAGACAGAGATATAACCATCTTGAAAGAAACACATGAGCACGATGGATGTAGGACTCCAAACTTTGTGGGATACAAGAAAATAGCAATATGGAATAAAGCAACAGAAAATGCCAAAGGGGTAGGGGGATATTATGATTTTAATAAAAGAGGAGTGGGATAGGGTCATTAAATGGAGGCAGTGTTGGGCAGTTTTGGTCCACAAAAATTTAGGAGTAAATGCACCTTGAAAAGAGTTCCAACAAGTAGTTTACCACCAAATGTTGCAAATTTCATCCAATCAGCTATGCGAATTTCACTAACAAGCTACGCTTCACATCATCTAATTTGCTTGTTTGAATGCATGAGAAATAAATGGCCATTAATAAGCTACCTCATTAATAAGATACCTCATTAATGGTGGATGGGTGCATGAATATCTATTTAAAGGATGAAAATCAAAGAGGAATCATTTTGAACAAATTTGGCTAAAGAACCAGAGCATTATTGAGTGATTTTATTGCAAATTTCGGAGACAATTGCTAAAGAAGTATCTAAAATTGCGTCCACTATTGCAAAGCAAGCTGGTCAGCAAGGTAAGGTTGAGAATCCAAATTACACTGATAAGAAGGCAATAGTTGTGGACATGAAGATGACTTACATAACCAGAGATCAGCTCAGGAAGGAGTTCAAAGTCAAATTCTTGAAGGGGGAGCCTCTCTCAAATCAAGGTATTTGTACCTTGTGCTCTTTGCTATCTTATTATGTTTGTGATGTAGTCCATCCTTACCCTGAATTAATCTCTTCTATAGCTAAATTTTATGACCCCTTGACTAGGGCAGTAAAGACATCCTAGGGTAGGATTTTGTTTCATATAATTGAACAACTTTCCGAGATTTATTTGCAATGGGTAAGCAACCCCTGTAACTCCAAAATAATTTGACCCAAAAACAAGCTAAGTACTATACTCTAAATAATCATAGCCAAAATGGTAACCATTTTAGGACCTGGGTGTATAGTCAATTTAAAACCATAAAATCAAAGGATACCCTACCAAAAACCCCAATTCCCATCCAAAAATTTGCATATCCTGAGTTGTTCTCCATGTTAGTTATAGTAGCTAGTCTAGATTCTAATATGTATGTGAGGGACTGGCAGTTAGCCATTGTGTATTGCATTTCGAATATCAAAATGTATAGGACACCAGTAGGGGATGGTGATAATTTCTCAATTTACTTCAACTAGCTTGCATTCCTTGCCAAAAGAATGCACGAGCAGTTGGTGGCCATGAAAACAGAATAGGAGAATCCTTCATTCAAACATTATTCCAATTTGATTTGGATGTTCCTTAGTGCTACTAGAAATGATAACCCATGGGTATCAGTTGTGGATAAATATGTAGAAGGGCATCCCCTACTAGTTTATTATTGGACTAGGGTTTTGAGTAGAACTGAATCATATTATACTTTCAACATGGAATTTCTGGGACCAGCCTTGCAAATCATGTATGGTAGTTGCCCTATATTAGCTCCTAAAATAGAAAAGAAGTTAAGGGTCAAGGGGGCTGAAGAGGGAGACTGGTATATCTTGATGGAGGGAACAATCATCAGGTTGTATGGTTTCATAGAGAAGCCATTTTTATTACCCCATTATGTCACCCACCTCTTATTTGCACTAGAATATTACAGGTAGATTGACTACATTAATTGCAAATTTGGCACTAGGAATAAAAGAAAAGGAACAAATATCTACCGTTTCAAGGAAGGTGATATTACTATGTGGAAGAGGTACCAACATGAGCAGATTAATGCAACCCTCAAGAGATTAGGGCTCTGCCAACTTCCTCAGAGGTGGGTATATGACCCAGATGACTTATTTTTGGAAAGGATTAAAGCCCTACATGGAGATAAAGTTGCTAAGATTACAAAAACAAGCCACCCACAGATTGAGAAGTTCATAAAAAATAGAGAACAGTCTCCCCTCCAATGGAATGTAAACAACATGGAACCACTTCCACCTTGGAGATATTTTTATGAGCATGTGCAAGATTATAATCCAACCAAGAAGTCTCATCAACTCGATGATGCAAGAATCAAAGAGATGGAAGAGACTTATAAATGGATAGAGGGTAAAATTTTGGAATGGTGGAAGATGAGGGTCGAAAGAAATGCAATGAAGGCTAAGTATCCTAAGCCAATTGATGTAGAGTTTGAGGAAAAGTATGATAAGTTCTATGAAAATTGGAAGGCCAAGGGGAAAAAGAACTTAGCATTGAGCCTTGGAAAAGTAAAGACAAGCAAGGCCAAAAGAAGTAAAGCTAAAAGTAAGGAATCGAAATATCCTAAGAAACAATAAGAGTTAACTCCTCTGATCTCCTCCCTTGCATCTACTGAACATAAAGAGAAGATTGAAGAAGTTGCCTCAACTTCAAAGGAGACCAATACTATTGAAATTACACCAAGGAGAAGGAGATTTGAATGATAGGTGGCAGGAGTTAAGACCCCTCCAACTATTAAGAAGGGAAAAGAAAAGGAAGCTGAAGTTGTAGACCTCACTACTACAACCCCTTCTAAAACTACAGATGTTCCTATTACAGAAGTTGCAACATCATCTCCTCAAAACCAGCAAGGTGAAACAAAAGGTAAAACAATTATCTTTAAGAGGAAGGCAAAGAATGTAGTAGGGGAATTGGATAAGGGGGTCAGTAAGAAGCTAAAGATGGATGAAGTAGAGATAGTGACACAAATTACTATCACAATAGTGGAGCAAGATGCCCAACAAGAAGAGCAATAGAGTGCTGATGAGATATTCAAACAATCTACTTTAGTAGGCTTAGGTATGTTTTCTAATCCCTCTCCTCCTACTTCTCCTTCTTATTCCCCAAAGAGATCCCCCTTCCCCTTCTAAAGTGCAAAAGGAAGAAAAAATATCATCTCCTCTGCATAATTCTCCACAACCATCACCTCCTCATTCACACCCATCCTCTCACCAAATTTCATCTCCATTCCATTCAGTTGAAAGCCCAAAACCATCATCTCCCCCTCCTTCACCACAAGCTCCAGTATCATCGCTACTTCCAACTTCCACTCATTCACCTCCCACATCATCATTTCCCACATCAATGGTGGGAATATCACTTCCATTCACTCCCCCATCATTTGTAGCTACAAGTTCTATTATCGTTGTCACCTCTGCTATAAATACAAAGTCCATCATTATCACCACTACTCCTCTCCCATCCATGATGATCCCATTTTTCCCTACAAATATTACACCATCTACTCCTATTGATCATCCAACAGTGGCCTCCTTACAAAATATCAAGAGTACTTCACTCAAGGCACAAAGCTACTAGAGCAAGAAATTGGCTCAGTCATCTAAGGGAGCTACTCATGTGAGAAAATCTATAATGGTTGACCTTGTGGCCAGGTAAAGGATAAAATTCAAGATTACACCTTTAGTAGACAAGCCAAAGGAGGATATGACAGTAAAATATTATCAGTTGGAAGAGATAACTAAAGACATCTCTCAACTGGTGCCGGAAGATGAATTTGCCACAGCCAAGGCCAAGTTGGAGACTATATTTGTCAAAAGTGATATTTATAGGGAGCAATATGCAAAGATGGAGGAGAAAATTACCAAGCTTGAAGCCACAATAAAGGATCAGAAGAAAGAGAAGAAAGTGCTCCAGAATGAGGCTAAAAAGTGGTAAAATAGATTTGAAAAGATGATCAATTACAAAGAGCAAGTTGAGCAACCTGAAGGAACAAAATGAGGAGTATGCAAAGCAGATATAATCCTTATAGCAGTAGCTCCAAATTGAAAAGACTAAGGCTATAGGATTCTCCAAGGACAAGGTGAAGCAGGTCAGGAAGGAAATTCTATCTGAGATCCTAGAGAAATTCTCTAAGATCCAACCCATCCTTGATTTCATGGATGAGGCTAGCCATATGCTACAAAAGACTAGGGAAGAGCTGGAGAAGAGGTCACCAAGGAGATACAACCAATAGCCCCTCAAGCTAGTAAACTCCTCAATATATCTGAGGCTAGGTGTAATGAGCTGGCCAAACCTATTCCCAACAAAGAATGGAACACTTCAAGAGTTACAACTAGAATTATCCTTAAGAAGAGTGGATTGCTTTAGAAAGGATGGTTGTTGATCAACAAAATTGATGACAAGCTCTAGAATATTGTGGATATCAATGAGGAGATGATGCAATATGGCTTCAAAGGATTCTGGGATGAGAATCACCTCCTGTTATCAGAAGAATATCTCTAGACTAGCATAAATGCAATGATACAAGATGAATCAGAGATAGACGCATGGCAGGAGCCAATAGGCCAGGATAGAGTAATTCGATTGATCAAATATCTAACTATATTGAGAGATCTGATGGGAGATTTAGCATACTGGGGAGCTTCAATCTCATACAAAAAATAGCTGAATTGCATTACATTCACCGGTAGGTGTTGGAGATAAATAATCCCTCCCAAGAATCCTAGAACAAGGCCATGAGCACTTTGGACCATGTCACTCAACTCCTAAAGGAAGATGCAGAACAAAAGGATGATGAAGGAAGATACAGATGAAAAAAAACCCAAGAGGAACAAGAAGGTGAGGAGCACCAAGAGGAGAGCAATCCAGAGGAAGATAATGTGGAAAATACTACAAATGAGGAAGAGGTAGAAGACACTACAAATGTCCAAGAAGGTGAAAATCAGGACCAGCAATGAAAGGCATAAGAGTACTAAAATTTTGTTGTAAAATAGCTAAATATTTTGAATGCTATAGCTGGTGGAATAGTCGTAGAGGTATTTTTGAAAGTATTTTTGAGTCTGACAATGTCAAAAATCAGAAAAAAGAGCATGAGCCTGCCAAGGCATGTAAAATTTGTGAAGCAAAATTTTGAGAAGGAAGAACACCTCTTGACCTAGCTTATAAAGAAGGATAGCTCTTTGCACTTGTAGAGAAGAGTCATAGCTGCCTCTAGCATGGCCTCCATATGAACCTTTACCCTTTTAGAAACCTCATAGGTGTTTAAAAGAGTAAGGTTCATAGGGAAGTTATTCCTTGAGATATCCTCTGCAACCAGATAAAGTAGATTTCATCATCCTTCATGAAAAGGTCATCTACTGAATCATTGCTATGAGGCTGATCTGATGAAAGGAGTAGCCCCCTATAAAAATATCTACATTTCACCTCTTGTATGGTCTCCTTGTGAATAATTGTGCTCTAAGAAACTTCACAAAGGTCTAAGAGTATGACTGTCGTAAGGAGGTTATTCAGTGAAGCGTAAGTTGGTGGATTGCTGAAGTCCATTTCACCCTTTCCACTCCATTCATCCATATTCTTTTTCAAATTCCATTCCATTCATCCATTCCATGGCCATCATGCAACCCCATCCATTCATTTTTTGACTCTAGTTGCCCAAAGGATAAGGATATGAGTTTGTAAGCCTTGCTAGCAAAGCTCCCCAAGAGGTGCCAGAATGTAGGCCCAAAAAGGCCACATACTTAGCAAATTTTGAAAATTTGGCTAAGTGTTGAAAAGAAAACTCGAAGATAATGTTAAATTTTGTTGGAGAATTTTGTACAGTGTTAAATTCCATTGGAGAGTGAGCTCAGTGCAACTTTTTTGTGGTCAACATGGTCAAACCCAACCCAGCGGGATTTCAAGGAGTGGAGCAGAACAAAGGAAGACCAGTGTTAAATTCCACTAAAGAGCGAAGACAACACAAAATTATGTGGTCAACTTGGTCAAATAGTCTAGCAAAATTTGGAGGAGCAAAGCGAAATAAAAGACTGGTGAAAACAAGTCTCACTTTGGGTAAAGTTCACCAATTAAGTTGGTCATTATAAACTCTGCTCAAGTAATATGCAAGGTAAAATTATGCGGTCAACATGTTCAAACCTGACCCAACATAATTTTGAGGAGCTGAATTTCCAAAAGGGATGACTCGATGGTAGGTTTTGATCTCTCCCCGAGTAGGGTCCTATGTTTTTCTCCACGCACCCATAACACAAGGTAAAATTCTATGGTCAACATGGTCAAACCTGACCTAGCAAAATTTTGAGGAGTGGATTTTGAGAAGAAGGTAGTCAATGGTGGAATTTTTCAAAGGTAGAACTTGCACTTTTTCGCTCACTCGACTAGATGCTAATTTCATCAATAGATTTTAAAGCTAGAAAGCATGTGATGATGTGGATTTCAAGTGTACCAAGTCATATTTCATCTGAGCCATTCAAAGGGAGATCAAAGGTTAGTGAGGAATTTTGATCTGAATTCAAAAGGGGTAGAGGTCTATGTTATCGTTGAATGCGAGCGAAAAAGCTAGGGGAGACCAAGCATTACAAAAATCAAGATCCACCAGTGTTTTTAGTTATAGATCAATGGTGAAGAAGCTATGACAAGAACAAGGGATGGACTTGATCAACCTATAGCCAGCTCAGCTATTGGATTTCATGGAAGGTCGAACAACTTGCAGAGGTCGAGGATTGTAGAGAGTTTTATGGAGTATAGTTCTTTTTCTTTCTATAAGCAAATAAGAGGTCACCACCTCAGTACTCTACTGATCTAGCATGAAATTTTTCTTGTAATGTTCCTATCTTTCTATTATCATTGTAAAACTATATATAGAGGTTGAACCCTCGATTTGAAGGGTCGGCTCTAGAGTGTTTGCTTGCCATATTATTGTAAATTTTCTGAGAAATCAATAGGAGCATTACTTGGACGTTTGCCTCAGACCTATGTCTTCATTTCTTGTGAGTTTAATCTGTGAATTCATTTCTACTATTGTTGTTATGGTTAGTCAATTCTACTGATATTGGATTGCTAACTTAGGGTAAATTGGAATATTTCATGTTTAAACAAATGTTATAGAGAACTTATTTTTTTGTTAATCAGGGTGTTGATCTAATTCTGCTATTTGGATTATTAACATTTTTGATGTTTGAAATAGTTCTCTAAGTATTTTCTTGTTCTATAATGGTGAAGATCATTGGTTTTGAATGTTGTTAGTCTCAAGTGTGGCATACTGGAAATGTGATTTGCTAGAAGATTCTTCATAAGTTGTCTATGCTATTAGCTTTATTCGACCATTATTCATTCAATTGTTTCTAACCCTTATCCCATTTCTATCCCTATCCTTATATTTTAAACTGAGCTTAATTGAGTCAACACACAATTAGTTGACAAGGTATACCAGCCTACTCTGGAGGTTGGATTGAAGTAATATTTGATCCATCCAATGTCGGGGTTTGAGCTGTGATTAGTGGGTGTGTGCCTTCCAGAATGTCATAGATTCATAGTCACAATTCAAGATTTCCTTGATGTCAATTCAGACCCCAACAATGATGAATTGAAATCCCTATCTTTAGCTCCTAATGTTATCATATGATACACATGATTCTTCGATATGTTCAACACCCACATGGGTTAAGACACTTCTAAAGGATTCTCAATTATTCTAGCCCTTGAGCAACATTGGAAGACTCCTTACTAATTATTTCATTTGAAGGTAGCATATTTTCAATATCCTCTCACATATTCTCAAGCTAAGGGAAAGCCAAAATGGGAAGATATTATGTTGGTAGAGTATGAGGTACTGATGAAGAACAAGACTTGGGTATTTGTCAAGTCATTAGCTGTAATGGGTCTACAAGACTAAATACAATTTAGATGATTAGATAGATAAGCATAAGATAAGCCTTGTTGCTAAGGGATTTTGTATTTTTAAGCCTTACTACCACAAAATATCATGGGCCCACCTATAAAATAGCCACAATATTAAAGGTCAAAATAATAATATGATAAGTAGAATAATATGAGAAAATTAATATGTATATCAAGGCTTATATAATAAATCAAATAACATTCATTTATATACTAAAATATGAATGTAAATAGCCTATGTCATTCATGAACTATGCATGAAGAAAACTTACAATATTAATTGCTCAAAATTTTGTATACAATATTTATTCTTTCTCCTTGTTACAACTATGTAATCTCTTGGATTGTGGTTTGGATTACATTATCATGGAGTATTGCCTCCATAATATAGGCATAATAATGTGAATCTTCAATTACTTGACTATTGCTCTCCATATGCCAAGTCTCATGACTCTTGGCTTATCATCTTTTTATTTGCATACTAGATGGACAATTGACTCTACAACACTTGCACACATATACATGACTCTAGGACTCCTACATGAAACCCTAATCTAAGAAACTTGTGCACATCCTCACATTACATATTTGCACTCTTACATACAAGACACTTGTGCACATCCTCACATTACATATTTGCACTCTTACATACAAGACACTTGTGCACATTATCTCTTACATGACACTTGTGCATTTCCTATACATTGACACTTACATAAAAAGAGGAAATATAAATCACACTCTAAACTATAGACTCAACCCTAATCTAATATTTACATTGTACCATGAAGGTACCATGGGGGTACATTAGCATTTACCAAATAATGTAATATTCCTCAACACCCCCATCTATTACATTATTTGGTTATTGAAGACTTTAGTCTTCAATCTTGGTCTTCGTCTTCAATATTCATGTGACCTTGCACTATCCATGAACCTCTGATTGAGATACATATTTAGCTTCTTTGAGTTTTGCTCTGAGTTCTTCTTTGTCTTCATTATTTATATTCTTAGCCTTTTTACCTTCATGATTTAGATCATGAACTTCTTCTTATTTGACCTTAGATATATATGATTAATTTTTGATTGCTCTGTATGATAAATTTGGACCATATTTGATCCATTTTTTTCTTTTTTTCTAAAAAATATCATAAAATGTTTTCCCATCCTGTATTTTAGAAATTGAACACTTTGCTCTATTGTTAGAATTTGCTTTAGAAATAAGTTTTAGAAAAATATTACCTAATTTAAACAAGTATTCTTTCAAATATTCCACAATATTTTTTTGTACCAACAAAATTTTGGAGAATGAGATTTTCTTCCATAATATTTACATGGATAAAGATTCTAGTAATTAGCTTTTTCATGACCAATTCTATTACAATAATTGCACTTCAACTGAATGTAATGTCTTTTCTTTGTTTTATGCTTCCTTGTTAGTACTTCAAGTTCTTATGTTTCCTTAAGAAAATAATGTAACCATTTATGCACAACCAAGGCTACTCTTTCTTTATTTTCCTTATAAATAAGTTGCAATATTTGATAATTTATGACATTCTGAGTAGATATAGGTTCTATGATAGAATCTATTTTTGATGTTCTATCAAATTGAGATTTAGTAGTAACAAGATCTAATTTTGAGCTCACAAGATTAGTGATCTTATTATTTTCTTCTTTGAAAATAAAACTTTAACTTGTTCAACATTTCTTCACTATCTTCATTGAATGCATTTCTAATAATTTCTTCCATGATATGAATCAATTCAATGATTTATTTCCTTTGAAGTAGAAAACCTTATAACTCCCAAATTCAAATAATTATAAAATTTATAAATTTTAATTTTCTAATCCTTTGATGTTGAAAACCTTTTAACTCCCTAGTTTGATTTGCAAATTTTCAAAATTCAAAAATCTAAAAAAATTCAAATTTTCAAAAATCCCTAAGTCTTTAAAGTTTTTAAAATTTCAAATAACTTTAAAAAATTTTAAATCACTCAAAAATTAAATTACCACTAACACCTTATATCTCCCTTACTTTCTAATTTTCAACCTCTAACAACTTCTACCAAATAAAAAAATATTATATCCTTATTACTCCAACTCTTTCAATTTTCTGAATTCTTAAATATTTAAAGAAATAAAATAATAAAAAAACTTTAATTAAACCTCATAGCTCCTTATAACCTTAGCACTAAAACTGATTTTAAATACTAATAATTCCTTCCAAAAATATTTAGCGTTGAATGATAATTACCTGTGAATTTTTGGTGATAATATAGTTGAGTTTGATTGTTGTGATAATGCTCAATGCCCAAATGCATGCAACATATTATCTCTTCCTTGCGCTTGCTTCATTCGTTCATTAGATGATTCGCCTCATGTTGATACTTAGTATCTTTTATTGCACAAATAAATTCATAGGTGATTTAACACTTCTCCTTGAGCCTTTTCTTTGGCTCCTCTTACGTTCAGTCATTCCTTTGTTGATGAACAACACCTATATTTGACTCAGATGTTGCTTTGTTGTTGATTATAATAATATCTTTTCTTGACTTGGTTGTTGCTTTGTTGTTGTTTCTAATATTGTCTTTGCTTGAATTGGTTGGAGAATACTCAGGTGACTTTACATCTAGCTATATAGGTCACAAATAACTCCACCTCTTATTCTTCTAATTGGATTGTTCTTAGGTGGCTTCATGTATTGTTCTAGGTGTATACTTCTCAGGCGACTTCACATCTGGATCTTGTTTGATAGTTCTCAAGAAACTCCATATTTGGTTCTCCTTGTATGATGAACCAATGTTCTACTCAACCAAATGTATCAATGTACCTTATTGTAATATGATTTATGTAACTAGTTTACTTTTTAGTTGTAGAGGGGGGAAAACTACCCTACCACATACGATTCTTGGTTGGATCCACTAGGAGCTGAGGTGACCACAGGAGTATGTTATATCCTCTACACTCAAGGGCTTGGGGATTGAAGGGTTCACCAGGAATAGTTTAAGGACTCACTCCAAGTCCAGTATGGAATGTTTGATGTGTTTATTTGAACAAACACCTATGTTTGGTTTTTATAAGATCTAAGCTATGAAGAATAAAAAAATTATGGATGAAAAACAATGATGCAATCAAACAAGGAGCTATTCCTAGAATGATTTTTTAGTTCAATGAGAACTAAAACCCTAGTTTTATAAATAAGTAAATATTTTTCTTTTCAACAAGGGTTCAAGAGAATGCACAAACATATTTAACCTAAGATGCAAACTATATGCTTTTTCTCTTTCAAATGCCTAGAAATAAAGTCAAATATTTTTCTTTTTATTTATGATCTATATTTGGAAATGGGTAAAAATAAAATAATAAACAATGTAAGAAGTCTATTTAGAGCACTTACTTGATTCAGTGGTTGATCCTAGCTTTTAAATTTCATCCCAAATATCCAATAGCTTCAAAACCTACAAAACAACTTCAAAAACCTTAGAAATTGATCAGTGTTTGGGAGCTTGCTTATGTGACTGAGCTTGAAGATGCAATAGTTAATCCCCCTTGGTCCTTCTAGTTGATCATTCAAAAATTGAAATAATCATGACCTTTGGAATGAGCAAAGTGAGATGAAATAGATGTAAACAATGAAATGGAATGTAGACATAATGAACATAATAGAAAGAGAATGTGTAAAAATACAAATTAGGGTTTTGGGAGAAGAAATTTATCCCCAATCCCTAATTGACCAAATTTGCACCCTGTAAAGGGGAGGTGCAAATTTGCACCCTACACAGACTAGGTGTGAATTTGGTTCAGAATAAAATTTGACCTATAAAATACAAAAAATGTGATGCAAAATAGGAAATATAAGCTTAAAACAGACTAACAATGCACAAAAACCTGATTAGTTGATGGAGAAAGCAAGAAGCAATGAGAAAGTGAATTTAATGACTAAAATGGTAGAAATATCATGTCATCAAGAATTTTCTACTTGTTCACCAAGGGTAGCCAATCATAAAAGCATAGAAGCAAAGCAACATGGCAATCCAAAGAAAATATTTATCAAGAGCACATTTTACAAAGAACTTAGAAATCACAAGTTGTCGCACTAGGATCACTTAGAAAAAATTCCTCTCTTCTTCTCTTAAAAAACTTTAGGAAAAAGGGAGTCCAATCCCTCTATTTATAAGATGTTTGAAGGGGGAAAATGTGGGAGAATGAATTTTAACCCCAGACATATGCCAACATCACAAAGAGCCAACACTGAAAAGGGTTTTTGAGAGAATAACCCCTAAATTTCTAAATTTGCACCTAACCTTTAGAGGGTGGAAATTTGACATGCCAAATTTGCACCCTACAAGGACTAGGTGTAAATTTGGAAAGGCTAAGGAAAAACAAATAAAACAATGGGAAAAAAGGAGGTCACACTTGCACTTGGTAAATTTGAGACGAAAACTAAGGATCTAAGGAAAATAACTCATCATGATGGGTCAATTTTCCATGTCTACATGTTGCCACCTATTTGATGTATTTATGGCTAGATGAATGCATAAAAGAAATATGTAGACACATATGGGAGAATAATGATGAACATAAAAAGGGGTGGTTGGTTTAGAAGAAGGAACATTACAAAAATGGTATCATTTTGAACACTATAAATTTTACATGCAAAATAAGGCATTACTAAAAATTAATGTCTCTATGACTAGGGTTCCCTCTCAAGTTTCATAAGGAATGCAAAATTCTTGAAGAAAATAAAAATGGAAAACAAATAAGAAACAAGAAAACAAATAGAGAAAAGAGAAAAAGGAGGAAAAAAGCAAAAAGGAGGAGAGAGCAAAAAGAGGGAAAAGAGGAAATAAGATGAAAAAAAGTGAAAATGAATTCATTTTCACTCTGAGAAGAATAAAATAAGCTTTAGAGAAAATATAAGAATGAAACTTCCTACACACTATGCGATAATTGCAAGGGGCAAAGCCAACACTATAGCAAAATGAGCATGAGTACATACCTAAACCCAACCCTAGACTAGGTTTACAAGCATTAATTTTGATTTTTTTTTAATATTTTTTAATATTTTTAATCGTTTTTGCTGCCAAGTGCAAATTTGGTAGCTGAGTATGAATTCAGTTGTATGAAAATATTAAACTTTGCACCTTATATGGACTGGGTGCGAATTTGGTAAAAATTAAGATTTTTTTTTAATTAATTAATGTGAGATGTTAATGGTAAAACTATGAAATTTTATGGAATATTTATGATAGCAGTATGATGTACTCTTGAGTAGAGAGTGGCAACCAAGCACTCTAGAGGAGGCTATGAGAGGACTCACAATGGTGGACCAAGATACCCTATGAGATGTGGGGCTACTACATCTAGTAAAGATACCTCAGGTGGAGGTTGATAGAGCACTACTGATGGCACTAACAAAGATATGGTATCTAGATTTATCCACATTCTAGATATCGACAGGAGAGATAACCATCACACTAGAGGATGTGTGGTGTATCTTGAGGATCCCCATGAAGGGGAGGATGATTTACAGGGTACAAGTGCCACAGGTAGTATCAAAGAGGTTGTTGGGGAACCTGACACATGAGATCCAATGAAGTGAATTTCATATCAATTAGATATCATGATAATATAGAGTTGGGATACTAACCTTCATACTTTACAAGGTGGTGGTAAGGTTTCTAGAATGCCATGCGGATAGGTGACACCTACCATAAGAACTGGTGGGAGTAGTCACAAACATGCGAGACCAGCAAGTTAGGTTCACATGGGGACCATATGTGTTGGCCTGCTTATACAAGACTTTGCATGGCATCATGTATAAGAAACATATAGGATTGGTCTATACAACATTGCTCCAGGTGTGGTTTTGGGAGCACATAGCGATCCAAATATTGAATGCACTATTGGGACCATTTCCCAACCTAAAGCAACCAACAATATATATGTGGAGACAACACTATGAATATGGGTACATATCATATGTAGGTATCCTAACACTAAGGAGGTGTACAATAGATGAGCTGTAAGACCACCATATCATATGGTGACCATGGAATCTACACCCTAAATGGGTTGAATATGTGGAGGAGTTGGATTGGGTTTGAAGGATCTAGTGGGTCACCATAGAGAAGGGCGAGCAAGAGCTATATTAGTTTGACTATGTATAGCAATAAATTGGTATTCTCTAGGAGATTCTAGATCTTAATGACTACTAGTTCAAGTGGATTTAGAGGGATCCATCAGGATTCAAAGGAGATATTGATGTGGGGCAGTTTGTAAAGGAGGACCTAGATGATCCTCTCTATGTCGATCTAGGAGTGGATGATATCAGGGTAGCTCTTAAGTATAGAATATGGTATAGGTGCATTATACCCCCGAGTATCTACCCACCAGTGCTAGTGCAAAGACCAGGTCATGGATCGATGAGTGTATTTGGCACTTTGAGAGGCTAATAAACAAGTAACAAAGTGATGCCAAAGGGATCCAAACACACCTAGATAGGTATGGGTGTATATTAGTATAGAGACGGTGATGACCATGAGTATGACCATAACTCTCTTTGGCTCAAGGGGAGGGGGAGCATCCAGAGGTGCCCCCATGATGATATAGATAGAAACTAGTAGGGTTGCAAGTTTGGAGGACCTAACGAGGGAGGTATATGCACTACAGGCTAATATGGCAATGATGTGAGGGATATGGACACTCTTTGCACATGGCTAGACCAGACCTTGACAACGCGAGATGCAGTGAGGGCTGAGGAAGAGTGCCTTAAGGAGGAGATGGGCTAACTAGAGTAGGAGTAGTTGTAGTCATGGATAGAGGGGATGGTTGTCATCATAGGTAGCCAACAAGGCGAGGTGGTCCAACTACTGTAGGAGGATCTACAGAGAGGGAGACACATGAGGCAATGACACAAAGAGAGACCTTCTACCACTTGTACTTCTAGGTGATTCCAAAAGAGTAGATGATGCTACCACCATTATCCCTACAATCACAAAGTCATTCATAATTATGGATATGATCTATTTCATGATCCATGAACATGCCCCCACCAATTTCACCTCTAGTATGTGATCAGAGGAGATAGGCTCACACAACTAGGGTGGGAGATCAAGATGATATATAAATTTTGATTGTGCTATGCATCCCTAGTTATGGTCGATTGTGCCAAGCTCTTCACTATGGCACATCGGCTGGTTGACATACACTCTATACTTTATGAGTAATACATGTTACTTTTATTATTTATGGTGTAAAATACGTGTGCATTATGTTCGTACTTTTTATTTTTTTTAGTTATGCATGATGATCACAAACATAATGAATGCAATGAATAATGATAAATGCATGAATGAAAATTAATATAACTAAGGAAATACATGTATGAAATCTAGCTAAAATGAATGCAAATGAAACAAGCGAATGAACGAATGGAAATAAGAAGGTGATGGAAGAAAAGGAATAAGAAAAGGAGAGAAACAAACAATGATAGGTGAAAGAGAAATAAAGAAAAGAGAAAGAAGAGAGAATTAAAGTTCCAAAGAGGTCAAAAGGAAAAAGAAAGAAAATAAATAAAGAAAAAAAGAAAAATAAGTGAAACATTGTAAGGATGTATGCTTGCAAATGATAGGATGTGGAGGATACCCCTCTCTAGCGGCCATGAAGCTATCCCATAAGGGTTTTATACTTGCAAAGTGATCAAGTGTGGAGAAATACCTGCTATGGGTGTGATGCTCGCTAATGGTTGTAATTGGAGAGATACCTTCTAGAATGTATGCTCGTAAATGGTTGAATGTAGGCTACCCCTCATTGGTGACCATGAAGCTATCCTTATAATGGGTGCAATGATGTGATTGATTTACCAAAAGGAGTGTAATCCAATAGGGGTGTGGTGTGTGCAATAAATTTGTGATCAAAACATGAACATGTGTGTGTGCATTTGTTAGAAGAAATATAGAGGAATGAGGATGTGTGTGTGTGTGTACTTTTTGAAATTTTGATAGTTAAGATATGTGCGTAAGATAGTCAGTGATCATATGAAAACCATAAATAATATTCACATGGTATCTACCCTATCTCATGAGGACCCCTTAATAATCAAAAGATAAAAAAAGAAGTGTGAGAAAAATGAGACGCACAAATGGAAGAAGGAATGTATATCCTTTATCTTGGAGAAAAGAAGAAATGATTAAAAAATTTCAAAGGGAAAAGGACATACAAGAGATGAAGAACTATATCCCTTGAATTGGAGAAGTTAAAAATTATTGAGACTTTCAAGGTCAAGGAATATATGGAAAGAGAAAACAAGAAAAAAATGAGCAAAATGCAATGATGAAAAATGCATGGAGATGTGCCCTAGGTTGGGGATTCACTAAGCATCAGTGCCCTAGTATGAGTGCAATGCATGTGATATAGAACATAACTAGGTTTCATCACTTGCCTCATCATAATTTTCCTAAGAATCTATATTTTCAAGCAGTCATGTAGGTGCGATCAAGCAACAATGATAGTCAAAGATGCAAATGGAATGGAATGTTAGACAATTCATGCAAAATATGATAGGAAATCATGCAGTATGAGCAAGCAAAATAAATATATGATGAATAATAAAGATGTAGAATCATGTATAATATCATTTTAAGTGCATTATGTTCATTGGTTCTTTAAGCTCTTTACCATCTAACAACGCTAAATGATAGGCTCCTAAGCTAAACTTGGTCATTATGACAAATGGTACTTTACAATTGGAATGAAACTTGCCTTTTAGATCTGATCGAGCATTAGTATTCTTTTGGTTTTCTTTAACAGCAAGGTCTCCAACCTCAAAAGAATGATTGTAAACTTAGAGTAAGATCACTTGAGCCTATTCTTATAGGCTCGAAGATGCTCTAAGGCATGAATGCACTTTTTGTCTACTAGATCTAATTGGTTTAAATGCTCTAAACAAAATTCAACACACACTGTCATATTACCATATTTCTTAGCTACCGAAACAACAACACAAGGGACTAACTCCTCAAAGAAAAGGCTATGACAAAGGAAATTTTCATGAGCCATGTCACAAAGAATATCCCCTTAGAATATTCTTTAGGATTTGCTAAAATAAAGTTGGCACATACCTTGAATGTGCTTTCCTTTTTAGCAATAAGGACGATGACTCCTAATTTCTCAAGGTCTATAGGAGACATAATAATGGGGTCCACTTGAGAACTATAAGACTCAACATGGGCAACACAAGGGATCGATCCATAAAAGAAGAATTTATTTCAGAGGACATCTTCATGATCCATATCACAAAGTGTATTCCCTTTAGCATACTCCCTTTGGGTCGCAACTAACTCAAGGTGCACCAAAGTTATCATATTGCAAAATAGAATTTTAGAGGGAGAAGGTGGTCCCTCATCATTAACCCACTCTAATTCATGATGATCCAAAAATTTAGCATAAGTGACAAGGTGATCATCATCGATTGGTAAGGGTTGGTTTATATTAGGGATGTAGCCTATGCCATGCATCCCAAGCCAAAAATCATCTTCTAAAGGTTATTAAATACCTTTTTGTTGTGGCCCCAAACCCTTACCTACATATCCCATGCTAGATAGGATCTACTTAGAAAGTGGGTAATAATTGGATAGATAACAATGGAAAAAGGCTTGCTCTACAGAAAATGGGTTACTACCATGAATATTTTCTTTGAGAAATGTACCTACATAGACAAAGGTACATATACCAATGTGTACTACTTCACCCTTTTTATGGGGTAAACCCATAATTCAAGGGGAAGGTGGTAGCGTTGCTAGATCTAGAAGAGGACTTTCATTGAGCAGGTTGGTTTGATCTTGTGATGAAATTATGGTTGGTGGTTCCTCACTTATTTTAAAATTTTCAAACTCCTTGGTGATATTAAAAGAAGAATTAGAAGAAATATTGTGGAGAGAAACAAATGGGTACAAATTGAGACTAGATTGATCTTGCTCAACCATTGAGCAATAATGGAATAGATGAGGGTGTCCATGAACCTCATTGTGTGAACCCAAGGGTGTCCAAAAAGAAGATTGAAAGATGCTCAACAAGATGCCATATAAGATAAGGTATCTAAGATCTTAGGTCCTACCTTAAGAGGAACGGATAAAATATCGTAGGCTTCTTAGGAATTGTTGTTGAAAGCTTTAATGGTGACAACAAATTTGGTTAGGTCTTACTCCTTCAATCCAAGATTTTGAAAAAAACTCTAAGTGCATAGATTGAGAGAGGAACCATTGTCCATCAAGAATCTCTTGATAAAATTATCCCAATGTATGCAGTGATGTAAAGGAGGCATTTCTCTTGCAAATTTTAGGAAGAAAGATCGTCATCATAAAAATATATATGATTAATCGCAAGAGAACCTACAAAATTGGCTAGGTTACTAGGGGAAGATATTGTGGGACCAATTGTTGACTTATAAGCTTCAAATCTAAGAGGTATATCTTGGTAGGTGTGTTACTTAACTATTGTTGAATGTCAAAGGAGACTTTTGGTTGTGGCTTCAACACTAAGGCTAGTTTATCTACACTTATGCTCCTTTTTTGAGTAGTCAAAACTAAAGGTGGCCTAGAAGGTTGGTTGGAAGTAGAAATCATTCCTTGCTAATATTATTGAGTCACTTGAGCTTGATCTTGTTGCCTTATCGTAGCATCTATCATACCAACTGTGTTGTTGTAAGGTGGTGGCACGTTATGATAAGACACCTAGTTGATTTTTTGTTTCTAATTATTGGGTAGGGAATTTTGGAGGATCCCCATATCTTAATTATTCATAGGTGTCCATTGAGTATGATTTTGATTTGTTGGAGGTTTGTGGTTAGAAATAGGTTGGGATTCATATATAACAAGATGACCCTCATCTATTAAGTCTTGAACAACATGTTTCAACCTCTTACATGAATGTATCATGTTCTCTTCCACCCTATGATACTCACAATGTTGATCAGGCTTATACCAAACTATTGTGGTATCAAGTTTCCTTATGGGAGGTAACTCAATCATGTTAGCTTCCAAGAGTTTCTTGAGAACAAAATAGGTTGGTTGAGTTGTGAAATTCCTTGGTGGGGGTTTTGAGGTCTACTAAGTACCATATTTTGCAAGGTATTAGTAGAGTTAACATTGTAGGTTTACCTATTATCCATTACCCCATCATTAACTACATGCTTATTATTGTATTAACTCTTCATGGTCAAATCCTCTTCTTTTCTTGACTTAAGTTGACCTCTTTGAATGAGAGCCTGCTCTACTCTCCTTGCTAAGTCTATTACTTGTTCAAAAGAGGTAACGATTGTTGTTTCCAATTCATATGAGATATGCTCTTGTAAATTTCCAATAAAAATATCTATCATGTCTCAAGGAGGTAAGGCGTATCTTAATCATCCAACTAAACTTCTCCATCAAGAAAAAAACTTTGAGAAAATTTCATCGTACCTTGCTTCAAAATATATAAATCGTGCATAGTCATATTTTTTAATACAAGCTCCAAATTGTTGAATGAATAATCCAATTTTCTCTTCAAAATTTCTTAAAGAATGATGAGGTAGTTGATAATACCATTCTAATTCCATACCACCAAGGATCTTAGGAAATTTTTTAGCAACAAAATGTCATCATATAATATCATGATATATTCTAAACATCCTTATATGTTCTATTGGATCCTATGTTCCCTTATAGATAGGTAAGACTAACATTTTCTTATATTTATAAGTGAAACTAGGAGGTTAAAGAATATCCATTATTGACACCAATTATTTTACTACACTTGTTAAACTTTGCATATTGGGATTGTTGTTGTGCAATACCCCTAGATTCCCTAGAGGGTTATAGGTGGATTGTTGAAAAGGGGTTTGGTTAATGTTAGAAATATTAACATTGTTATGATATGGGTTATGATATGGGATGTTTTGCATGGTATCTTGCTATGGTGGATAAGTCACATTTTGTAGAACAAAAGAAATTTTATAAGTAGGCATAGAATGAGGAGGAAATTGAACATAATTTTGAGGTGCTCTACTAGTTGGAAGAATTTATGGATTTCTCCCAATATTGGTAGTTGTAGTAGTGGCATATGTAGATTTATGAAATGGATTAACATTATGAGAAGATTAAAACAAATGATTGACTCAAATATTTTGAGGAAATAGTTTGATGATGAGATGTCCCAACCTCTTTGAGTTGGGCTTCTTCATCCATAAGCTTAGTTAAAGCATCCCTATGACGATTAAATAAATTCAAGATATGATCAAATTATTTAATGGTGAGGTGTCCATTATACTCCTCAGAAGGATCAAGGTTGTTACTAGTCTCTATGTCCTCTTCTGGTCTAGATTGGGATTATCCCTATCAATATGATCATCTTCTTGGGGAACATGATCAAATTCTAAAATATTTCACTTACTCCTAAGGTTGGGAGCCATTAAGATTAAGGGAAATGATAAGAGAGACAAAGGGATATCTAAAACTAATGAAACACACAAAAGATTTTATTAAGCATTTTTTAATGTTTTTCTAATCTAAACAAACAAATTTTAATGGTCTTATTTATGGTTTAAAAAAAAAACAAATAAGAGAAAAAATAAAAAGGCTTCCTAGATGGCTACTAAGGATGTGTTTAACGTTGGATTCACCAAATATGTAAAGGGGGGAAAACTACCCTACCACATACGATTTTTGGCTAGATCTTCTAGGATCTTAGATGACCATGCGAGTATGTTATATCCTCTACACTTAGGGGCTTGGGTATCAAATGGTTCACCAAGAATAGTTTAAGAACTCACTCCAAGTCCAAGATAGAATGTTTGATGTGTTCATTTGAACAAGCACTTATGTTTGGTCTTTCTAAGATCTAAGTTATGAAGAATAAAATAACAATGCAAGACAAACAATGATGCAATCAAACAAGGAGTTATTCCTAGAATGATTTTTTATTTCAATGAGAACTAAAACCCTAGTTTTACAAATAAGTAAATATTTTTCTTTTCAACAAGGTTTCAAGAGAATGCATAAACAAATTTAACCTAAGATGCAAACTATATGCTTTTTCTCTTTCAAATACCTAGAAATAAAGTCAAATATTTTTATTTTTATTTATGATCTAGATTTGGAACAAAAATGGATAGAAATCAAACAAACAACCTAAAAAGTATATTTAGAGCACTTACTTAATTCGGTGGTTAGTCCTAGCTTTTAAATTTCATCCTAAATATCCAAATTCAAAACCTACAAAACAACTTCAAAACCCTTGGAAAAATTAATCAGTGTTTGGGGGCTTGCTTAGGCTACTATGTGACTAAGCTTGGAGGTGCAACAATCAAGCCCCCTTGGTCCTTTTAGCTGACCATTTGAAAAATGAAATAATTATTGACCTTTGAAACAAACAAAGTGAGATGAAATAGATGTAAATAGCAAAATGAAATGCAAATAGAATGAACATAACAAAATGAGAATGCACAAAATTGCAAATTAGGGTTTTGGGAGAAGAAATTTATCCCAATCCCTAATTGACCAAATTCACACCCTGTAAAGGGGAGGTGCAAATTCACACCCTATACGAACTGGATGCAAATTTTGTTCAGAAGACTTTTTAGCCTACAAAATGCCAAAAATGTGATGCAAAATAGGAAATAAAAGCTTAAAATAAATTAACAATGCATAAAAACCTGATTATCTAATGGAGAAAGCAAGGAGTAATGATAAAGTGAAGATAGAAACCAAAATGGTAGACCTCTCCTATCGTCAAGACTCCACTTGTTCACCAATGGCAACCAATCACAAAAGTATAGAAGCAAAGCAACACAACAATCCAGAGCAAAAATTCATCAAGAGCACTTTTTTCAAAAGAAGAACTTGGAAATCATAAGTTTTTGCACTATGATCACTTAAAAAAACTTTCTCTCTTCTTCTCTTAGAAAAATTTAGGAAAAAGGGGGTCTAATCCTTCTATTTATAAGAATTTTGAAGGGGGAAAATGTAGGAAAATGAAATTTAACCCCAAGCATGAGTCAACATCACAAAAAGTTGATGCTAAAAAGGGTTTTTGAGAGAAAACACCCTAAATTGCCAAATCCGCACCCAAATTTTAGAAGGTGCAAAATTGGCATGCCAAATTCACACCTTACAAGGACTAGGTGTGGATTTGGCAAGGCTAAGGAAAAACAAACAAAATAAAGGGGGAAAAGGGGGTCAAACTTGCACCTAGAAAATTTTAAGGGAAATACTAAGGATCTAAGGAAAATGATTCATCTTGATGAGTCAATTTTCCATGTCTACATTTGTCTGCGTAACTAGTTCACTTTTCCTTTGGTACATTGTGTAGGTTTTGAATATATTTTTCTTGCTTATTATTTTCTCTATATTGATCTATTGGCCTTCCCTTGTTTGTAATGCAGGCTCTGTATTGAATGCACTGGAGGCTAAATGTACCTCTATCTCTCTATTATATCAACTTCTTATGTTTTCCAAATGAGTCTTTGTCTTGCTTTATTATATGGCTAAATAGCCTCTTCTCTTGTCTTCTTGAGTTGGTTGAATAGGCCTACTCTTCTGCTACCTTCTTGAGTTGGCCGAATGGGTCTATTCTTTTACGTTGCTTTCAACTTATATTGGTAAAATGACCTTATATTTTGCAATATACTCTAGGCCTCTTTCCTATTCTTAAGCCTATTTTCTCTAACTTATACCTCTTTTATATTTTTGGCTTATTAAGTTGATTCTATAATGGTCTCTCAGGCCTTTATCTTCTATATGGTCCTTGTAGGCCTTCCTCTCTTCTATATGGTCCTTTAGGCCTTTCTCTTCTATATGGGCATCTTGGGCCTTTCTTCTATAATGGCCTCTTTGGCTTATCTTCTATAATGGTCTCTTGGGCCTCTTTTCTATCCCTCTATTACAAAAATGTCTACCTTGAAGAACCTACTTCAAAAAGTGATTCGTGGCCAAGAATGAAATGATATGTAGATATATTTAGTCAACCTAGTTCTTAAATATATTCTAAGAAGATGTTGTCCTCTTTTCTGCTCTATAATATTCTACTTCTTCTTCAAATGTGTTGAGGTTAATTTGACCTAATTCTTTCTTCTTTATTCTCTATTGCTATCTTATTTTTATGCTCTCTCTACTTCCTTCTTTTCTATTTCTATTCTCTTCTGCTATCTTAGGAATCTTTGAATGCTTCTCAATATATTGAAACTTAGAAGCTAAATTTTTTTTCTATATTCTGTAGGAAGCTTCTCAAACTTCTAACTTGATCTTAGTTGCTCTTCTTCTTCTTCTCTTTCAATCTAAAAAACTTCAATGTCTTAGGCCACACCTAAGAAAGCAATATGAGGCTCCTCCTTACTAGAGAACCCAATATCAATGTCAAGGTGACATTGCATATCCTTGAATGATCAACTATATTTTGAGTTGATTTTACCTCAATCTTCAATCTGTAAATTCAGAAGTCTTCAAATCAATATTAGGATGGCTCTTTCCTGAATAACCGACTTTCTCCTATGTTGGTTATACCTCAATCTAGTTGAGTTCTAGTCTTCACTAGTAAATAAATATATCAAACTAGATAGAGTATGATAGTATCTTTAATACCACTTTTGGCCTTTTAAGTCTTTCTGCATCAATCTAGTTGAGTCTAGTCTTCACTAGTTTTCCTTCAACCTAGTGGAAAGACCCTAGCATGTTCTACTCAATAAAACCTTTTAAAATAGAGTCCAAGTCTACACTACCTTTAAAGTGGACAAAATCTAAATTAACTTTATCAAAAATAGACAAAGCTAGTTGATAATTGTGGCTAATAAAAAATTCTATAAAACTGGACAAAGTCTGGTAGTAGCTTTGATACCACTACTGGATTTTTAAGCTTTACTACCACAAAATATCACATGTCCAAAATATAAAATAACCACAATATTAAAGGTCAAAATAATAATATGATGAGTAGAAGAATATGTATAGCAAGGCTTAAATAATAAATCAAATAATATTCATTTATCTACTGAAATATGAATGTAAATAGCCTATGTCATTCATGAACTATGCATGAAGAAAACTTACAATATTAATTGCTCAAAATTATGTATACAGGTTTTATTCCTTCTCCCTGTTACCTCTTTGTAATATATTGGATTGTGATTTGTATTACATTATCATGGAGCATTGTATCCATAATATATCCATAGTAATGTGGCTCTTCAAGTACTTGACTATTGCTCTCCATATGCCATATCTCATGACTCTTGGCTTATCATATTGTCACTTGCATACTAGATGGGCACTTGAATCTACAATACTTGCACACATCTACATGCTTCTTATACTCCTTGTTGGACATTTTGAGTCCCTAAGCTAAAGTTGTCATTGATGTCAAAAGGACCAATGTAAGTAAGCACTATGATTTTGCTCCACAAAGACATTCATGAGAAGCCAAGGTTTTTATCAAAGGTTCTAGAAGGGATGCATGACATTTGGTTCCAAAAGGATCTTCAAGGGAAGCTTAGCAAAAGGTTTTTATGAAAACCAAGGAAGGCAAGGAAAGGTTTTATTTAAAACCAATGGATGAAATATTTGAAATGGGTTTTTCTTAAAACCCAAGTTGGCTTTTTGTTTCATCAAAAAAGGTGCCCCGACGATGGAGAAATTTAATTTTAAAGGTTTAGTTTAAATTTTAATTTATTTAAAATTAAAATTAAAATTTTTAAATTAAATAAAATATTTTCCCCTCCTTTCTTATTTGTGTCACCGACGTCATGAGGGCAATGCTAAAAGGGCCGACGTATTCACATTGAAGGATGGCTTATATAAATAAGCCAAAGGTTTTTTATTTAATAAACCTGAGGAGTGTCGCATGATTTTTGAAAACCCAAAGTATTTCTGCATTCAAATATTGTGCAGTGAATTTTGTGGAGTGTGACGTGGGCAGTCAAGTCATGGACGATCAAAGTTTTGGCACCTTGTGAGGAAAGCACACACGGGTTAAGGAAGAGAGTGCCCAAGGTATTCACATGGGCAGTGTTAGCTCACACGACTTAGTTGCTGCTTGATAGCACGGTGGGCAGAGGTTCAAAATGCCAAAGCCCTTCAAGGGCTCCTTTGAGGTATGCACTCCGACTCCGATATTTGTGGGGTTAAAATATTTAATTAAAATATTTGATTGCTAAGGTTTGATTATGATTTTTATGGGAGATATAAGTTTGAGCAAGCTTTAATATTTTAATAAGGATTGATATTTTATTAATGTGGGATATTGCCTAAGAAAGCTTTGTGAATAATTTTGAGTGAAAAAGTGTTGAAAGGAAGGATATAAAATATTTGATTTATTTTATGGTATAAGTGGTTTTTGGAGTGACAAGGTTATGCAATGTTTTGATTTATTTTATTTTATGGTACAAGTGGTTTTAGGAGTGATAAGGAAGTTGTGCATTAATTCTTAAGAAGGTTTTCTAATTAAAATCATTGGTGAATATAAATGTGAAGTGGAGTAATGTTGATTATTTTGTGATCTTCTAACCCTTGTGAAGATTGGAAAAATAATATTGTGATTATGGCAGATTTCCAAAGAGGCTTCTTCATATTCATTAAAGGTATGGGCACATTCTCCTATTGATTGATTATGGTGGTTTATTTCTAAAAATATCTTTGGAGTGAAAAGGATTGATTGTGGTTTCCTTTTCGAAGTGATTGGTTTAATGCTTCAAGGTTTTCTGGATTGATAGTTGTGATTAAACCTTGTTTTATAAGCATTGTTGTTGGAGCCCGTTGGTTGTGCAAAGAACTTGAACTTGATTTAGAAGAGAACATGAGTATCATTGTTATGTGAGATTTATTTTTGAGCATTGTTGGAAACATTTTGAGTTGATTGATACATGCTTGGACTAGGGTTTGTGAGAAAGGGTTGTTCATTGAGGTAATTGGTTGAGTTGAGTTGATCGAGCCTAGTCAAGTGGATGCATGTGGTTGTTCAATTTCCATAAAACAAACTATTCTATATTCTTGATTTGAGTTGAGATTGAGATTTGAGAATAGAACATATAGAGTCTCTAACAATTCTCTTTATGCTTCTATGAGATTGATTTGAGTTGATATTGGGATTTGAGTATAGAACATATAGTCTCTAACAATTCTCTTTATGCTTCTATGAGAATTATTTGAGTTGGGATTGAGATTTGAGTATAGAACATATTGAGTCTCTAAGAATTCTCTTTATGATTCTATGAGATTGATTTGAGTTGAGATTGGATTTTGAGTATAAAACATATAGAGTCTCTAACAATTCTCTTTATGCTTCTACGAGATTGATTTGAGTTGAGATTGGGATTTGAGTATAGAACATATTGAGTCTCTAACAATTCTCTTTATGCTTCTATGAGATTGAGTTGAGATATTGATTGAGCATTAAGTATAGAACATATTGAGTCTCTAAAAATTCTCTTTATGCTTCTATGAGATTGAGTTGAGATATTGATTGAGCATTAAGTATAGAACATATTGAGTCTCTAACAATTCTCTTTATGATTCTATGAGATTGGACAAGTTTTGAGTGAGCTTGTTGAGTAGATTTGAGATAAGTCTTTGAGAAGGCTTGTGGACTAATTTTGAGTAAGCTTTTGTGGAAGCTTGCTATGCATATTTGAGCAAGTCCTAGAGAGGACTTGTTGAGCAGATTTGGACAGGTTCTGTGTGGACTTGTTAAGCAAATTTGGACAAGTTCTGTGTGGACCTATTGAGCATATTTGGACAGGTTATGTGTGGACTTGTTGATCATATTTGAGCAGGTTCTATGTGGACCTGTTGAGCAGATTTGGACAAGTTATGAGTGAGCTTGTTGAGCAGATTTGGACAAGTTCTGAGTGAGCTTGTTGAGAATATTTGAGAAGGTTATGAGTGAACCTATTGATACAGAGATTTGGAGGTCATAAAGTATAGAGGAAAGAGTATCAGTGGATAGAGATCTAGCAATCAAGACAATTGAAGATAGATCTGAGTGAGGAGTCTTCAAGTGGAGAGAGATCCACCAGTCAGTGCAATAGAGAGACAAAGTCTTCTAGAAGATCACTAGCCAGAGTAGAAGGGGAAAGAGTTCTCCTGTGGAAGAGATCCATGAAATTGAGATTAGGGGATCAACATATCCTTTGGATAGAGGTCCATAAACATTGTAATTGGGAAGGATTCCCAAAGAGATTGATTGAGAAAATTTTAGTAAAATATTTTCTTCGTGGAGTAGCCCACATTGGGTGAACCACATAAATTGTGGTGTCTCTATTGTGTATGGTGTTTTGTGCATTGCTTTTATTACTTCTATTAATACTGCAATCTATACACTGCATAATATTGAATTGAAAGAAAAAGTAAAAAGGGGTCTTATACTGTTCACCCCCCTCTTAGTATAAGCTTGTGTTCTTCACTCCTATAATCACTCCTAATCTAATATACTTGTGCACATCCTCACATTATCTATTTGCACTCTTACATATAAGACACTTGTACACATTCTCTCTTACATGACACTTTTGTATTTCCTACACATTGACACTTGCATAAAAGAAAAAATATAAATCACACTCTAAACTATAGACTCAAACATAATATAATATTTACATTTTACAATGAATGTACCATGGGGATACATTAGCATGTACTAAATAATGTAATATTTCTCAATAAGGGATTCTCTCGACAAGGAGTAGACTATCTTGATACTTTTGCACCAATGGACAGGATGGACTCAATCAGGATGATTCTCTCCATTGTTTCCTCCTATGGATGGAAGGAACATTAGATGGACATGAATATTACCTTTCTATATGGAAAGCTTCAAAAGAAAATCTACATGTAATAGTTACCTAATTTTAAGCTTAAGGGACTCACTCTATTGATTTGGTGATTGTGTTGTATGTTGATAATCTTCTCATCACTAACATCTCCTTTAGTTAGATTTATAATATGAAATCAAAGATTCATTCCACCTTTGATATGGTAAATTTGGGGATTTTGCATTATTATTTTTGGGATTCAAATTACGAATATAAAATTTAGCATCACCATTTCTTAGCCCAACTATGCTTTGGGTCTTTAGTAATTTAGTATGTAATAATGTAAGTCTTTTCAGACCCCTTTTGCCTTAGGTCTAGTAGCCAATAGGATTCTTAAATACATTAGAAAAAACTATCATATGGGGATTCACTACTCCATTAGTTTTCTTTCATTTTGATAGGTTTTTTAGATGCTAATTTAGGTAGGATATTTGAATGAGAAATGATCTGCCATAGGATTTATGTTCTATTTGGGATCTGACCTGATTTCTCAGTGCTCCAAATGCCAATCCACTATTTCTTTATCCTCCATGGAAGCTAAATACAATGATGTCAATGTGGAAACTAAACATCTAAAGTGGATGCTCATGATTTTGTAGGAGATTGGCATTCCTCATAGCTTTCCAATCACCCTTCGAGGTGACAATTAGAGTACGTTCTAGCTTATCTACAATCCAGTGTTCTATCAGTGGACAAAGCACATAGAGATGTGGATGCAACTTGTGATATGGATTCATACCCATGGGATGCTTGATTAGAGAGCTTGATAAGAACAAGCAATGCATATTTTGACCAAGATCATGCCCAAGATAACTTTTGTGTGCATGCAAGAGCTTCTTGGAGTTAGAGACTACCCTTTAAGGGGGATGCAAAGTAAGGTTATTTCTCTATGTCCCCCATTCAACTTAAGGGGAATGTTGGAATATGTGATGTTTAAGCTTCTCTTGAGGCCACAATCAACTTTTGTATTTGCATTTGTTATATTTTTCCTTTAAGCCCATGTAAACCTTGAAAAAGGTACTTTTGTAATTTTTTGTAATATTTTATTCCTAAGGGTTGGTCTCAAAGCATTGACCTAAAAGCATCATGTATTCTGGTATAAATACCCCTTCATAATTTGGTTATTAGTTAGAGTGTAATTCCATATTAATTTAAAGAAGTTTATTTGGTGTCCATGGACACCCCATCATATTCTATAATATTCTTTTGTGAAAGCATTATTCATTATTTCAAAACAAAAGCATTATTCATTTTGTGAAAGATAGGTATTGTCATTATTTTTTGGAATTTAAGGATTGAAATAAATAATAGAATTTTTAAAAATAAATTATAAAGTTGTGCCTTATTGGAGAATGTTACATTATTTTGTACATGTTAATGTACCCTCATGGTACAACCTTGTAAATATTATATTAGGGTTGTGTCCTAGATTAGAGTGTGAGTAAATATTTTATGTAATGTAATAATGTGTAAGAAATGCACAAGTGTCATGTAAATGAGTGTGCAAGTGTTATGTGTGTAAATGTGCACAAGTGTCTTATATGTAAGTGTGCACAAGTTTCTTATATATAAGTGTGCACAAGTATCTTTAGACTAGGAAGTATTATATGAAGAGTCATGTCCAATTATGCATACAAGATGGAGTCATGTGTATGCAAGTGTCAAGTAGAGAAGCAACGAGTCCTGAGACTTAGCATAAGGAAGAGTCAAGTAACCCAATAGTCATCCTACATGGCTATATATTACTCCATGGACAGGCATAATATGACCAACAACATCACCTACATAACCATATACATAGTCTACATTGTGGCAATTGTTATTGTATGAGAGTATTCATGATACATCTGTAAGAGAAAGAGGAGTAATAAAGATCACATGCATTTGAGAAATTAATATTGTAAGTCTTTCTACATGCTTGTATATGTAATATTTAGGCTATTTATACATTCATATTGTTTATTATTAGTGAATATTATTTGACATATTATTAGCCTTGATTTACATATTAATTGGCTCATATTATTTTGGTTACATTATTTTTTATCATATTATATTACAACTATCATATATTTGATCATGTGAATATTTAGCCTATGAGACTTACATTAATATTAAGTCTTTAAAACCACCAGTGGTATTAGAGCTACTGGAAAGTAGTTTCTTGCATGGGTTATTTTTTATTAGCCGCATACGAAATTGATTTTTATCCAATGTGATAAGAAAAACTAGGGTGTTTTCATGGTTACATAACAACTAGTAAATACTAGGACTCAAGTAGGATCTTTTTACTAGGTTGAAGAATAACTAGTGAAAACTAGGATCCATATTTGGGTGAATCAACTTGAAGACAGTTGATTATTCAAGGAACCCTGATATTGATAAGAAAGTTTCAGGGATATAAATCCCTTGAAATTAGTATTCTCTAAAATAAGGAGAATAAGTATTGATAGAGCTAAAACCAACTCAGGAGGAAGCTGATCATTCAAGAAAGAGTCATCCTAACATTGACAAGTTTTTTAGGAACAGAAAAATTTCTAACAACTGATTTTTATCAACACTCAAAATAAAGTTGAAGGAAGTTGGTACAATCAAGCTTTCTTGTTTGGAGCATTAGATAAGTTTATAGTCACCTTGAAATTGATATTGGATTCTCTAGTAAGGAGGAGAATCATTATTAGAGTTCTTAGGATCAACCTAAGACATTATTGCTACATAGATTGATCTTCAAAGAAGTGAGAAGCTTCCTACAATAGATAGATAAGACTTTCATATTTAAGTGAAAGAGAAGGTAAAAAACCTTCATCAAACAAGGATTAATTTAAGTTTTAAAATATTATAGATTCAAGTCTTGAAGTGAGACCTTGACAAAGATAGATCGAGGTTACCTGTTCTAATATTCTATTCATAATAGAAGGTGGTCTATAGAGAAAAAGATTTAGTTCTTGAAGAAAAATACCTTGACAAGATTTCAAGTCATATAGACCTTGATAATTGGTCCAAGAGAAGAGGTCAATATTAAAAGGATATAGACTCTTTAAAGAAAGAAGTCTAAAATTATGATTTGAGTTCAAAAAATAGAGGATAAAGACCTTTCAACAAAAGATATTTGTAGTAAATATTTGTGGCCCATATTGGTGAAAAGAGAAGAGGCCTTGATAAAATAAGTTTCAAAATTGAAATAGAGGATAAATACCCAAGAGGTCATGAAGGAGATCCTTTGAAAGAGATCCCATTGAAGAAAGAAAAAACCCTTATTAAGGAGAGAACGGAGGCTTGAATAACGATCTTGATATATATATATATATATTGTAGCAAGCAACATAAGCAACATTGAAGCCATAGGCAAAATTCTCAAAAAGAAGGTACATAGGTAGAATATAAGAAGTCATGAGCAAGCAAAAGACAATAGATTAGAGCCATGAGAAGGCATAGATACAAGCTAGAAGGTACAAAGATCAATGAAAGAAGACTCAAGAGGCTTAGAGGAAAAGAAGCATATATATATATATATATTGTAGCAAGCAACACTGAAGCCATAGATAAAATTCTCAAAAAGAAGGTGTATAGGTAGAATATAAGAAGTCATGAGCAAGCAAAAGATAATATATTAGAGCCATGAGAAGGCATAGATACAAGCTAGAAGGTACAAAGATCAATGAAAGAATACTCAAGAGGCTTAGAGGAAAAGAAGCCTATATATATATTGTAGCAAGCAAAACTGAAGCCATAGATAAAATTCTCAAAAAGAAGGTGTATAGGTAGAATATAAGAAGTCATGAGCAAGTAAAAGAAAATAGATTAGATCCATGATAAGGCATAGATACAAGCTAAAAGGTACAAATATCAATGAAATAAGACTCAAGAGGCTTAAAGGAAAATAAGCCTAAGACTGGTAACACTAAAAAAAAAATCAGCAAGGGTAATATTAAGTTATGAATTTTGAAGAGGACAACCAAAAAGAAAATACAATGGTGGCAATCACCTAAGTTAAATGAATGTTAAAGAACCATTAGTGAAATAAAAGAAAACAATAACAATCATCAAGAGAATAATACGTTTGAGAAAGCCAGTAGTGGAATGAGTGAAAGAAGAGTCACAACCATCAAGAGAGAAAGCATTTAAGAAAATTTTGTGTGTTAAAGTTTTCAAGCAAGGAACTTCTAAGCTTGAAGCCATGAACACTACATGAACTTGCACCAGGAAATAGAGAACATAACACATTAGAGTGGTCAAATAACCATCCGTGATATATCTCTAAGTAATAGAAAGCCATTATGACCTGTAGAAGATGCAGTGAACACACAGGCAAAGACTAGCTATGTGTAGGGGGAGATAAATTGACATGCATGTTGGAACAAGGCAACACAAGCAATGAGCAATCGAAATACCAAGAGTGAACAAAGCACTAAGAGGAAACATAGCACCAAGGTAAATCAAAATGTCAAAGGAATAAGGATAAACAAAGTGCTAGAAGGATAGGAGTCAAAGGGACAAGCAAGGAAATCAAAGTGCCAAGAGAAAATCAAGTGAAAAGGCAACAAGAAGGAATGTTTGAATGTAGCGTTAGGATCATCATTCGTGCACCAACTATTTGGAAAAATATTGATTGATGTTTGTGCTATGTCTCAAAGGCAGAATGAAACGTTCGATGTAGTCCTAAATTAAAACATCTCAAAGAGCCCTCAATATAGAATTTTGCACGAATGCATTGAAACACACTTCAAGGTAGTTTGAATGTAGACCAAAGCAGAGTGAAACGTTTGAAAGTTTTTTTCAATATGTCACCTACCAAGTGCGAATTCAAAGGGAGGTATAAAACGTATTTAAGGTTTTTGAATTTAAAATTTAAATTAGGGTTTAGGAGATATAAGGTTTTAATATTTTGAGGTTATAAAGCTTTAAAAGGTTTTATAGTATTTAGGAGAGATAAGGTTGGAAAAGAATTTAAAGCTTTAATATCATTTATTATTTATTATGAAGATATAAGGTTAGATATTTGATTAAGATTTTTAGATTTATTGCTTGATTAGCTTATGGAGCGATAAGTAGTTTATTAGAAGGATTAATGTTTTTGATAGTGGAGAAATAAGTAGAGATTAAAGAATTATTAAATTTGGAGTTATTTACTTTATTTAATTTTTTGAAATAATTTGATTATTGAACTTTTGCAAATTAAATAAGTTGGGAGTCAAAAGGTATTCAACCTCAAATTAGGAATTTAATTTTGCAAAAACTTAATATTTTCATAGTTTCTAAATATTAGGGAGATATAAGGAATTCTATTTCATAGGTTTTTGAACTTTGAAACTTTGAACTTATTTAAAACCTAAGGAGACATAAGGTAGTCTACATCAAAAAAATTATATTCTTTATATTTATTGTAAATCATGGAAGAAAATTAAAAGAATGTGTTCTATAATGAAGACATAGTAAAAAAACTTAAAAGCTATTTTCAAAGAAAGATAGATGATTTTGATAATGAAGAGAAATCAACAATATTACAAAATAGTCAAAAGGACACAATCTTGTTACTACAAAACCTTATTTTAGTAGTTTTTCAACCTCAAAAACATAATCTACTAAAAATGTTGAAGATCTTCAACTTATCTACAAGGAAAATAAAGATAGAATAGTTTTAGTTGTACACAAGTGGTTATGCTATTTTATCAAGAAAAAAAATGAACTTGAAATTCCAAAGAGAATGAGTAAAGAAGTAAAAATATCTTCAATATGTGTTTATTGCAATAGAATTGGTCATGGAAAAGCAAACTGTTGGAATTTTCATCCATGTAAATATTGTGGAAGAAAAACTCATTCATCTATTTGCTACTATTACAAGGATAAATACTATAGAAGATTTGAAAGAGCATTAATATTTAGATTGGATTGTCTTTTTCAAATACTTATTTCTGAAGCATCTTCTAACAATGAATTCAAGTATGGAATTTCTTAAGTACAGGGAAAGAAATCATTCAAAGAAAAAGGAAAAAGAAAATGAATCAAACACGATTCAACCATACCTGAAAACATACTCAGATTACTTGTATTGCATGGCTATTTATATATTGAAGATGAAGGACAAAGATTATGATTGAAAACTAAAGTATTCAATAACCAAATAATGTAATATAGGGGAGTGTTGAAAAATATTACATTATTTGGTATATGCTAACGTACCCTCATTATACAACCTTTTAAATATTTGATTAGGGTTGTGTCCTAGATTAGAGTGTGAGTAAATAATTTATGTAATGTAATAATATATAGGAAATACACAAGTGTCAAGTAAATGAGTGCGTAAGTGTTGTGTGTAAATATGCACAAGTGCCTTATATGTAAGTGTGCACAAGTATCTTTAGATTAGGAAGTGTTACACGTAAGTGTGCACAAGTACCTTTAGATTGGGAAGTGTTATGTGAAAAGTCATGTCCAAGTGTGCATACAAGGTAGAGTCGTGTATGCGTGTCAAGTAGAGAAGCCAAGATTCACGAGGCTTGGCATAAGGAAAGGAAGAGTTGAGTAACCCAAGAGTCATGCTAAAATGGCTATATATTACTCCATGGAGAGGTATAGTATGACCAACAACATCATCACTAACATCACCTACATCACCATCTACATAGTCTACATTGTGGTGATTGTTATTGTATGAGAGTATTCATGATACATCTGTAAGAGAAAGAGGAGTAATAAAGATTGCATACATTTGAGAAATTAATATTGTAAGTCTTGCTACATGCTTTTATATGTAAGATTCAGTCTACTTATACATTCACATTGTTGTTTATTAGTGAATGTTATTTGACATATTATTAGCCTTGATTTACATATTTATTGATTCATATTATTCTGGTTTCATTATTTTTTATCATATTATATTGCAACTATCATATATTTGATCACGTGAGATTTACATTAATATTAAGGCTTCAAAAACCATCATGCCCAAGTGGGGAATCATATTATTACAAATTTCAAAGTTGTGCCCAAGTGGGGAATCATATTATTATCTTTCTAACAAATTGTTGAGAGACAAGTGCTCATCATAGAAAATCTAAGTGTGGAAAAAGAGATGCTAGCCTCTTGGTCATAAGATTTGAATATATATGCAATGGTCACCTATGACCAAAGTTAACACAAAGGATATGGGTTCATCAAAATTAATTTTGATGCTTCTAAAGAAAATATGAGAAAAGTTGGTGAAGAAGGTATTTGCCAAAATAACCAAGGCAAAATTATCCTCACTTAGAATCATATGGAACTTCAACTACTAGCTATGTAAAGGCTATGGAACTTCTTACATGGATCAAAGTTACCATTAACAAAGAATGCAAGTATATTTCAGTTAAGAGAGATCTACAAAATATTGTTAATGTCATATAAAAAAAATGTAGGATTGGATTAAAAATAGCATTAGTTTTCATGTCCAACTATTAGTTTTCATGTTCCATTTAAGGAGTTGATTGTGAAAAAAAAGCAGTTTAGGGAAGATGAAGAATATCTTTGATAAAAAATGTAATTGACCTAATAGCAAATGTAATATTAAAAAATAAAATAAAATATACCATTGAATGAAAAGAAAGTATAATAAAATGGCACTAGCTCAACTAGCTCAATTGGTTAAATTCATTCAATTTAAAAAATGAGATTTGGATCTTGTCCACTAATACATATATATGGTAATGTCACTATGTGGTCAAGATGTAATGTGAGTGAGATACTAGGATTCATAACCATTTAAAAAACGAAAAGAAATTATTTCTATATAAAAATTATACAATTTTTTATTTTTTTTATAATAATATAGATATATATAATCAAATGAATCTAAATTGATTCAATAAACCTACTAAGTAAAAGCTAATCAATATATAAATAATTATCACAAGATATAACAATAGTGTATGGTATGTGAAAATATCATAATAACCTTAAGGCTATTTCAATTCAATACAAGCAATTTAAAAAATGAATATAAATAAGAGAACATTAAGCTCAATACTTTTCAAACTTGTAATATATGACACATCAAAATTCTATAAAAATCTAATGAATAATTTTTAATATAATACTTTTAGGGTTGCATACATTTGCCACATCCAAATTTTATAAATAAGGTAATTAATAGATATAAAATAACACCATCTCCATCACAAACTTAAATTTATATGAAAAATGATTTCGAAGAGATATAGCTTAGTTATTATTATAATATCTTAATTTAAAAAGTAAAAATAAAAATTATAATTGCTACATTCATATATATACATCAAAGTAAAACGTTACTTCCACGATTAAAATTATTCACTACGTCGAAATTCTATTTTATAAATAAGTTGATCAGTTAATGTAAAACATGATCATAAAAAAAGCAACCATTGTCACAATGTGATACATATACAGCCCAATCTAAACTAAATATAAAAAAATGATTTCAGAGGCGTAATATTCTACTTATTGATAGAACTCATAGGTTGATGCCGATATAATTATTTGTCTCAATCCTCCAATGGATGATACAAGCATGAGCAAAACTCCAATGATAATACATACCTGATCAATAACAAAAACTTAAATATATTAAAAAGTATTAATATGTTTGAAAGACTGAAAGAAAAAAAATCTGGATTATATATTTATTTATGATATAGTTTGGTTTAAAACAAAACAAGTATAAAGAGCTAACCCAATTGATTATCCATGACAAGCTGAATATCTTTGGCTTTTTGATGGACAACCACATAATGCAAGGCAACTGCAAAGATATAAACCATGAGTATTAAACAGATAATATTGTTGGGTGACCTGTTCAAAATATTTAAAACAATAAATCAATATTGTCTGGAGCCCCCTTCACAATCTATTAAAAATATATAATTTAAGTGCTATCGGTATGAGTTTAATAGATTAAATTTTTAAAAAGGAAACCAAGGTTTTAATCATTACAATATACTATGTTTATGATATTATAATGTAATCACATGTAAATACAATACTATAATATCATCATAATGCATATAACTCAGGAAAAAAAAAAACAAAAAAGGGGGTTATGATGCTGAATACAGAACCAAAAATGTGAGTTGGCTTTGGATACAAATCTGCTATTATTCCCATACTTACCATAGAAGTAGGCATTGTCACTTTCAGTTTGGCAGTCATGTATGGGCAAAGAGGTAGAGAGGTTCAAGATAGTAGAGCATGTGGGTGTCGAGTGCATTGTGGGATCCCTCAAAACCTCTAAGGCCTATAGAACAATCACAGAGTGATATACTAGATTGAGGTGCAAGATTCGTTGCTTGAAGTGGTGTATGAAGGACCTATCGGAATTCTGGTTTTTAGTATAAAGTCTCTACCTTGGTTCTATGATATAAATTCTGGTTTTTAGTATGAAGTCTCCACCTTGGTTCTATGATATATATATGTTGTTTGTCTTCTTTGTTATTAGTCAACAGGTCTTCAAGTTCCTTTTGAAGAGATGCACGGCTGTGAACATAATATTGTTTAAAATTGGTGTCTGCTGAAGCAGAAAGCCAAACAGATGTGAATTCATTTGTTAATATAAGTATCTATTTGCCATATCAAAATATAGCACCTATTCTATAGGTATTTGCCAACCATAGACAAAGAAAATGAACACTGATTTAGGAGAATAGGTATTTGCCAACCATAGACAAAGAAAATGAATATTGATTTTTTTCTCCTAAAGATATATTTATTTAATCCACAATAAATGCAGGGAGCAAAGCTTATATGATACTTACAAAGTAAGTTGTTGGAGCGAAGGCAAATCCTCCGAAGAAACCAAGCAAATCACCAAAGAAGGGTAAAGTAATGCCAACGAAACAAGTAAATGCTGCCAATAATAATAAAAGTCAGCAGGAGTTCATTGTATTACAAGAATAAACAACAGCAAGTATTTTATACTGCATCAAATATCAAATTCAATAGTCTTAAACTTGTCTGTAATCTCTTAAAAATAGGAGTTCAAATACGAAACAAAAGAGCCATATAGCAAATATAACTTACCAACATAAAGAGTTCTAGCCACCAAGCGAAGTGGCAATCCTGGAGGGAAATGCATTTTTTTGACCAGAACAGTTTCCATCATATCAAATACTGGCATGGCATATATCTGTAAATGACAAGAGAACATTTTTAGTACAAAAACAGTCATCTGCACCTATATAACTAAGAATTATCAAGTGTGTAGAACGATCTGGATGTTGCCTAGGATTGCCAATTTACAACGAACTTCAATGACCTAGGAATATATTTGTGTGATATTCATTTGAGCTTTAGACGTAATAAAAGTTGGCAAGCCTAATTTTTAATGATTTTTTTTAGGGACTTTAAGTATATATATGTTGACTTTTTAAGTAGTTAATAAGGACTTCAGTTGCATTATCGGTGATGTAATGCGGGTTCAATCCCATGGTGAATGTGTATAAGAAGTATTACTAAAAAATAATTAATATTTCTATTTTAAGCTGTAATGTCTGATCCATGTGAGTCGATCTTTCTTTGTATGATACTCCTATTCACACCAAAGTTTGAATTTGTTGACAAAGGGCCCAATTTACTATGAATTAACTCAAGGTCTACTGGAGCAATTAGGCATGGCAGGTTAGTTAGGCATGGGCTTAAAAATTGATCTTTATTTTTTCTGTATTCCTCATCACCTTAAAATAACATTTCAATTAGCTAGATCAAATTTTGTAGATTAAGTAACAAGCTAGTTTAAGTAACAGTGTTGTAGAGATGAAAATACGTACTTGATAGCTGCCAATAACATGGATCACCACCATCATATTTGCCAGTGCAATAAGCCACCTAGGCTTGCCCAGTGTTATGAGCACATTGTCACCAACAGTTTGTCCAAAGGCCCAATATCCAACAAGTGCTACTGGAAAGTAACAGATTGCAACCACTACATATGCCACAATCACACCCCTCCACATTGGGTACTTAGACGGTTTTTCTGGGGTTGAAGGAATAGTAGCTTGGATTTCCAATACCACATTGTGTCCAGCATATGCAAATGCAATTTGGCCTAATGCATTGAACACACCAAAAACTGTATTGGCTACTGTTGTATCCCGATATTCGTATGTCACATCAGGTATATGTCCATTATGGGCAGAAGCTCCCCAAGCAATAGTGGAATAGCTACACAAAGCAATAGCCACAATGTCACCATGAAGTCTTAGAACTGTGAATAAAGCTAGCTACTTATTTCATACGCAAAATAAGGGGCATGCTAAAAGCTGGACAAGAATTAAGTGTAAAAAGTGGTGAAGATTAAATCCAAATCAGTTTATAGCTAGTTACTTATTTCACACACATCAAGTACTAATAAATTCATAAGGTGGATGGTAAAAATGGCACTAGTGTATAAGTGGCGAAGATTTGCTGCAAATCAACAGGGTGAAATCGCCACAACCCATGCACTCAACCTTGTACCCATCCAAGCTATGGTGGCACAAGAATCGAGTGGATGGAGGGGTGGAGATTGATTTCAATCAATAGGATGAAATAACCATCCATGAACTCAATCCTTGTACAATTAAGGAAATAATTCCTTAGTGTTTGAGAGCCCTAGCAAAGTACAAAAGGAAATAAATCATCTACACAATGGAAAATAAAAAACTTACCTTAGAGACATGACTGCTGCAGAAAGTGAAATCCCTGCCACAGCATTAAAATTGGGCAACTGTGCTAAAAAGACATGAACTGATCCAAAAATCATTATCCAGTATGATTGCTTTATCTTTTTACATGATGGGCATACGGTGTCATGAAACTTCATCAGTGACTTCCCCCCTGTGACCATGTAAACTATATCCACACCAACTTCAACTATCAATTGCTGGGGAACAACAATCCATAGACCAAGTTTTTCCCCAAATGCCTCCTGTCCAAGTTCATGGTACCGATCAAAACGTTTCCCTGGAACCATTTCATGCATCTCAACCATCTGCCAAAGTGTATATAAAGTGATCACCCACGAAACGACAAGCGCTACAACACCTGGGCCCCTGCAAAATCCAACATAATGATTAAAAAAAAAATTAAATTACAAAGAAACAGGCAAAAATACATAAATACGCAAACTTACCATCCTAGCCATGTCATAGCAGAAGGTAAACTGAGGACTCCAGCACCAACCATGGCAGTAACATTATGAAACGTTGAATACCACCATTTTGCATTTCGAGAACCCGTAACAGGAAGCCAGTCATCGACAGATCTGCCTTTTCCATCAGTGTTCTGCAAGATTCAACAAGACCACATTCATTAGAAAAATTAGACGTACAAAATGCAATCTTATTATCATAAAATCAATCGGAATGTGTGCTACGATTTGTGTAATTTATAAGCATGTTATGGTTCCTAATGTTCACAGAGGGGAACATATATGATATTGTTTTGTTCTTTCTCAAGAGTTCTGCTTTAAAACGGCACAAAGAAGTTTAAGATGGTCAGACCTAAAGGCTTTAACTTATACTGTGGCATAAATGAATTCATCACCTTTGCTAAAATTTGGCAAACAGGGAAGGTTCTAAAATCTTTGCATTAAACTTCTCAAACCTTCAATACTAAAATAACAGACTATGAAAACAATCAGAAAACTGTTTAAGATATTGCAATCTTGCATATGCCCATTTACCTCTAAGACATCAGCTTAACAAACTAAGCTACATAACACCAAAATTGGCCAAAATACTAGGCCATTACATACAAGAAGTGTCCTAAAGAAGCCATACTACTCAGCAAATTATATGAAAGAACTGTCCTACCAACCATACTATTCCCTATAACTCTAAAACATATAATAACGGAGATAAAAAGGTCCTCATAAAATAAAATTGTGTTCAAATATTAAAATACGCTCTTATGGTTCTTATGTTATAATTTGCATGCATGTAGTTTACCCTTAAGGATGTCACTTGCATTACCGGTGATGATGAGAACAGAACGGGGTTCAACCCCTACCGCGGATATGTATAAGAAGTATGAATAAAAAAAAACAAATACAAATTTGCTTCAAGTGGCTTTACTACACATGGTATAAAAAAAACCTTAGAAGTGGTTTCTCAAGTCATTTTCTTTAGCAAGAAAATTTCAAGTTTGCTCTAAGATATTTGCTGCCACACATGTTTATTATTCTTCTCTAAAATATTTGCTGCCACACATGTCTATTATTCTTTTTGTTGGGTGTCCTCAAAAGCTTCTTATCACAAATTGGAGAACCTTCTTGGCTTCCTATCACAAAATGAAGAAACTTCTCGCGATTTTTTATAGGTCTTTTCTCTAGAAAAATAAGGTTTTCATAGAGTTGTGTGGGATTACTGTTGTCTTCCACGAAAGTTAGTCAGAAGAGGTTAGGCTCCGGTTGTGTTGTGCATGGCAATGAAGCCCGGGCCACAATATTACCATTGGGCTTATCATCCTCGGCTACCACTTTGCCTATAACTACCACTTTGCCTAAAACTACCACTTTGCTTAAGACCGCAGGCAGCAGGCGATTGCAGGGCAATTGAGTGGGATTCAATTTCCACAAATCCTGATCCTTCCATCCCCTAGGGAAATCCTTCGTATAAGGACCCCCATCTGTTATAAGAATTCTTATTTGTTGATGCTACTCCTATGGTTTTGAGTGGGATTCAATTTCCACAAATCTTGATCCTTCCATCCGCTAGGGAAATCCTTCGTATAAGGACCTCCATCTGTTATAAGAACCCCCATTTGTTGGTGCTACTCCTATGGCCACTTAAGTACTAACGGACCTTCTACTCTTTCTTTTTTACTGATATGATTACTATTTTATAGTTGTTTTAGGTTTTTTTTTTTAACCTTAATTTGCAGGTTGATGTTTTACATAGGTTTTTGGGATGTACTTCCATACCATCCATTTTTTTAAAAATATACTCTTATTTTTTAATAAGATCAAGTCAATTTATTATTTTAAATAATTAAAAAAAAAACAATTTTTTATAGGGCGAAACACGAAAAAAAAAAAAAAAAACATTAAACTCTTAAAAAAGTACTCTCTATCACAATAAAAGCTAAGAATTTATTAGCTTTCAAACTTAGCGGGAAACAAAAAAATTATGCTGTCTGTCATATGCCTTTGTGGTGTCAGTTGCCTAAAAGGGTATGTTGATAGAAATGAGAAACGTGACAATTAAATGCAACCGCACGAGAAACGGAGTCTAACAAAGGCTCTGTATAAGAGACGGACCTGCATACAGAGGCAACTTATACCTTTTCTAGGGCAAAAGTCCCATACCTATCCATCTCAGCTCTCTTTGAAAGAAAGTGTACAAAGATTATATACACAGCAGGGGCCTCAAAATGGTTGGTTGGTTGGAAAAAAAAACAATCATATTATTAACCATTTATAAGGTCAACATTTGCAGCCACAGTTGCAGTTAACCATAGATGCCAAAAAAAACCATTGGAAACTGCCGTTTCATCGTTGCATTGCCGTTTCTCATGCTAAAAACATGAAACAGGGCTCCCATCACGTTAATGGTAATCTAGGCAAAAGGTTCATTTGAAGCAAATGTATGTTCTTTTGGTTGTAATTCTGGGCATACTCTTCAAATTCCAATATTGATGACAATTTTTGCACATGAATGTATAGCAGAATAACGTTGCAGGCCAATTCAAGTCTATCAGTTAAATGTTTTCGGAAATCAACGCTTACAAAGTACATGATAGTTCAGAATAGTCTCCTGCATCGTAAACTCAGATGCTGCTACAGATTCACAAATTGCATTACCAGTTTTTTTGACCGTGGAAGAGAATGATTCCAAATACCTCCTAGGAAAGACTAACAAATACTAAGACTTAAATAGGCAAATCCATCAATGAATTGGAAACTAAGCTCGGTGCTTAATAAAGATGCCTGCTTGATCCATAAATCAAAGACCTAAAAAAACACATTCCTTTCAGCATGATAAGGAAGGTCAAATATGCTAATATGAAATAACCTCTTGGCATAATCATGATAATAAGTAGGGAAAAAAAAGCCTCCAATTCTGTATATTTCATTATCTGAAATTAGGATTTGAGTAGCGTCCCATAAAACAGTAAAATTTCCTATCCTTGAGTCTCCAAAGACAAAAACTCAACCCTCTTCCTGAAGGAACTGGACTTTTGATAACCAGTAGAAAGTTTGCCGGATAATAGTTAAGAGCCAAACTCAACCCTCTTCCTGAAGGAACTGGACTTTTGATAACCAGTAGAAAGTTTGCCGGATAATAGTTAAGAGCCAAACTCAACCCTCTTCCTGAAGGAACTGGACTTTTGATAACCAGTAGAAAGTTTGCCGGATAATAGTTAAGAGCCATTTGGATTATCAAAAAAGATTTGAATTTTTTTTTTTTAAATGTTGGTCTTTTATTAAAGCACAGTATTATATAAGCTGGTGGATAGATACACTTTCAGTAGGGTTCCTAATATTTATTAGATAGTATATTCGCAACATATGAGAGGGAGGCATTTGAACCTGGGCCTCTCCAACAGGAGAGTTTTAATTACCCACTTCTCTCCACCTCCCCTTCATAAAGGAATAAAAATTTGAATCTTATTATATTATTTTTAAACTGTTCTAATACTAGATGGAACTATTTTAATCACCTATTTTAAAAAAAACACAACCAATTTTTTTTAAAGATATAATCTACCATCACTCATTTACGAGAAATAAGCCAATCAATTCTGTGTTGGGCGTATGTTGGGCGTGGCACTACAGTGATTAAAATGCTGCTGTTCATCTTAAGGGAAATTCTCACATGTTTAGAAATGAACAAGTTGGAAGCACGTACAAAGCAACCATAAGAAATAAGAATCTAGTTTCATTCAGCATGTAAATGTAGATTATATGTAAGCATATCTCATAGAACATGGAGAGTTAGAAAGTGAAAATAAATAAATAATTTACAATAATTTTGAAAAAAAGATTAAGTGGTATGAGTTTATTTGGTTAATTTTTTTATTTTTAAAAAGGAAATTTAAACTGAAATTTTGTTAAAAATATATGTATTATTATCAAATTATTAAAATATCTTATCTTAATATAATAAGAATGGGATCATTTCAATTTCATATAACAAATCTTTAAAAACTAAAAAAATTATAAAAAGAGGTCAATGAAACTTCAAAACCACCTAGAGAAGATTCCTTATAACAATTCTTTAAAAACTAAAAAAATTATTAAAAAAATAAGAGGTCAATGGAACTTAAAAAACCACCTAGAGAAGCCAAAAGGACTCCAAAACTAAAAGAAAAAGACATACAAACTATGACAAGATTAAACTAAGCTAAAGCATTATAACAAAAGATTTCAACTATATAAAAAATTCATTGCTGGTACACGGTAAGCATGTCTATGCCAAGAGGCACCAATAGTACTGTTGGTATAGAAGGATGCAGATTGGGCTGACGTTCTCCCCTTTTGGGAAAACTACAGGTAATAATTCTGGCTATTGGAACTTGTTTTTTTTGGTTCAATCTAAAATTCATGTGAATTTAAATGGAATAAGTTGCAGTAACTTTATTTTCCTCGTGTAGAAGAACCTTGTGTTAAGAGGTAACAGTACTATTTGAGGTTTGTAATTGGATGTGGCACTAGCAAGCAAAAGAGCTTGAACTAATTTAAAATATCCTAGTTAGCACTTTATAGTATAATCTAAATGGCTTAACTATAATGGTATTCTTTTCTCTGGTTTGAGGTATTAAAATTTGAACGGATTGAAGTAGCTTTAGTTGAAGATTGTCAGTTCGTTTTTTAAGTGAAATTTCTACATGAAAATTAGATTAATTAACTTGAGAGTGTTATTTCAAAAAAAAGGTAAGTCTTTGGTTTCTTTCTCATGTCTAAATACTTGAACAGTATGGTGATACAATTGCAATGACATAAAAAAATAAAAATAAAAACGCTAATTGAAGTAGTTTTAGTTGAAGATTGTCAGTTCGTTTTTTAGTGAAATTTCTACATGAAAATTAGATTAATTAACTTGAAAGTGCTATTTCAAACAAAGGGAAGTCTTTGGTTTCTTTCCCATGTCTAAATACTTGAACAGTATGGTGATACAATTGCCATGACATAAAAAAATAAAAATAAAAACGCTAACCAGTCTGACCAAACTGAGAAAAAAAATGTAGAAAGAAGTTTTATGATATGAACTAGAATGTAGCGAAGAATTTCCACTCGTGGAAAATATTGATCACCTTGATGTTTGAGATTTTAAAATCATTCGAAGAATTTTTTACACGTGTTTATAATGCAAAAGTCAATACTAAAAGATTTGAGGGACTATCAGCTTCAGTTGGAGCTGATAAGCTACTTACTATTAATATTAATATTAATATATTTACCTTGTAAAAAGACCATGTATAAATGTACAAATTCTTCTCGGTAATGGGCAGATAAGCCCAACTTTTAGCTTTTCATTTCCAGAAACTGAAGTCCTACCATGAACCCACATTGTTAACAGTATCACAAACAAGCTTTACATGAATATTTGCTTTGATTCATACTATAATTGCAATCCATTCCAAATTTCAGGTTGAGAATTCCACAGCGTGCTTGAATCATTATTAATTATCAGCAGTCAATCATGAGTTAGTTGAACTTAAATGACAAAATTTTTAAACCAGGAAGGTAATGGTAAAATAGTTTTTAATCGTGAGGTTATATGTTATATGGATTTATCTTGTTGTCTATCTTCTATATGATTATCTAATTATAATCTAATTACTGAAGTATAATGTATAATCTTATCCTTATAAAATTTAAACCTTATATTTCTACTCAGAATACTAAAATCTTCACAGTTAAACCCACTCAGTTGAAACAAACCTTAAAAAAAGCAATCTAAAATCAAGCAAGGTAAACACGTGTAGAATTGTACACCATGTTTTGATCAAGTATGATTTACATGTTTTAGGCAAGGATAGAATTTTACACCATATTTTACTGATCAAGTATGCTTAAATAAATATATATTAGGTAAACAACATCCTTTATAAAAATTGGTCTCATGAACCCTAAAAATTGTTTTATTTTACTTAAAAAAAAACTGTTATCAATTAATCAAGATAGAAGAAGAGGTACTAAAGTGATCCAAATTTCAACATAAGAAAATAAACAACTTGTATAGAAACAGCATCACATAAAGTTTAAAGACGAGGGCAAACTACCCGAATATCTTAAAGTATATAACCAACCATAAAAACACTATAGATTGTATACCTAAGGTGGTGTTTGAGCAAAGATGTATCAACATATCCATAAGAAGCCGTAAATTGAAACGAAATCAGAATAGACAGTGAATCTTTACAGCAGTTCTTCTTCAACCTTTTTATTATTTCCCTTTTTATTTCCAGCACTAAAAATGGCAAAAAGGTCAAGAAAAGAAATCCATATCTACAATGAATTTCACAACCAAGGAAAACCAAATTCTAAAATGAACAAACACCCATCAAAACTTCATGCATCATAAAGCCGGAGATCCTAGCAACTAGATTCCATCCAAACATGAATAAGAAAAATAGCAATTTTGACTAGTCCTATTCCAAAACAAATTATAACTAAGAAGAAAGAAAGCAGCAAATCACTTGCCTTTCCATCAATTTCCATCTCTGTAACCATGGCTGATTAGAGATTCAGGGACAAACACCCAAATGGAGATAGTCAATCAAAATCAGCTCCCAATGTGAAAATTGGGCTTGGAATAAGAATTGATATGGGAACTGGCCCCTCCTGAACTCCGGCCTTGTGGGATCTCAAATTTGTGGTATTTGAAAACTTCTCTGCCAACAAACAGCCAGTGGAATCTGGACATGCATTGGTTGAGAGAATGCTGGGAATCTGAATCTTCTCCTTCTATTTATTAACGAGAGACCCCATTCAGCTTAATTAATCTATTTTAAGAGTTTAAAACACTTCAACTTTAAACGATCTATCTAACTGTATTTTTTGAGTTTTGGATTGGAAAATGCCAGGTGTACGATCACAGCGCGATGTAAAAGTCGACCTCAAGGTCCGGAACTGATGTTGACCGCCTGTTAAACTTAAAGCCAAGCATTTTTTTTTATGATTTCTGCTATTATTGCAGCTCCTGTCAGTTGTTTGAGTAGTTCCAAATCCGATCAAAATAAAAAAAAAATTAATTTTAATTATATAAATTATAGTTCTAATTATAGGGGGATTTTTGTTATACCGGGAAGGATGGCTTTCAGTTATATTTCGTATTAAAAAAAAAAACACAAATTTATAGTTATTAATATTCTCTTTTATCTATATAATATTCTTGTTTATCTTAAATTTTATATATAACTTAACTATAAAAAAACATAAATAATTAAACTAATACTATTTAATTATAAATAATAAATTTTATAATATAATTTTAATTTTAAGTAACTAAAAACTATTTTATCTAAAATTTTTAAAAATAGTATTAAATATATCATATAATTTATTTAACAAATAATTTAATTATAAATATAAATTTTTAAATTTTATTTTACATGCAACATAAGAATTGAATATAATGTCGTCTTAAAACTCATTATAATTTATTTAATGATATCATTAAAACTATAAATAGTTAAACTAATAATTATAAATATTAAATTTTATAATATAATTTTAGTTTTAATTAATTAAAAAATATTTTATTTAAACTTTTAAAAATAATATTAACCATATTATATTATTTTTTGATATTATTAAGAAAAAAAGGTTTTGAAAGGAACCCCACAACTTTATACAAAACCTCCAAATAAGCTGGAGTAACACCAAAAACAAACCTAGGTCAACTAGAAACCACCCCCACTAACTGAGAGGGTCCAAAGACATCATCAAACATAGAAAAGTAAACATATTATATAATTTATTTTAATAAAAGTAATTATATTATTTATATAAGAATTGAAAATAATATCCTCTTTTAAACTCATGTATTTTAATTGATTTTACTTTATTTAATAATATCATTTGATTTATTTTAATTGATTTTACTTTATTTAATATCATCATTTGATTTGACACTAAATATGATTTATAATTGATGTTTTTATTATAAGTGTTGTTCAAATATTAAATTAAAAATTTTTAGCCTAAAATCTATATATTATTTTATTTTATTATAAATTTTTAATATTAATTTTTTTATAATTTTTTTTTGGTAGATTGATTGTATTAACAATGGGTTTTTATAGAGGATCCCAAAACCTTATGTACAAAAACAGGGCTTTACAGGCCTCAAGGGCTAGAATCAAACAGACTTGCAAAATCTAACTAAACTTGATTCAAAATTGCCCACATGGCTTACAAAGGGGCCTCTCCGTGAGAGGATCGACAGACAAAAACCAATCTGAAGCAAACTAAAATGGAAGCAATAGAAAACCATGGGAAAATAAGAAAAAACCACAAGGAAGGCAGCCCCGGATCCTCCGCTACTCCGGATCCTCCTGGTCATCCTTAACGTTCTGCTCCTTGATCCTGGTCAGCATCTTGATTAGAGAATTGGTGGTCGAGAGGATGCACCACCTCCGAGTGCCTTCCATTTATGCTTATGTGTCTTCATGAGGAAACTCTGATCTGGCCATCTTCTCCACCTCATCCGAAAAGGATGACCTCCATACTACCAACACAGAGGTCAAAAGACCTTTATTAGCCATGTAATCTGCCAGCCTGTTACCCTCCCGATAGATGTGATTGATTTGGGCATCGATCCATCTAGATAGGAGGATCCTTGCCTTAGAGACAATATTGAAAACTTTCCATGAAGGATCTTTGCCATTCGACAGATACCTTATGATATTCAGAGAGTCACCTTCGATGACCAAAGGGCGAGGATCCTCTGAGAGGAGCTGAAGCCCTCTGAGGACACCCTTGGCCTCCGCACTGTGATTAGATTGGATACCTAGGTTCTCATAGAAGGTGAGGACAATCCTCCCCCTGTGATCTCTGACCACCCCTCCTATAGCTGCTGGCCCCGAGTTGCCACGAGCAACGCCATCAAAGTTCAACTTAAGCCAACCCTCTGGGGGGTTTCTCCATTTGACCTTGAGCCTAGGTGAAAATATGTTAGGGTGGTCTGGATCCTCCTTGAGGTTCATCCTTTTGAACATAGTTTCCTCCGACCGGATCCTAGGGAGGGGACTAGGAGTGAATTTTGAATTTTCTACTGCAAAGGCAAGAGCTCTGAAGGTTGTGGAAGGGGGGTCTCTTGGAGGATTACCGAAGACTCTTTCATTCCTCTCCAGCCAAATCTGCCAAAGGATGTGATGGAAGGACGCATCGAAAAGGAACCGAAGCTTAGGATTTTTGAACGGGTTTGGCCATTGAGCAAAGGCTTCCTTGATTGTCCTGGGAGGGCTCCAAGGGACCTGAAAGGAGGAGAGGATCACGCCGAACACCATGGTGGTGAACGGGCAGTGAAGGAAGAGATGATCTACGGATTCACAATCTGCCATGCACAAATAACACCTACTGGGGAAGGCAAACCCTCTTTTGTGGAGGTTGTCCATGGTTAGAGCTTTATTCTAAAAAATAATCCAAGCAAATAAATTTACCTTCGGGATCACTCCTTTTCGCCAGACTATCTACCATGGGAAATCCCCCTCAGCCTCCTTGGAAAGGATCTCGTAGGTTGTCCTAACCGAGAAGATGCCAGTGTCAGTGCCCGTCCAGATCATCTTGTCGAGTCTTCTGGCAGTCGGGATGGTAATGCCCTGGAGGATCTTATCTAGAGAGGAGACTTCAGCTTCATGATCGATGAGGGTCGGGATGTTCCACTGAGGGCTGCCATCCTTCCTCACAATGTAGTCTTCTACCTTCTGCTGGGAGTTTGGGTCCACCAAGGATTTGAGGAGGGAAAGTTTAGCCTTCTGAGATAGAGGATCTTCTTCGGCCCATCTATCCTTCCAAAAGTTGATTGTCTGCCCATCTCCTAAAATCCATCGGACTCCCTTGCTGAGTAGCTGCCTAGCTTGGAGGACTACTTTCCAGAAAGTGGATCCATCGGAGGGGGCCTCAGCATCTAGGAAGGAGCAGTTGGTGAGGTATTTCTTCTTGACAATTTTGACCCACTCCATAGGCTCGTTGGTCAGGATCCTCCAAGCATGCTTGGCCACGAGGGCCAGGTTCATCAGACTAGTTCTCCTTAGCCCAAGCCCACCTTGGTATTTGCTTTTACACACCTTGTACCATGCCACCAAAGGGATCCTAGATTTATCTTCGTTCCTAGACCATAGAAAGTTCCTTTGAATCTGTTCGATCTTGCGGTGGATAGACATTGGGAGGTTGAATACTGACATGAAGTAGGTCGAGATCCCTTGGAGGCAAGCTTTGGTGAGGGTAGCCTTGCCTGCCTGGGATAGAAACTTGCCTTTCCAAGAGGCCAGCTTCCTATGAATTCGCTCCACCACCATATTCCACATGTTGTCCTTGGCCCTACCACTGCAGAAGAGGGGGAGCCCGAGGTAGGTGGTAGGGAGGGATTCGATCATGCATCCCAGGATTTTGGCAATGCGGATCTACCACCCTTGGGGAGTATTCAGGAAGAAAAGCTTGCTCTTGGTGTAGTTTACTTTCTAGCCCGTAGCTCACTTGTAAAGGGAGAGGATCCTCTTGATGTGTCTGGCCTGGGCCACAGAGGCGATAGTAGACAAGAGGGTGTCATCCACAAACTATTGGTGGGTGACTGCTTCCACTCCATAGGTGGGGATGATGCCCAAAATCCTCTATCTCTAGAGGCTCTCCTTGAGGGTTCTGCCTAGAACCTCTGCCAGGATGATGAAGAGAATGGGGGACAGGGGGTCTCCTTGCCTGAGCCCTCTGGCACTTTGGAAGTAGCCTACGGGGGACCCATTGATTAGGACAGAGAAGTAAGGGGTGGATATGCAGCTTTGGACGAGGTCGATCCAAGAGGGAGGGAAACCAAACTTCAGGAGAACAGCACATAGGAAACCCCTATCCACCCTGTCGAAGGCTTTGTTCATGTCAAGCTTGAGAAAGAGGGCAACCTTATTAGACAAGGACGCAGAGTGGAGAGTCTCATGGATAGAAATGACACCATCAAGGATGTTTCTGCCTTTCACAGAGCTGCCTTGGCAAGGGTCAATGAGCAAGGGCAATATGGGCTTCAACCTGTTAGCTAAGACTTTGGTCAGGATCTTGTAGAAAACATTGCAAAGGTTGATGGGTCTATAGTCCGAGAAGGTCCTGTAGGCAGAGGTTTTTGGAATAAGAGCTAATAAGGTGGTGTTTAGACTGGGGTGGATGGATCCAGAGGCTTGGATCTCATGAATGGCATCACAAACATCATTCCCCACAACCTCCCACATGGTCTGGAAAAAGCAAGGAGGAAACCCATCTGGACCCGAGGTTTTGTCAGGTTGCATAGAAAACAAGGTCTCCTTGATCTCGAAAGAAGAAAAAGGATCCAAGAGCCTGAGGCTAGCCTCTTGGGGTACCAGAGAGGGGATTTTTGCCAAAAGATCTCTTTGGGCCTGTAAGTCGCTTTCGGGGGAGGATCCCAACAAATCTTGAAAGAAGCCCACCACTTCAGTTCTTATCTCAACAATGTCCTTGGTAGCCGTACCATCACTTCACCAAATTTCCCTGATTTTGTTGGAACCTCTATGCCGGAGGGTAGAAGCATGAAAAAACTTGGTGTTGGAGTCTCCTTCCTTCAGCCATAGATCTCTAGATTTATGTCTCCAGAAGGTCTCTTCCCTGGCCAGGATAGTGTGAAAGTCTGCCAAGAGGATTCTCTCTTTGTTTCTATCAGATTCGCTGAAGACACCTGCCTCCAACCTTCTTTCCAAGTTTTTGAGGCTTTCGGATATGACTTTCTTGGATTCGAAGATGTTGTCTAATACCTCCTTATTCTAGATCTTGAGGTTTTCTTTGACAGATTTAAGCTTCAAGGCTAGGCATTTTGAGGTGGATCCTTTTACCTCCTGCTTCCACCATCCCACTACCTGCGCTCTGAAATATTTATGATGGGTCCACATGGATTCAAAACTAAAGGGTGTTTTGAAACTAGGCCCTTCACCTGATTTAAGAAGGATGGGGTTGTGGTCTGATCCGATCCTGGGAAGATCTAGGAGGGTCGCATCCCCCAAGAAGGGAATAGCCTCCTGGGAGATAAGGAACCTATCTAGCTTGACCTGGATAAGCCCACTCCTTGTTCTCCTGTTGCTCCAGGTAAAAGAGGAACCTTTGAGCTCTATGTCAACTAGCTCGTTGGTGTCGACAAAATATCTGAAGTCTTCTATGCTTCTAAACCAATATCAGATCCTCCCTTTTTTTCAAAAGGATGTAAAGGGCAATTGAAGTCCCCTTTATTATCCAGGGGAGGGTATTGAAATTCCTTCGCATCTAGGTGATGGTATTCCACATCTCTGCCCTCCCAATGACCGAGTTGGGGGCATAGATGTTGGACAAGATCCACGACCGATTGCCTATCTTAGAATGAAAGAGGATATTGAGAATCTTGTTGGATGAAGAAAGTAGACTTCCTTCTACAAGGGTCGGGTCCCATAAGACCATGAGCCCACCTGAAGATCCTTGATCTGGACTGAACAGGAGCTCTAATTTGGCCCAGATAGCTTTTACTACTTTTTTAATAGAGACCAGATCAACCTTGGTCTCTTGGAGGATAAGGATAGAGGGATTTTATCATTTTTGGAGGTTCGCAGTTATCCTCTACTTGGCTACTTTGGTCAGTCCTCTCATATTCCATGAGAGAACCTTCATCTTGACAATTTGGAGGTTTTATTGCCTCCCTTCACCATCTGGAAGGGAGGTTTGGTTCCTTGTGCTTCGTCCCACTGAGTGTCTGAATCATCCAAAAATAGAAAAAGTTGGGTCCCATTCGCCAAATCCTCCGCTGTTTCTTTGTCTCTCTAATCTTTTCTAGGAGGTCTTCCTCTTTTTCTCTCATTGCCAAAATCCATCGATTGTTTTTTGCTTCTGGTGTTCCTAGGGCTGAACCTTCTTGATAGGGAGGATCCCCTTTTTTCATGATGATGAGAAGGAAACTCCCCATTTTTTGGATGGGGTGAGGTTTTCTTATTGCCTAGAAAATAATATTCCATGAGGGATTGTGGGGAGTTAGTGACAAGAGAGATTTGTACCTAGGAATTCAGTTCCTCTGCTACATCTTGGGGTAAAAGGCTTGAAATCACCTCTCGATGCTCCTTTTCCTGAAGGGAGTTTCCTCCTTGCTATGAACCTTGCTTTGAATGCTTGACAAACCCATCTTGTTTCTCCTCTTGATCTTGCTATTTTCTCGAGTCAGGTTTGGGATTCACCAGGAGTTGGTCAATGGGAGGAGGATTCCTCTTATGTTTCTCCCCCGTTGCCAGCTGTGAGTCTCGAGGGTATGTGGATCCTTTGGTCAGCTCCTTCGCTCGTTGGTCCTTGGCAGCTGGACATTGAGTTTAGAGGTGCCCCTGAGTGCATTAGTGAGAAAAAAAGGTAGGTCTGTTCTCATACTCAATGGCCTATCTCTTGATGAAAGTTGATCCTGATTGCAGGTTGATGAAGGAGGGGAGCTCAGAGTCCAGGTCTGCTAGCACACAAAACTGAGCCTAGGTCAGTCTGGATCGGGCTTTAGTGGGGGATCAATGGAGACCAATTATCCAATGGACCATGCTATCCCTTTGATAACATTTTCATGCCAGCAGTGAAGAGGAAGGTTGGGACCGACGTGCAGGGTTGAGCAGTCTCCTCCCAACTATGACTCCTCCTAAAGTTGAAAGTTATACTTATCAATAGGGAAGTCTCATCCTGACTATGACCCCTCCTAAAGTTGAGAGCTATAATTATCAACAGGGAATTTAACACAAATCCACCACACACCCACCCCTCACACACTCGCCCATGTTCTGCTTTGAGCCTTGGACCTTTCGAAGAAGAGCCAAAGCCCGAATAGTTGCGCTGCACCCACTTGCATATATTTTTATTTTAATAATGAAATAAAAATAAAGCTATGTTCAAATTTAATTTTTTTGTTTTTGCTATAATGTGTAATATGGCAATCCTATGCTTCAAGTCTTATTATATCACAATTGCATAGTTGTATCATAATAGTAGTATTAGATCATTCTAATAATTATATGTATATAGTTTAAGAAGATTTAAAGTTGAGTTACAAGTTTACTGCATGGTAAAAGTTCTTCGATTTTCATTTAAAAGACCTAAGTTCAAACCCCACCTGGTAAGAGGGGACTTTGGACCCCTTATAAAAACCCATGTAAACTTAAGAATCAAGAGGCATTAGCACACGTTAGATTCCTCAACATTTAAAGAGGATACCAAGGTTCAAATCTTGTCAAACAATACATAATATCCAACTTTGTTGTAATACCACTGTATGATGATGATGTAATACAAGTGGAGCCCTTTCACTATCATATAACCAATTTAAAAAACAAAATCAAAGTCAAATTTAATCAATAAAACTAATCTTATTTGATAAATTTAAACTTTAGTACATTATATTATATGTTTGTTTAGTTTAAAAAATATGATATATAATTAAAACAAGTTTCATTGTATAATATCTACATTAACAAACTAAGTTATTATGATATTGAACAAATTATTACAAGAATTACATCTTGATCCCATAATACTTTAGTTTGAAACCCATGTATATTTTTTTTTGACACAGGAGAATTCGTTACATCCACAATCCTTAATCCTTTTCTTAAGGCATGAGGGGAGACCACCACAGACCACTTGGGATTGATCCTATCATGTCAGATTAAGGCACACTCAGGCCAAACTACTACCTTTGCAAACATGTATGCCCCAAGGTTTGAACCTAGGTCTCTTTTTAGTAGGTGTAAAAGCTTATAGGTCGGTTGGGGAGTGAAACCCATATTTTATATTATTCGAATTTGTTTTGAAACCCATATTTTATATTATTCAAATTTATTTTTTATTTAAATAAATATATTAATATATATATCAATATATATTTTGATTTGGTTATTGTGAGAAACCTTTGTGACCAACGCATAGGGCTGAGTAGTTTCCTCCCAACCATGATCCCTTGTAAAGTTGAGAGCTATACTTATCAATAGAGAATTTAACACAAAATCACCACACACCCACCCCTCATACACTCGCCCACGTCACGGTTTGAACCTTATTAATTAATATTAATATTAAGTTATACAATAATTTTTTAAATTTATTTTAAAAAAAAGGTTATTTGGTTGTAATTGAGTGTTTATAAGCACTTTATTAGTCCTCGAGGTATTTGTCTCATTTTTTGGTTGAAAGTGATTTAATTTTATTAAAAAAAAATAAAGATACAATTAAAAAATAAAATAATAGGCAGTATGAAAGCACATCCCACATCCTAATGCCTATATGCAAGAAACTAAACCAGAAACAAATCATCAAGAAATCTATTGTTTAGATTGCAAAGCTAAAAAAATTAGAAAAAAACGCCTTAGGTTTGAATAGATGTATCCCGTAGAATTTCATGCAAGCAAATATTTCCAAAAAGATTTAAAACGGGTTGTTCAGACTCTTTCATCTTGCTTCTCTTCAAATAATGAAGACACCCCAAAAATGTTGAAACTGTTAAGTTTGACACTCCCTATGCATTTGTCTCGTATTCAAGTGGATATCATTCATATCATTATTATGATATGAATTATAAATTGAACAATATCAATTATATTATATAACCTTACACTTACTGATAATAGTGTTGTTGTGACAACTTTTTATAATAAAAAAAAAAAAATATATATATATATATATATATATATATATATATATATATATATATATATATCAAAACTAACGGCAATGGTAAAAAGGCAATGGGTTTTCCTAAGGGAAATCCAAATTCAAATCATAGAAAAGATGGATCGGATATACCTCCACTTTTCAACCTCTTCAAAAAAACAATTAACTTAAAAATATCTTTATTCCACAATACTAACTTACAAATTATATTTTTAATTATTTAAATATAAATAAATAAATAAATAAATAAATAAATAAATAAATAAATAAATATATATATATATATATATATATATATATATATATATATATATATATATATATATATATATATTTAAGCGAAAAACTTCTTGTGGGGCTGCCTTGGTCTGAGAGACCACGAACAGGGGGTTCTACATCGTCAAAGTCACCCGGGAGTTGCATCTAGCCCTGCCCGCACCAACATTATCAATTGGATTTTGGGTACCCAATTCAGCTTTTTGGTAGGGTGGAGATTCGAACCTGGGACCTCCCTTGGAGGATTGCCTTCTCCTCTCCAACTCACCTACAACACCTAAGTGTTTTTTTCCTAAAGCGAAAAACCCTTGTGGGGCCACATTGGTCTGAGAGACCACGAATAGGGGGTTCTACACCGTCAAAGTCACCTAGGAGTTGCACCCAGCCTTACCCGCACCAACATTATCAATTGGATTTTGGGTACCCAAATTCAACTTTTTGGTAGGGTGAAGATTCGAACCTGGGACCTCCCTTGGAGGATTGCCCTCTCCTCTCCAACTCACTTACAACACCTGGGTAAAACTAATTTATAATGGAAAATACCCCTTTCGAGGTGCCACTTTCAACAGGTTGGGCATAGGAGGAATGGAGCCTTGTCGGCCTCTACCAAAGACATAGGACATTCCTAACTATATCATATATCTGCAGGATGGAGACAAGGGGCATTGAACCTGGGTCGGCCTCTACCAGCACCCAGGGTATTTACCACTGCACCACAACAAGCAGATAAAAACTAATTTATAGTAGAAAACACCCCTTTCGAGGTGCCATTTTCAACAAGTTGGGCATAGGAGGAATGGTGCCTTGTCGGCCTCTACCAGCACATAGGACATTCCTAACTATACCATATATCTGTAGGATGGAGACAAGGGGCATGGAACCTGGGTCGGCCTCTACCAGCACCCAGGGCATTTACCATCGCACCACAACAAGCAGATAAAACTAATTTATAGTGGAAAACACCCTTTTCGAGGTGCCACTTTCAACAGGTTGGGCATAAGAAGAACGGATCCTTATCAGCCTCTACCAACACATAGGACATTCCTAACTATACCATATATCTGCAGGATGGAGACAAGGGGAATGGAACCTGGGTCGGCCTCTACCAGCACCCAGGGCATTTACCACTGCACCACCACAAGCAGATATATATATATATATACCACTGCACCACCACAAGCGTGTGTATATATATATATTTTAAATTCTAGTAATTAAATTACTAATTATAAATAGTAATGGGTAGTTTCTTATTCTATGGTGTATCCACATAAACTAAAATTAATTAATTTATAATATTTTTGTATGTAATATATCTATAAATAATAAATTAATTTTTAGGTGTTTTTTTTATCTCTTGCATTTTGATATGTTTGGAAAATTGAATTTAATTTTGGACTTTGAAAGTTTATTTAAGGATAGATATTTTTTAATTAAAATTGTTAAATTTATTTAAATATAAATATTTTTTAATTAAAAATGTTAAATTTATAATAATTTTTGAAAGTAACTTAAGGTGTCTTTGTTTTAAATTTAAATATAAAACTTAGGTTATATATCATTCATTTTAATATTAAAAAAATTATAAAATTAATTTTTAACCTTTTTAATACTTTCTTTTTTAAATTATATTTATGAAACTTATTTGATATTTATATATATATTTTTTGGTAAGTAGATTAATTTATATACAAAACGGGTTTTTTAAGAGGATCCCAAAACCTTATAACAAGAGAGGTCGTAGCCTTTACCATTAGAGAGAGCCCTTTGGGCTAATACATTAGGTACCATATGAAGATTTCCCAAAAAAACAAAAAAACACAGTGATGCCCGTGAGGGCTACATCAACCCCTCCCAACGGAGGTCAAAAAATAGCTGAAAAACCATAAAAAAACACATAACCATCCATTATATAGATCGCTTCCACTAGACGACAAAAAGGAAACCGTCCCAGGAAAATTCCTTACACGTCCGGATTCTCCTGATCCTCCTGGGTCTCACGCCCCTTGAAGCGCTTGAGGATCCTCACCATTGCATTTGTAGAGGAGAGGATGTTGGTCGTCATGTCTAACAGAAACTGGGGAGACAACCCCTCGGCTTCGCTCTCAGTGTCAGAGTTGATTTGTTGTGGTGGGGTCCCTTTCTCCTTCTTCACCTTCTTAAGCCGCAGAGATGATCGAGATGGGGTCGGGGCGTCAGTCTGCCCTCTCTTGGCTGGCTTGCTACGGGAAACTCTTTGGAGGGACGCAGGATTGGCCATTTTAGGGGGGCTATTATGGATAGGGCTGGAAGTCCCATCCTCTTGGACAAAACCAGGACTACCCGGGGCTTGGGTAGCAATAGGAAGGACCGCCTGGGGCAGAGGATGATTCGCAATGACATGGCAGAAGATGACACTCATTAACCCCTGGTGGATGGGAGGGTAAGATGATTTCTTGCTCTTTTTGATAGTGAGGCCAAGGGAGTAGACAAGATAGTCGAGAATACAGACCTGCTTGGCATCCCTCAGGTGGTTTACAAAACTGATGTGGAAACTACGGAGAGGCTTGTCGGTATCATCGCAAGTAACATATTGAAGGATGGGGATGATGGCAAGATTCCAAGGTTCAGGGAGGGCCGAGCGAAGGAGGGCCGACTTATCCCACCCAAGGTTTCATCCTTTGTCAGGGAATTGCTCCAATTCCTCTTCCCAATTGTGATGATCGCGTCGAATGTTACGACCTACCACCGACAACCCAGTGATCTCACTCATAAGCTCAATGGAGATTTTAAAATTTAGCCCCCTCACCACAACCTCGCCCCGGTTCCAGGAGTCCACAAAGGCACGGGTGACATCGTCTTCGGGTCCTTGGAATTTTTGGAGGAAAGGGAGCATACCCTTGGCCTTCATAAACATCATGGCTTCGTCACACAGGGAAAGATCAACCGGCTCGACATAAGGAGAAGCCATGGATTCAGGACAAACACACATGCCAGGAGGGAAGCCAGATGACTCTGCACCACACTCCAGGGGACACCTTACACCAAAATACAAGGCTCGCCCAAACACCACTAGATTAAATAGATTTTCTTTGGATATGAGCCTCGCATGCATGCAGAGAGAGCCATCATTACCAAAGATAGCGTTAGATCCAGGATGGTGGCAAATATTGATGCTGAGGTGGACACGCAACCTTCGAAGGTGCCACGTGTTGCCGAAGGTAGTGGCACCTTTGGTAGTTATGTCTAGAGAGGTGGGCCGGAGCGTCCTCTCGATGTGCCCGGGAGAGGGCCAATGGTGATCTTTGCTTGGGCATGTCGGGCCCATCCAAATCTCAGTAGGGGAGATGAACAAAACATCCACCTATCTTCGACCTTTGCCAGGCACGAGGGACAGGACCGGAGATCTGTTGGACCACCTTTCGAGGGACTTTGGGAAAATATCATTCCCGTCATACCTGCCATGAACCATCATGACGGGTGTGCCAATTGGGTCCGGTGGCGCAGGTGTCATGGCTCTCCCCGAGCCCGACCACCTAGGCCCGGTCCTTACATCACGCTTATGTGGAGACATTAATAATATCCTGGCTGGCGATCTTCTCAATGTCCACTGGAAAACTCTGATGCCACACCACAAGACATGTGGACTTTAAACCTTTGTTTGCTAAGTGGTCAGCTAGACCATTGCCCTCCCTGTAGGTATGCTTGAACTGAACCTGGTTCCTCCGACGAAGGATGCTTCTGGCCTGAGTGATGATATTGTAAACCTTCCACGTCGAAACCTTGGAAGTTGTCATGTAGTTGATAATGTTCAAAGAGTCCCCTTCAACAACCAAGGGACGGGGATCCTCCGTCATGAGCTCGAGTCCTCTCAGCAATCCTCTAGCCTCTACGACATGATTGGTTTGATGCCCTAAGTTTTCACAGAAAGCCATTACAAGCTTTCCATTGTGATCTCGGACTGACCCACCCGTAGCGGCCGCTCCTGGGTTGTCGCGAGATGCCCCATCAAAATTTAGCTTCAACCACCCGTGAGGAGGCCTGACCCACCTGACGTCCTTCCTGGAAACCCGTGGATCCTCCCGCTCCTTACTCTCCCTGGATAACTTAAAGGATTTGAACAAACCTTCTTCGAACACATGTTTGGGCCAAGGGCTAGGGATAAGCTTGGCATTCTCAATGGCAAAGGTGATGGCCCTATGAGCGACTGAGGGAGGATCCCTGGGGGGTGACCGAAGATCCGACCATTGCGTTCTAACCATACCTACCACAAAAAGTGGTGGAGGCAAGCATTCCACAGGAAACGGAGCTTGGGGTTTTTAAAAGGATTGCCCCATTGGAAGAAAGCCTCCTTGATGGTCTTGGGGGAAACCCATTGGATCTGGAAGGTGGAGAGGATGGCGCCAAGGACCGACCCAGTGTAGCCATAGTGCAGGAAGAGATGGTCAGAGGACTCACAGGCAGACTCGCACAAGTAGCATCTATTGGCTAAAGCAAACCCCCTCTTGTGAAGATTGTCAATAGTGAGGGCTTTGTTCTGAAAAGCAATCCAACAAAAGAAATTTACCTTTGGGATAACTCCTTTCCTCCAGATCAAGTTGTAAGGAAAGTCCAAAATTGGTCCTTTGCACTGAAGCCCATAGGCAGTTTTGACAGAGAAACCCCCATCATCGGTCCCCCTCCATATCAATCTGTCTGGTCCTCTACTAGTGGGTATGATGATGTCCTTGAGGATTGAGGATAGGAAGCCGACCTCCGACTCTAGCCCTTCTGCATTGATGACTTTCCACTGTAGGGAGCCATTTCTCCATTCAATGAAATCGGCCACCTTCTGCCCAACATTGTTATCCAGGAAACTTTTAAGTTGAGCCAACCCGGTCTGTTCTGACAGAGGATCCTCTAGGGCCCACCTGTCCTTCCAAAAGTCTATACTTTGACCATCCCCAAGGATCCACCTGATGCCATTTTGGATCAACTATCTGGATTGACCAATGGCTTTCCAAAAAGCCGACCCCTCGGTGGGAATTCCACCCTCAAGAAGGGGAGTGTTGTTGAGGTATTTCCTCCTGACAATCCTAACCCATTCGACCGGTTCTTCGACTAGGATCCTCCAGGTGTGCTTGGCAATGAGCGCAAGGTTCATCATGGCCATTCTTCTGAGCCCTAACCCACCTTGCTTTTTGCTTCTGCACACTTTGTCCCAGGCTACCAGAGGGATCCTGGATTTATCTTCATTGCCTGACCAAAGGAAATTCCATTGAGCCTGCTCGATCTTGAGAAGAACTGAGGCAGGCACTCTAAAAATAGACATGAAGAAAGTCAGAATCCCTTGGAGGCAAGCCATGGTAAGGGTTGCCTTGGCAGCTTGGGACAGGAACTTGCCTTTCCATGATGCCAATTTTTTGTGGATCCTCTCAATCACCATATTCCACATCCCTTCCTTTGCACGCCCACAAAAAAGTGGGAGGCCAAGATAGGTGGTGGGAAGGTAGTCAATTGAGCAGCCCAGGATCCTTGCAATCTGGACTTGACGCCTGGCCGGGGTGTTGATGAAAAAGATCTTGCTTTTGATGTAATTTACTTTTTGGTCGACAACCTTCTCATAGAGACCAAGGATTCATTTGATGGATTTAGCTTGAGCTACTGACGCAATGGTGGACAGAAGTGTGTCATCCACAAACTGTTGATGGGTGATCGCATCACCCTCGGAGGCAGGGAGGATCCCCGTCACCTTCTTTTGACGTTGGCCATCCTTGAGAGCTCTTCCCAATGCTTCTGCAAGGATAATGAAAAGGATGGGGGATAGAGGATCCCCTTGGCGTAAACCTCTTGAACTTTGAAAGAACCCGATGGGGGAGCCATTGACTAGAATTGAGAACCAGGGAGAGGAAATGCAGCCCTGGATGAGATCGACCCACAAAGGGTGGAAGCCGAACTTGAGAAGGATTTTTTGAAGAAAGCATCTGTCAACCCTATCGAAGGCTTTATTCATATCCAACTTAAGAAACATGGCAGCCTTCTTAGACATTGAGGCCGAATGCAGGGTTTCATGGATCGAGATGACCCCATCCAGGATGTTCCTCCCTTTAACCGAGCTGCCTTGGGATTGGTCAATGATGAGGGGAAGAATGGCCTTCAGCCTGTTGGCCATAACCTTGGTCAAAACTTTGTAGATGACATTGCATAGGCTGATGGGCCTATAATCAGAGATGGATTTGCAAGCAGAGACTTTCGGGATGAGGGCCAAGAAAGTGGAATTGAAACTGCGAGGGACGACTTTGGTTTCCTGAATTTCTCTAATAGCCTTACAAACATCAATCTCCACCACATCCCACATAGTTTGGAAGAACCTTGGCGAGAAACCATCCGGTCCAGGGGCTTTATCGGGTTGCATTGAAAACAAGGCCTCTTTAACTTCATCGCGGGTGAAGGGATCCACCAGTATGGAGTTCAAGTCCTGAGGAACGATGTTGGGGATATTAGCAAGGAGAGTATCCTGAGCTTGACTGTCATCCTTCGAGGCACTTCCCAAGAGGTTCTGGAAGAAAGACACTGCTTCGGTCCTGATCTCCACAATGTCAGTGGACACTGATCCGTTGCTGCACATGATCTCCCTGATCTTGTTGGATGCCCTGTGCCGCATGGTGGAGGCATGAAAGAACCTTGTATTGGCATCGCCTTCCTTGACCCATAGGTCTCTTGACTTCTGCCTCCAGAAAGTTTCCTCTCTGGCCAAGATATTATGGAATTCTGCTAGGAGGTTTCTTTCCTCCTCCCTAGTGGGGCTGCTGTGGTCCCCTACTTCGATTCTCCTTTCTATGTCCTGAAGTTTCTCAGTAATAGCTTTCTTGTTGGCAAAAAGGTTGCCAAAGACCTCCCTATTCCAGATTTTTAGGTTTTCTTTGACCATCTTCAACTTCTGAGCCAACTGAGAAGTGGCAGACCCTCTGACACTTTGATGCCACCAAGAGGACACTTGATTTTTGAAATCCTTGTGTTGGGTCCACATGGCTTCGAAATGGAAAGGAGTTTTAAAGGAGGGAGGCCTACCAGATTCAAGGAGGATGGGATTGTGGTCTGATCCGATCCGAGGTAAGGCCAGCAGAGTGGCATCGCCAAACCATGGGATAGCTTCTTGAGAAATTAGGAACCTGTCCAACTTGACCTGGATGAGTCCGCTATCAATCCTCCTGTTGCTCCAAGTAAAAGAGGATCCTTTGAGCTGAACATCCATGAGCTCATTGGTATTGACAAACCCTCTGAAGTCCTCCATGCTTCTGCTGTAAGAATCATTGCCTCCTCTCTTTTCAGATGGATGCAAAGGACTATTGAAGTCCCCTGCTAATATCCAAGGAAAGGTGTTAAAGTTGGTTCTCATTTGAGTTACTATTTCCCACATCGCGGCCCGCTCACTGGGTGAGTTTGGGGCATAAATATTTGATAGAATCCAAGACTGCTTGCTGGTCTTGGAGAGAAACAAAATGTTTAGGATCCTATTCGATGATGACAAAAGCCTTCCTTCGACCAGGGTAGGATCCCACAGACACATAAGCCCCCCCGACGTGCCTTGAGCAGGACTGAAAAGGCAGTCTCCACTGGCCCAAATGGCCTTGGCAGCCTTTCGAGAGTAGAATTCATCGATTTTGGTTTCTTGCATGATGAATATGGAAGGATTAATCCTTTTCCTTAGGTCAGCCACCAACCTCTGCTTGGTTGCCTCATTTAGGCCCCTCACGTTCCATGAGAGAACCTTCATCTCAAGGGTTTGGGGTTTTTCCTACCTCCCTTCACCAGCTGGAAGGGGGGTTTGGTTCCTTGCTTATCATTGTCGGACTCATTCAAAAAAGCATCGACTGGGTCCCATTTGTGATATCCTCCATTGTTTCCTTATTTCTTTTCTCATTGTCAAAGGGTCTCCCTCTTTTCCTTTCACTGCCATAGTCTATTGCCTATTTCCTGCTCCTGGTGTTCCTGGGGCTGATCCTTCCCGAGAGAGAAAGGTCTTCTTTTTCATATGAAGGAGAAGGGGGTGCCTCTCCCCTATTCGAGAAATTTGGGGATTTTTCGTTGCTCACCACCAGGTGTTCATCCGAATGAGAATTTGGACATACCATTTTGGGAGGGGTCTGTACCTGGGCCACTGGATCCTCTATGGTGGGACTGATGAGAAACAAAAATTTTGGGAGTGCCTCCTGCTCCTTTTGGCTTGGCAGGGATCCTTCTCCTTGCTCACTGGTTTGCTTACCTTGTTCTACAGTGGCGCTCTGGCCAGCCTCCTGAGGTGCTCGATGAGCAGGATTACGCATGATGTGTTTTGGCCCTACCAACGGTTCCTTGTTGAGAGGGGGGATGCCCTGGTTCCTCTGCATGCCCTTGGTGGGACCTGCCACCTTTTGGTTCTGGGTCCTCAAACCAGGGCACTGATTCGGTAGATGACCTTGGGTGCAATAGTGAGTACAAAAGGTAGGCTTGTTTTCATACTCGATGGGCTGCCTCCTGATCATATGGGATCCTCTGTACAAATTGATGAAGGAAGGTAGCTCTGTCTCCAAGTTAGCGGAGACACAGAAGCGGGCATGGACCATCCTGGATCGGACTTTGGTGGAGGGATCGATGGCAATGAACTCGCCTATGGAGCGGGCTATCCCTCGAATGACATCCTCATGCCAGAACTGGAAAGGGAGGTTTGGCAACCGAACCCATAGAGGAGCTACATTTATGTTTTGAGTTTCGGGGTTAAAATCATCCCCCCACTTTCGAAGAAAGAGGCTCCTACGTCCGAGGAACCAGGGTCCCCCAGCTAAGATGTTGCAGCAGTCCTCTTGAGTATTGAGTCTGATGGCGAAGAAACCTCGAGAGAGAGCAACGATTTCCATGTTTCCACTGGTTTTCCACTTGGAAAATGCCCATTTACGAATGGTCTCCATGTCTGGTCTCCCTCCAACAAACTTGCCAACCAGAGTGAAACGCTCAAGCTCCATGTAGCTATCCATTAGGTCTTTCGGGATAACTAGGTCTGTTCCACAAGGAAGCAGTTCCTGGGAGGGTTGCTTTGTTGATGATCCTGGCCTCAGGACCTGAGCGTAGGACCCTTTTTGGTTTAGGTTAAGCCTGCCCTTTTGTCCCTCCTTGTCAGGAGGGTCTTTTCCACTCCTGTCCGACCCGTCCACCTGGGTCCCTGATGCATCAGCCACTGCCCCGTCAACCGCATCATGACTGGTCCCTCCTGGACACTCGCCTGACCGTCCTGCCTCCTTTCTGTCGTATCCTCCCTGTCGCTCTCCATCCGCCGCTCGATCGCTACCTTTCCCGCTCTCCATCCTTTTGTAATATCACTCAACCTCTAGCCTACAAATTTTTGAAATATGAAAAATTTGAACTTATATTTAACCTCGTACTTGTAATGGTAATTTATGCCTTTAAATACTTTTCAATAGTTGTTTAAAAATATTAAAAAATAATAAACTAATTATATATATATAATATGATTTTATAAGAATTCTAGTTTGAATTTTGGTTTGAATGTAAAGTGCATCTGTATATAAGAAAACAAATTAAAAAAATTTAATATATATTGACTATTATTTTAATTGAGAGGCATCAAAACTTGGAGGTCTGAGGAATCGAACTAGGGTTTCAGAGGCTAGGGCAGAGGCTTGGAGAACATTTTCATGCAAAAAACACCATCAGAGAGGATCAATCTTGTTGGAGGGTCTTTCAATAGTATGGATCACGACCAAGAATGGGGGACATAGGTACTTCGGTACCAAATCCTCCAAAACAAGGAATCTCATACCGGGAGAAGCTATGTGGTACCCAAGATAGCTTCAATGACTATCAAACACAGGCAAGGACAATCATAAACACCATGGGGAAGCGACAAAAGGAGGATTCTCTATCGGGAAGGGTGAATGGATGTTTACCACAAGCAAAGGAAATACCAGTATTGGAAATAGTTGAGGACTGGATAGCTGAGGATATAGTTTATAAGACAAAACACAACCTGATAGGAAAATTCATGGGTTTCAGACCATTTGTGCACTTCCTTCACACGTGGATAAGGAAACAATGGCATCTGGAAGGAGAATACGAAATTCTAACTCTCCCAAATGGGTATTTTTCTGTAGAGTTCACATCAGTGGCAGACCGACAAAAAGTATTTGAGGGAGGGTCGTATCATCACGGGCCAACGGGACTATTCCTACAACCATGGAAGATGGGATTCGACCCGAGGGTGGAACCGACTATGGTACCAATATGGGTAAGATTATTTTCCCTTCCCCTTGAATTTTGGAAAGAGGAGGTACTCGAGGCAATAGGCAACTTACTAGGTCATTATCAAGGTAGATCAAGAGAAACAATTTTAGGAGGATCGACAATGTTTGCTAGGGTTTGTGTAGAAATGGACCTTAGTAAACCTCTTCCAATAGAGATAGACCTAAAAATAGGAGATTTTATCTGGCACCAACAACTGGATTATGAGGCTATTCCATTCAGATGTCGGGTGTGCCACGCTCATGGACATCTGGCTAGAATGTGCCCAATAGTTAAGGATCATCAATTTGAACAAGAGGGGACAAGAGCAAATATTAACATGGTGGGCCAATATCCTTAGTAGAAGGTAAATCAGAAGGAAGGGAAAGGCCCAATAGACTTTGAGGGCTTCCAAAAAGTAATCAGAAGGCCAAACAAAAGAAATCAACATAGTAACCAGAGACAAGGAGAAAAAGTGGGAAGAACAAACAATAGATATGAGATATTCAAACAACTGGGAAGCTTGGAAATAGAAGGGGATTTTCAAATGGAAGGATTAGAGGAGGATACCCAGCAAGTCACACTGGTAGATCAGGAACAATACTCTAGTCTAGTGTCATGGAACAAGCAAGGAGCAGAACTAGACACAACCTCTCTCATGGAAGAGGAGATTCAACCCACGAGGGAGACCAGAGGAGGGGAAATAGAGTAAGGGATAGTTTTAACTCAGGAAATAGAGATGAAAGAAGGAAATAAGAATAAATATAACCCTACTTTAGGGATTCATCAAGTGGAGAAGAAACAAAAACCGAACCAATATGTAGGGAGGAAGTCAAACAAGGAAAATATGGAGGAACAGGGAAGAGATTTGAGCTAGAATGGAAAGGTAAAATCGATGGCTGATTTTTTCTCTCCTAATTCTCAATGATATTAATTACTTGGAATGTGAGGGGTTTAGGCAGTCACCCTAGAAAAAAGGTAGTCAAAAATATTATCATAGATATGAGTCCAGATATAGTTTTGTTATAGGAAACCAAAATGCAAGGAGAAGACTTACAAAAAATAAATAGGAGGATATGGCAAAAAGGAGAGATCCTTACTCAATCGACATAGGGGAAATCAGGTGGATTGGCCACTATGTGGAATCACCAACTATTCCTAGTGATAGGGGGCCTCTACGAGAGGGGTGTTGATGGTCCGGTTACAAAATAGGGAAAGTGGGAAAAATTGGACTATAGTTAATTTTTATGGAGCACAGATAGTCAGAGCACAGAGGGATCAATGGGCAGCCATCCAGAATTTTAGAGACAACTACCCAGAGGACCAATGGATTGTGGGAGGAGACTTCAATGCAAATCTTAGAATAGAGGAACAACAAGGAGGTAGATCCATGTTGGAGGAAAATGATAGGTTTTTTTCATCAATAACATGTCAAATGAATCTAATAGATATCCCAACTATGGATAGCTCCATGACCTAGAAAAATAGAAGAAAGGAAGGGGAGATAGTCAAATATTGCTTGGATTATTTCTTCATGGGAGAGGAACTATACCTGCATACCAAGCATCAATCGAGGGTCATGGATAGGCTTTCTTCAGATCATTTTCTAGTAAGCCTTACCATAGAAGAAGATAATCATAAAGTTGTAGGAACTTTTAAATTTGAGCTATGGTGGCTAAAATATGAGGAGTTGGGGGACCACATAAAGGAGTGGTGGGAATTAGGGAAACCAAGATTTGGGACAACCCAATTCAAACTTCACAAACAACTAAAATATGTTAGGACCCAACTAAAGGAGTGGAGTAAACACAAGAAGGAACTCACTAGAATCCAAAAGAATGAAATCAAGGATCAGAAGGAGAAGATTGCTCAAGAGATAAGACAAGGAACTATTACGGAAGATCTGTTGCAATGTGAGGCAGAAATTATTAGGAGAGAGGAAGCTTTGGAGGAACAAGAAGAGATCTATTGGAGGTAAAGAGCCAGAGTTACATGGTTAAAGGAGGGAGATCAAAACACAACTTTCTTTCATAAGACAACAACAACTAGAAGACAACAAAATAGAATTACAGGTCTTACAGATATGATGGGTCAGGTAAAAACTAGTGGAAGTGAAATGAAAACTATAGCAAATCAGTACTTCCATACTCTTTTTAGTAGCAATGAAAATTTGAATGCAATATGGCAGGAGAAGATACTAGAGGTAATTCTATAATTAGTCAAACCAGAACATAATAAATTATTAATGGAGGAAATTTCTCTAGAAGAAACATCGTAGATCATACAAAAAATGCAAACAGGAAAGACCCCAGGACCAGATGGATTCCCCATTGAATTTTATCAAATTTTTTGGGAAATTGTGGGCCAAGTAGTGGTGGAGGCACTAGAGGAAATCAGATAGAGTAAGCAAATGTTAAAAGCCTTGAATCATACTTTTATCACTTTAATTCCTAAGGGCCCACCTAGTGAGATAATTGATAATTATAGGCCTATTTCACTCTGTAATGTAGTATACAAGATATTAACAAAGCTTATGGTAGAGAGGTTAAAACCTTTTTTACCAAATCTGATTTCAAGTGAGCAAGGTGGTTTTGTTGAAGGTAGACAAATTCTAGATGGAATAGTAGTGGCACAAGAAGTGATACACACAATATCCAAGCAAAAGGACCCAGGTATGTTTATTAAATTAGATCTTTCTAAAGCCTATGATAGAGTAGACTGGTCTTTTTTGCAAAGGATTTTAGAAAAAATGGGCTTTGCAGAGGAGTGGAGAGATTGGGTAAAAGCTTGTACACAGACCACATCATTCTCAGTTCTGGTAAATGGTAGTCCCTCTCCCATGTTCACAGTAGGAAGGGGGTTGAGGCAAGGGGACCCTCTTTCCCCTTACCTTTTTATCCTTTATGCAGAGGGTCTAGGGAGACTATTAAAAAAGGGAGACAAGAGGGGAGGCTAAGGGGTCTGAAAATCAGTTCTCAGATTGAGATAAATCACCTCCAGTTTATGGATGATACAACTCTTATTAGTCAAGCCAATCTCCTAGTAGCAAGAAACATAAAAGAAATTTTAGATGGGTATACTCAAGCTACAGGGAAACTTTTAATGGAAAAAAATCTCAAATAGTTTTTTCAATACAACGAAGAGGGTGAGAGATAAAATTATACAATTGTTGAACTTCATGGAAACTCCTTTACCCATACAGTATTTAGGAGTACCTCTATCTGCAAAGAAAACAAAAAGCAAGGAGTGGAAAGGGTTGATTGACAAACTTCAAGCTAAGTTGAGCAACTGGACACACAAATGGCTAAGCTTGGGAGGAAGGCTTACAATGATTAAAGTTGTGCTACAAGCTCTCCTAGTTTATAAATTTTCCATACTTCAGGCTCCAAAGAGAATTTTGAAAGATATTGATAAACACACAAGAAAGTTTTTGTGGTCAGGTGCAAGGGAAGAACAAAAATTAGCACTAGTTGGGTGGGAGAAGATATGTCAACCAAAAAACAAGGAGGATTGGGGATAAGATCAACATCCCAAAGTAACAAGGCACTAGCAGGGAAGTTATATTGGAGATGGATTACAACTACTGGGGGCTTATGGAGTAGACTATTACAAGCTAAATATTACCCAGGAGTGGTTGAGAAAGACATCCCAAGACATAGAGTGGAAGGAGAGGGATCTATAGTATGGAGAACAATGGAAGTAGACCAAGAGTTAATAAAGCCATACCTATATTGGTAGTTAGGGGATGGAAAGGAAGCCCTATTTTGGGAGGATTCATGGAATCAATCTCAACCAATTATTCAGACATTCCTAGAGATGGAGAGTTGGAAAGTAGAGCTCCAAAAGGTAGGGTGGTGGAAAGCCTCTTCCTATATGAAATCATGGAATCAACATGTGCCAGACTTACTACAATGGAAACATCCCCGAGAATGGCTAGTGAGGGGGATAGAGGAACTAACTAAAAAACTATGGAGACATCTCCAAAGACACCCAATTCAAGATGGTTCTACGAGGGATATGCTTGGATGGGGAGGAAGCAAGTTGGGAATCTATAAGGCAAAGGAGGGATACAAGGTAGTTTGTGGATATGAGATTACCCCAACACCACTTCCATGGATATTTGTCTAGCAAAAGGAAGGATGGCCAAAAATTAATATTTTCTCATGGTTGATTAACCATAGAAAGTGCTTGACATTTGATAATATGAGAAAAAGAGGTTTCTACGGGCCTTCCAAATGTGTTATGTGTGGAAAAGTAGAGGAGACCTTGAATCACCTCTTTTTTGGGTGTTCTTTTGCTAAAGACATATGGATCAGTTGGTGGAGGCAGATGAGACAACATTGGGAAATTTTTGAGAGCCAGGAAAGCTTTTATGAGAAATGGAAACAGTGCAACTTTAAGACTAAAACAATGAAAATGGCATGGAAGTTGGGGCCTAGCTTCATATGGTGGCAGTTATGGCTAGAACGAAATGCACGCATATTTAGATCAGAGCACAAAACAAGGGAGCAAGTATGGGAGAGGATTATGAGTAAGGTAATGGAAACACTATCTATTAGATTACAGGAGGAAACAAACATAGAAATGGAGGAAGTGACTATTTTATGGAGCTTTGGAATAACTGTAAAAGAAAAACAATTAAGGGTTGGATGCGTAGGTGAGATCTCCTCAAATAACATAGAGTGGAGACCTCCTCCCAGAGAGTGGGTGAAGGCAAACATAGATGGGGCTTCTACTAAAAACCTTGGAAAAGTTGGTTTTGGCATTATCATACAAAATTGGAAAGGAGAACAGGTGTACTAGAGAGCAGAAGGTATGGGGGAGACAACAAATAATGAAGCAGAAGGATAGGTGATCTTGTCAGCATCAATGATAGCTGCAAATCTACATTTACATAAGCTATGGATAGAGATAGACTCTCAGATATGGGCTGGAATCTTGGATCCTATAAGACCCTTTCAGGTGCTGGGAATTGGTGAGAGAAGGAAGGTGGAAGCAGTTCAAAATATTTGGAAGGTTTTTCAGGATGTTTTTATTACACATATCAAGCGAGAGGGAAATAGAGTGGCAGATTATTTAGAAAAATGGGGAAAAGAACTGGAGGAAGGGCAATATGTGGACTCTCAGATGGAAGATCAGATAAGCTGGTACCAAAGAATCCAAGGGATGCGAGAGGTGGTACAAATAGATAGCAGAATAGGAAGAGCAACTAGTGATTCTAATGAATCTATCACAGTTAGGCCATGGAGTGAAACAACATGAAGATAGAGGGATGGGTAATTTTTGAGCCAGGAGGGATTGGTGGAGGATTTTTTTCTCCCGTATTTCCTGTCAAGCTCATTTTACTTTGTAATACAATTTCTATAAATATAATATATTTTTCATTTTTTCAAAACTATTATTTTAATAAGGGTTTCTCATTGGAATATATATTTATTGAGACAAGTTAATGGAAAAAATCCTTTAAAAAAATGCTATAATTTTAATTGTAAAGGTATATATGTTTTATTTTTTAAATTGACTATATAGGATTGAAACACACATGTGACATGATAATTTTGCATGTATACCTAACTATTTCTATTCAAAGTTATAGAATTAAAAAAATTAGATATGTATTTTTTTTTTAAATTAATTATATAGGATTGAAACACACAACATGTACAACATGTATGATGTGAATAATTAACAATTATGCATATATATGTAACTATTATCCCTCAAATTTAAAGAATTCAACAAATTAAACATATGTCCTTTGATCAAAAACATATACACATAAGTTCTTTGTAGCATAAGTGGAGAATGCGAGCTTGGCACCGTTTAACGGGAGGTCAATGTTCAAACCTTTGTGATGTAAAGGAGGACACAAAAAAATCCCATGTGGCTTCCCTCTAGATAGTGGTATATCAAATGGAATGACATTGTCGACCACCTAAGAGTAGTTCTTGAGGTTTTCTCTCTACCTTAAGAGTTTTAGTCCTTGGGTATCTTCTTCGGGAGGTCCAAGGTTCAAACCGTGATGTGTATGAGTGTGTAAGGGGGTGAGTGTGTGTATGGTTGTGTGTTTAACCCCTATTAATAAGCTCAACTCCCCCCATTATTAGACGTAATGGTTGGGATGAAGATGCCCTAGCGATGAGCATCGTTCATAGAAGTTTCTCACACTAAACTCAATAAAAAACATATACACCTATAAAATATAATTTAAAATTAATTTTGTAAGGCTTAAGTTTCTCACACTAACCTCAATAAAAAAAACATATAAACCTATAAAATATAATTTAAAATTTAATTTTGTAAGGCTTAATAAGACAACGAATGCACAACCTAAACCTTATATTTTTAGAGATGAAAGCTTGAACCTTCAATTTAAAAAATATAATTTTAAGTTGTTTAGTTTAACTCAAAAAAAATATTAAGGGTGAGTGTGTAGCCAAGTTGGTGTGAGGTAGCCAGTTGACGAACGTGATCCGTATGGTGTAGATTCATGCATCTTCAGTTCAAATCACACTAGTTTACCATAAACCCTTTTCTAAGGTTCAAGTTTTATCTGGTGGCACATTTGGCTAGAAAGAAATTTTAAATTTTTTAGAGAGGATTTCAGTCCAATGGAGTTGGTTTGGCATAAAATTGTTACCAAGTTTTTTGAAAATATTAGATCTCACTTTAGGGACAAGAAAAATTAGGTGAATGAGGGGACTCCCAAGCCACAAAAGTTGGACCATGGAAACTTCCTCCCCTAAGTTGGGAAAAGATTAATTTTGATGGTGCAACAAAGGATAACTCGAGGGCTACAGACATTGATTTTCTCAAAAGATATTTCAAGGAAAATATCCTCCATTGGGAGCTAGAGGGTCTTGGAAGGCTACTAACAATGAATTTGAAGAACTAGCTATTAGACAAGGTTCTCTCAATGTTTGGGAGAATGAGGTTAAAAATATTATAGTTGAGTCTAAGTCACAAATTATGGTGGGACTTATTGATGTTATTAGAAATTTTATACCAAAGGCTTGGAGGATAAGAAACATTGTGAATCAAATTAAGTCCATTTAGTAGAAGTTTAGGCTAAACATGACAATGAAAGTCTGGTTGGATACATACTAAATTCTAATCAATATAGGGACACTTTTAAATGGTTGGAGGTGAACCAAATGGTTCTTAATTTTTCCAGCAAAGATTTAGGTAAGGATGAGGATAGGTCTAGAGGCCACTGAGCCTTGTGGATCAATGAAGGATGAACAGTTATTTGTTGGGTTTTTTGTTGCCTCTTGCAGCATTCTGTGGCCTCTTTTTGAGATACTACTGGTAGTGTTTGTAGGACTATCAAGCCTGCTAGGTTACTTAGGATTAATGGAAAGCATAAATGAAACCAGGTTAAAAAAAATTGTTCTTCTTAGATGGTACTCAATTTTCTATTATTTTTAGAAATTTGAATTTTAGAAAAGCTAAAAGTGGTAGACCTATGAGTGTGATTTGCTTCTTGTTCTATCAATATATATTTTTACCTTTTAAAAAAAACTCAACAAAATTATTTATTTGTAAATATTATTTATATATATTTAATAACCTATATTTTTCTTCTATCGTTATAAATTAAATATTCAAAAAATAAACACAAACTTTCCTATGCTTTCAATAGGCTATGATATAGTATTGCAATTGACCTCACATGTATATTGTGACCATGTTAATGTAATTTGAAGATTATGATAGATGAATTATTTAGATTTGAACTTTGGTTTTCTGGAAAGTAGACCTAGTTGGGTTGAATTGGATGTTGAGGTTGCTTATGCCATTTAATCATATTTTTAAAATTTTTTATTGTTTTTTTTTATTAATATAAGTTTTACTTTTTATTTTTTGAACTTTTGCTAAAGAATGTATGTATAACTACTAAAATTATGTGGTAAGATAGAACAAGTGATATTGTTTTAAAAAATATATATTTATTAAACGAGGTTTTTTCAATTTCATATAATCAATTTAAAAAAGAAAGTAATTTTTTTTATTATTTTACATGGTGGAATCAGTAGCCGCCACAATGATCTGGGTATGCTATTCATATTTTATGGCCATCATAGTATTCTGTGTTGTCTGTCTCGAAATCCGTCACACAAAACTCGTGCAGTCCGCCCCTATAACCACCATGCCATAATCATTTTAAACCTTTTACGCTACTAAAAGCACCAAGAAAGGGACAAACATTCAGTTTGATGAGGCTTGAGATTTGAACCTTGGACCTTCGAAAAAGAAAGTAATTTAAAAATGGTCCTTTTTTTATTTTTGAAAATAGAAGGGAAATATGAGGGCCAATGTGCAAGAAGTGAACATCACATCATCTTGGGAGATTTTGATTTCTATATATTTGGATAAATTCAAAGAACTAAATATTTTTATGAAGAAAGGATAAATAATAAGGAAAGAATATCATTTATGGATGCTCTACCTAGAAGTATAAGTGTCTTAGTTGGAAAAAATAAACAATGAAACTATGGTAATTCAATGCTTCACTTATCAAGGATGAGATGATGTAGCTAAATATAATGATTCTTAAAAGCATAAGGTTAATATGTAAGTTCAATAGATACTAATCAACTTATTTGGAGATTAAAAATGGGATAAATGGCTTTATTTCCAATCTATTAAAGGTAGTTTTTTGGAGCCATCAATCGCAAGGTAAATTTTTGGCTGCCAAATGGGTGATCAGGTCTTTGAAAGGTAATGAAAATTGGAAACTTTTATTGAGACACAAGATCCAAACTTGTACTCATGTTGACAGTGTTAAAGGGACCTTTCACTTGGAGGATATAGTGGGAAATCCTTCCAAATTTAAAATTAAGGGTTGTATTCTCATCAAAATAATTTGGGAGGCATGGAAAGTGGCAACTAGAATGATTCAATGGGATATTAATGAAGATAGCAATGGTTGCATCTTGCCGCATCGATCAATCTGGTTGTGGAAGGATAATGGAGTCTATGCATCAGATCGTCCAATATTACAAGCAAAATGACTAGCTAAAAAAGGAATTAATTATTGGGCTAACCTGTGGAACATTGAAACAGGTACATGGCATTCATGGTCTATACTAAAATCTACTTATATGCTGAAATATTCTAACCAATATGCAATCACTCAGATTCAATCCATGTTACCAAGTCGTTTTCTCCTTAATTTAAATAATGGTGTGGTTGGTCCTGATTGGAACACATGGAAATGGAAGTTTGGTGGCCCTTTGCCACATTTCAAGTCTTATAAGATATATAAAGAAATGCTCATACATATCCCATTAGATACTGTTCTCAACCAGCGTTGGGGTATTCATTGCATGTACAAAAAATGGAAAAACAGGTTGTCTAAAATCTGGCACTTCAAGATTTCAGCTCAATTGCATGTTTTTGCATGGACTTTGGTGTTTCAAGGGCTCCCTTGCAAATCCCGCCTGGCCAAGATAAATATTACTTCAAACAATTGTATGACATGCAACAAAGAAGAGACAATTAAGCATATTTTTTGGGACTGTCCACATGCAAAAGTAGTATGGCATAATTTTGATCAGACTATTGCTCCTTTCATTGGAAATCACATATGGTGGAATGTAGCTCTCCTGGGTGACTCCCATCATTGCCCCTCTCATATAGTTGGAATATGGCATGTTGTCAGAATTTCAATCCTATTTGGACTTTGGAAGGACAAGTGTTTATCGATTTTAAGTGCAACATCAACTACAGTTCTCGAGGCTACTTACAAAATTTTGAAATGTATCTCAGAGCAGTTACAAGTCTTTAGTCCAGTTATCATGAGTGAGCTGAGAAAGACACCTGACATTAAAAAAAGTCAGAATATCTCCAATTGATTCGTAGACTCTCTTGATTGTTGTATTAATTTTCTTTTAATGAAATAGTAAGCAGTATTTCTAAAAAAAAAATGGGATAAATGGAAATGGAAGTTAAGTTTATATTAATCCAAAATTTTTCTTTTAAAAGGGTTTAATCAAATTATTTGGAGATTCTAAAGGGGATCAAATGGAAATGCAGTTTAAGTTCATATTAATCCATGGTTTTTCTTCTCAAATGGTTTTTTTCTCATAATTTTCTCCAATAAAGTTAGAGATAAAATCATGGGTGTTGGTCGATGGTTTAGGGGATGAAATGACTTGTATTTAAGACCATGGAATTAGAATTTTTCTAAGGAAAATTATAAAATGAAAAGACTTCTAGTGTGGATCAAGCATTTTGGATTTCTATGTTATAGTACTCTAGAAGAGTTCTTCACCTTAGCAAGAGGGAGGTTTTATAGGATATTAGTAATACTCAAGGGGAATTCATTCAAGAAGGGCCAATTAATGAGGAACTTGAAAATATGTTATGTATACCAAGATATATATTGCAATGGATATTTCAAAATATTTTCTAACATTGTTAAGGTTAAATCTTATTCAAGAGAAAGGGATCAACAAGTAGATTATGAAAACATTGCATTATAATGCCACAAATGTTATGATATGGGACATGTATGCCAACAAATTGCATTTAGTAAAAATAATTGAAAAATAGTTGAAATTTTTTGATCAAAAGATAAACTCAAATAGAAAGCAAGGATATTATATCATATGAGAAATTGACTTGAAGTGTTTTTCACTACAAAAAAATAGCAAAAAAACTTCTTTCTCTTAGTTGGAAATTATGACTGATTATCTCACAGGTAAATTTCACCATGATCAAATATCACTCACATAAAATCACATCCACAAGTAACACAAGTATTGCATAATAAGAAACTTCACTATTACATTCATAAATCATAAAATATTACATAGAAAGTTACATTGCATGGAGCTTTATCTCCAATATATAATAATAATTTTGAATTTTGCTCCCCTCTAACTCCTAGGAGATGCAACTCTTTGCATAACTCATATTATGATAAAATTCTAATGATTACATAACCTTCCACTTTACATCTTGACACATCTTTATGAATCTTCACTTTCACACTTGGCATCTATCACCTATAACTCTTCACGCTCACACTTGACATCTATCACCTATGACTCTTCACATTCACACTTGACATCTATCACCTATGAATCTTCACTTGCTCACTTAACACCATGCACACTCACACTTGTACTCTTGACACCTTTCACACTTTATTATATAACACATAACACTCACTCTTACACATACTTTAGACAAAAATTAAACTCACTCCCTAAAATAATTATTTACAATAGTACTCCATGGTATTTCAATATACCAAATAATTTAATATCTCCAACACTCTCAAAAAATGGAAAGGGGCTTCATTGTCTACTCAAAGCAAACATTAGAAGAAACTAAAAACAAAGAAGGGAGAAGATATCAAGTCTATCTCGCTAAATCAAGTCTATTTTTTCAAGTAGTAAAAGATATTATCCTTAAAAAAAAATGAAATTAGTATACAATTTATCCCTTCCACTTAAGGTTTTCAAGGGAAACATAATAAGGCAAGTAATATGGAGAATATCCATTGCAATTTAGGGTTCTTAGAGAAACATAAAAAAGTATGTATTATGAAGAATGTCTCTTGCATTTTAGTTTTTCCATGGTAGTATAAAGAACATGTTTGTGAGGCAATCCCTTGCACTTTAGGTTCTCCAAAGTATGCTTAAAAACCTAAAAATGATAAGTCAAATTATGAATCTATGGAAAAATGTAGGAGAATGATGAGGATGAAAGTGTTGGTGGAAATAGAAAATGAGAGATACTCTTCACACAAAAACAAAGAGAAAAGGAAACTCAAATAGATATTGATATGAAATGTCAGTAACAAATAAAAAAATATTATCAAGAAGTGTTTTAATATTTGATGGTTGAGATTTTATTGAAGCCATGGCTAACTTTTTGTTATGTTTACCTTTTGGGCCAATGTAAACTTTAAAAAAGGTACTCTTTGTAATTTTTAATATTTTATTCCTGAGGGTCGGTCTCATAACCTTAACGTAAAGGTAACATGTAATTAATTATAAATACCCTCCTCATCAATCATATTATTATTAATTTAAGTGTAATTTTTATTCTCTTTAGGTGAAGATATATAAGTGTCTATGAATACCCCATCATATACTATTTTTTCATGCTATGTATTTCTTTTGACAAGCCATACAAGGTAATATTTAATTTCTTAAGTTTCTTGAAACTACTTTGAAATCTGACATGGAATCAGAGCGGGTGTGAATCTTCATTATTTATTTGCTTCTATCGATGATAGATTTCTATTCCAACTTGTGGAGAGGAGTTTTTAAAGCTAACATAATCTAAATAAGACTCTCGAATACAAAAACCCTAGTAGAATTGGAGTGTGAGAATGTCCCTAGAACCAACAAATTTACTTCAAGAGAAATATTCACCAATAGGTTCATTTTTTCTCTCATTGGTACACAATCTCGTTTTATTATTTTTCTTGATTAGATGGATGCCCTAGTTTTAGGATTGAGTTTTTCAAAGTTTTTTAAAAACCTTATTTGTCTTTCATAGATTTTTTGAAAAACATTATTTCCTTTTCTCTTTTGGCTTTTGATGATCAATAACAACATTAATGAGAAGAGAGACTATCTGGCCATCATGAAAGAACAAAATAAGAGGTTGAATATTTTCAAATAGACCATGGTGACAGAGAAGTCATGGGCAAGCTTCCATGCTTATCAAAGACCTCTAAGCCATTTGACAAAGTTGAAAAAATGTTCTAGCAATATTCTGCTACATAGTCATGAGAGAAGGGCCTAATTGCTTACGTTTGACAAAATGCTTGTGTATGGTAAACCATCATAGATATGGAGGAGCCATCACATTTATTGGATTCTTTGCAAAATTTTATGGGGATCACAATTCAAAACTTTTTGTTGTCTTACCTCCAAATACCTCAAATCACATTTGCAAAAGTTGTGTATTTCTCTCTAAAATTTAAAATTTTTAATTTCAAAATCAAAATATTTTCAAAAATATTTCTTTGTTTTGGAAAGAATAGGCATGATTTATTGAGTGCACATTATATTGATGCAAGCATGCATTATAGGCAACATGAAAGGGTGAATATGTGGTTTGGTTAGCATTAAATGCACCATTTGATGATGTGGCATATTTTTCAGTGATGACATGGCACAATTTCTAAGATGACACATTGTGGATTGTAGAGTTGACATACATGATGATGTGGCACATTTTTTGATTGATGACATGGCATGATTTGTAAGACAACACATGGTAGTCAGTAGAGTCAATTTGGTAGGAGCATGCATCCCAAGATGACATGTGGCAGTTGAGATGACAATCCATATAGTTGAGGTGGCATGGATACCAAGGTAATACATAGTAGTTTGTATAGTCAAGTTGGTAGGTGCACGTATCCTAAGGGAACATGTGGTAGTGCATAAATTCAACCTAAATGAATTGACCTAAAATGATGTTGATCACCTATAAAACTTGAATTCAACCCATATTTTATGATTTAAGGCTATTATTGCAAGAATTGGTTCAACATATAACATATCAGAGTTGTTTAAGCAAGTGTAAAATGACCAAAATTATTATTTTTAATTGTAATTATTTAAATTATAGTTATTAGTATGATAAAATTATAATTTATTTAAATTTTAACAAACAAAAATTGTAATCTAAACTATTTATATAAAAATAAAATTACTGAAACAAATATTACCAAAGAACCTGTCTAAAAGATACCATTTAGTACATAAATAAACTACTTAAGTATTACATGAAAGTAGGAGATAAGATAATTTTTCTAAGATTTATTATTGTCACTAAAGATTCTGATAATTTTTGTAGAAAAAATATTAGAGAGCACAACAAATATAGAAACAAATTATTACCATAATAGTAAAATAACAACTGCAAAAATGCCCAAATTTTTTCTATCTTCTCATGTATATCTTTAATAAAATATCATGTATATATAAAAAATGGAATGAGCAGGAAAAGGAGTGGATGGACCAGGGTTTGGAGCGATCGAATATGGATGGGGAGTGGTTGGTGCAGGAATCGAAGTAGGATAGGGCCATATTGGGGCCTTGGAAGGTATGTCTATAGATGGGGCCTTGGATGAAGAGCTGGAGAATGGCTTTCTAGGAAGAAAAATCCAATGACCTACTGACAAAGCGGTCCCAAATAAGGGACAAGATGAATCATAGGTAGACAATGGTCAAGATAATTAAGCCCTAGAAGTGGGATAAAAATGCTCTTGGGCCCAGGTGGTACATGGTTTTAAACCTGATACTAATCTTCCTCCATTGGTAAGCCACTTAAAATTGAGAGTTAAAGATGACATTATCAACATTCCTTCAAATATAATTTTGAACATGAAGGTAGAAGGGGAACACAATTTGGTGGGTAAGTTTTTTTGGGTAAGTCCAGATATAGATACTATTCGAAGGTGGGCCTTCTCTAGATGGAAACTAATAGGGTACATGGAGATTGTGGCACTCCCAAATGGGTTCTTCATGATCAAAATTATTGAGGTAAGTGACATGCAAAAAATTCTAGGTAGAGGACCATCATCGATATGGAAGCGTAGTCTTTTTCTCAAAAAATGGGATGTGGATTTTAATCCTCACACCCAAAGTCTCAACACAGTTTTTGTTTGGGTAATATTACCTCACCTTCCATTTTAATATTGTCACGATGAATTTTTAATGGTTATTGAAAATGGTATTGGTACCTTTGTTACCATTGATAGGGTAACCAAGTTGAAGTCTCATATGGTGTTTGATCGAATTTATGTTAATGTTGATCTGGATATCAAGATTTCAAAAATAATAGACTTAATGTCCCCGGTGGGTACCTAGAATCAGAGGCTAGAGTATGAAAATATCTTTCCCCTTTGTGATACTTATAAAGGGAGAGGTCATATCTCAAGCTTTTTCCTGAAGAAGAAGAAAGCTCCCAATAAGAAAGTCTGACAGGGGAAGGAGAGTAAAGATGTAGAGCAAGGTAAAGGCATGGATCTCGTGATGGATAATCAGAAGGAAGAAAGCACCTCACACAATCTGGCTATGGTGGCTAATGAGGAACACATGGAAGATCCCTCTTATGGAGTTGTGGTAGTCCAGCCCCTTTGGAGCTGTGGAACCCCTTGAATTTGTAGACCCTAACTCTTTTGCTTGCTTGAGAGGATCTAATGAGGATGAAATGGGAGACCCAACCAAATTTGTGTAATTTCTGGAGGAGACACAATGGGTGAATCATGAGGGGGTACAATAGGAGAGTGTAAAACCTCTAGAAGTGGATGTAGAGGTTAACCCTATTGACATGATTCTTATAAATTAGGATAGGTAGGATGAAGCTGGAAAAGTATTAAGGGAAGATAAGAAGATCCTAAAATATATAGAGGTGAATCATGTAGCTCCAATATGGGAGGATTCCAGTTCAAATAAGGTTCCAATGATGCCCTCAAGGGTGAGTAGGAATCAAGCAAAGAGAACTCCCTTGGATGTTGTCAAGGAAAAAAATGTAGGTAGAACCCATTTAATGGAGGTAAGGAAGAGGGAAACATCGATAGAGATATCCAGAGGAACACAAACCATTATCAATCTGGACGAGAGAGGGAATAAGTCAACTAAATCTAAAAAATGAAGGTTTTGTCATGGAATGTACGAGGTCTCAATGGGACTAGAAGACATAGATCAGTACAAACATTGAGAAGAGATAATCACCTAGATATTTTACTATTACAAGAGACAAAGGTGGTAGAAGCAAACTTAGAAATGGTTAAAGATAATATTTTGAGAGGAGCAGACTTTTTTGCTCAACCCTCAATGAGCTCGTTAAGAGGAATTATGTGTATTTGGGACCCAAATAGATTTGAAGGACAAAAAATTATCTCAAATGATAGATTTTATGCTATCCACTTCTTTTCAAAGGAGGATAATTCCCACTGGATCATTACAAATGTCTATGCACCCACTACTGTGGTTGGAAGATAACGGTTATGGAGGGAATTAAGTGAAATTAGGAATGCCTTTGTAGATATCCCATGGATCATTGCAGGGGACTTTAAAACCCCTCTATATCCATATGATAAGAAGGGATACATTAAAGGATATTCAGAGAGTATGACTGAGTTTGGTGATTTTATATATTCAAATGTTTTAATGGACTTGGATCTTAGACAAGTAAAGTTTACCTAGACTAATAGGCAACTAAGGAGTTAATTGATTCAGATCAAAATGGATAGGATGTTGATTTCTCATGAGAGCTTAGTGTTGTTTGGGGATATTACTCTGATGGCCCTCCCAAAAACTAGTTCAGACCATAATCATTTGATTTGGGAAACTATGGATAGAAGAAGGCTCTTTGCTACCCCTTTCTAATTTGAAAAGATGTGTATCCTTCATTCTGATTTAGAGAGCAAGATTCAATATTGGTGGCAATAAGATTTTTTCAAGGATATATTGACTCAAGTAGCAAATAAACTAAGATTTGTTAAGCAAAATTTTGGAATAAAGAGGTGTTTGGAGACATTATGGTTAAAAAGGTAGCTTTATAACAACAACTCATGGAGTTAGAAAATTATTTGCATTTGGGAGAGTATTTAGAGGAAGTCTAGACTAGATAAAAGACTTTTATTTGTGATTGGCACAATACTATGGCGTGTGAGGAGGATTTCTAGTAGTAGAAATCAAGAGCTTTGTAGTTAAAGGAAGGGGACATGAATACGAGGTATTTCCATGCTTTAACTCTTAGGCACAAAAGTTTTAATAAAATTTAGGAGATCAAGATTGTTGATGGTTCTTCTACAAGGGATCTTTTCCAAATTAGAGGGGAACTATTTAATTTTTCCAAGATATGTTAGGAGTGGATTTGGAGCTGGATGAAGAGGTGATGAACCTGTTGTTAGGCCATATTCCCTTAAAGATTACAAATTGAATAAATAACTATCTCCTCAACCCCTTTACGGATGAGGAAATTAAAGAGGTGGTCTTCTCCATGAAGGGAGACAAATATCTTACCCTAGATGGGTTTCTGGTGCTCTTCTATCACAATTTTCAGTACATAATTGGAAATGAGATCACCTTTGCAGTTAAGAAGTTTTAGACCTCTAAAAGGATCCCTTTCTGATGTGAATTTTACTTTCTTAGCCCTCATATCGAAGATTGCAGGTGCTATTTCGTTTGCAGATTACCACCCAATTAGCCTATGTAATACTCTCTACAAAATTATATCCAAAGTCCTTACAATCTCATTGAATATGGCTCTCCCTTTTATCATTAACAAACACCAAAGGGGTTTTTTTCAAGGATGAGAGATTCTTGATGGGATCATTTCAATCCATGAGATCCTGCACTCTATCTATAAATAAAAAAAGGAAAGTATATTTCTTAAATTGGATATGAATAAAGCATATGATAAAGTTTTTTGGGATTTCCTGATTAAAGTGATCCAATGTTTTAGTTTTCATGAGGATTTGATATCTATGATGAAAAACTACATCTCCACAGTGATGATCTCCATCTTAGTTAATGGGTCTGTAGTAGGTTATTTTACTAGGAAGAGGGATTTGAGACAAGGGTACCCTTTTCCCCTTATCTATTTATAATTTTAGTTGAAGCTATGGGTAGAGCCTTCACAATAGCCACAGATAGAAGACATAGAAGGTATCAAGCCAGCTTCCACTCTGGAATCGATCTCTTTTCAATAGTTTGTGGATGATACTCTAATTTTGACAAGATCATATATTCCACAAGAAAGACATATTAAGATGATTTTGAATTTCTATGAGCTTGTAGCAGGCCAAAAGATAAATTTTAATAGAAGCAAGTTTTTTTCCTGAATACCTCCAGAGTTCTCCAACTATAGATAACAAGAATCTTCAACTGTGGCATAGGTGATTTGCAAACAACCTATCCAGCGATGCCTTTATTCCATGGGAGTATGAAGGAAGCCTTGTGCGATATTTTTAATGAATGTGTTACAAAGAAATTATTTTCCTAGAAAGGCCCTCTTCTTAGTCGGGAAGGAAAGGCCCAACTTGTGAAATCTTACCTTCAAATTATACCTATTTACTTCATGTTAATTTTTTAAATGTTGGTATCGGTTTGCAAAAATATTGAATAGATACAAAGGATTTTTCTGTGGTCTAGGGCTAAGAAAAATAAGAGGATATCTTTACCTACTTGGAAAAATTTTTGTACCTCTAAACAATATGGGGGATTGGGATTGAAAACTCTTCCCAAAATGAACAAATCTCTAATGGGAAAGTTGGGTTGGAATTTGACAAAGGAAGAAGACACTCCCTGGTTCAAAATTGTAAAAGTTAAGTATTTATGTAATTCCTCCTTCCAAGAAAACCTCAAACCCTCTAAGGGGTCTAGTTTATAGAATAGACTTCAATAGGTAAGACCTCTAATCCAGTAGGGTTGTAGATGGTAGATTGGAGATGTTGCTAACGTGAGATTTTGGTAGGATACTTGGATCTTTAATTATCCTCCTTGTGAGATCCCAAGGTTTGCAAACTTAAGAACAATCTTGACTTCTATTTATGAACTGTTGGTTTGGGATTATATTATGGAATATAATGGCATCAAGAAATGGAAGTGGATTTATGCTGAGAACATCAATGAGGACTTACGTCCACACCTTGAAAGTCTTAATAGATGGTTTAATACCTACATCCTCAACCATTGGCGATTGAATGATATATTTATTTGGATGAAAATGAAGAGTGGAGATTATAATGTGAAGTCTGGTTATAACATGGCTAGAGGTGTAGGGGTAGTGTGGCCATATGTAAAGGTTTGGAAAAAATATTTCATCCCTAAGATTACTATTTTTTAGTGGTTGGTTATGCATAATAAAATGATGACCCAGGATAATGTGGAAAAAGGTGGTTTCTCCTTATCAAATAGATGTGTTTTGTTTGAAAAAGAGGAGGAAAGCATTGATCATCTACTTCTTAATGATCCTTTACCACAAAATTGTTTTATAAGCTCTGTAGTGAATTCCAAGTTTAGTGGGTTTTCTCTAGAACTTTTCTAGACTTGAATTTGCAATGGGAGCCTCCTTTTAAAGGTAGAAGAATTAGGAAGTTGTGGCTTCTAAGCCTTCCACATATCTAGTGGAGAGTTTGAAATGAAAGAAACCACAAAATATTTGAGGACTTGAATATGGACTAGGAAATGGTTTGGAACCAAGCAAGAAGTCTCATGATGGAAAATTATAACACTATCCACTTCAAGGAGGGATGGGAATTAGAGTAGGAAAGACACATATTGGAATGTTGGGGAGTTAGAAAGAAATTACCAATACCTCGAGTTCATCCCATAACTCATGCAAAATAGATACCGTTGTCGGTTGGATGGTTCAAATTATTTTTTTTATGGGGCCTTGAAAGATAATACCAAGTTTACGGGAGCTAGAGGAGTGATCCAAAATCATTTGGATAAGGTAATTAAAGCCTTTTTAAACCATTGGGTGAACAAACAAGTCATTTTACTGAAGCAAGAGCAGCTTATGTAGGAATTTATTTGGTTGTTACAATATAGATAAGCTCATAGTTGAAGGAGACTCAAAAAATATTGTGACCATTTTAAATGGAGGACAACCATCTGCCTAGACTATTTATTTAATGATGGTGGATGCTCAAGTGCTTTTGGATAGACTCAAGAATGTGTCTATAAATCATATTTATAGAGAAGCCAACAGGGTAGCAGATGGTCTTGCTAACGAAGGAGTTATATCAGATGCCAGAAAGGAAAGGGGGAATGATATCCCAGTGCACATAAATAATTTAGTTGACAATGATAATGCCACAAGAATTGACAATGGGGATCAGTAGGAAGAGGCTACTAGGAAAATATAGAGTATATGAAATTTAGATATGTAAGGTGTATGTTGGTTTTCTATTTTTGGATGTGGTTAGTGAAGTGTGTTTGTTGTTACACAATTGGTATAGGTTTTATGCCAGTGGTAAATCCTTATTGGTGAAATGGACAGTTATTGGCCATATCTGTTGATGTAAATAGTTAGCATTCCTTTCAAAAATGCACTTTTTCAACTTAAAAAAAAACAAAATTAGGAGATAAGATGTAATCATAATTCTATACATGCACTTTTGGGTTTGATTTTATCACATATAAGGACTTTCCTTTTTATTTGATTTTTTTACCATTTTTTTAAAATTAATTATTAATGTTTATTTATAACTGACAATATTTTTTAATTTTTAAAACAAGTTTTTTTTATTCAATTAATTCATTTTTTTGTTGTAATATTGAAGAGGAGATTATCAACAAGATTTCCAACAAAGAGAAGCAAAGTGAATATTACTGGCAAAGAGAAGTGATTTGAGTTTCAAGTACAATATCTTGTTTACCAGCAAAATAATTTTCCAACATTGTTGTTGCTGCCATTGAGAAGAATCGCACCGCCATCAAAGTCATCCACACTTTTTTGCAATAGCAACAACAATATTCGCAAGAATGTTGAACCCTTTGGAGGAGAAGCTTGGTAATGGATTAATGCAAAGTAGTAATGGATGATTGCATTCCTTTTTTATGTCAATTATTTTGCATTTAAATTGTTTTGTCGATGATAGCAAGGATTAGAGGAGATTAATAAAAATTTGAAGACCCTGGTTGCTTTTGGATTTTTTTTTGGGTTGAGATCATGGAGTTACCAATTTTTACTAGAAATGATGACATTAATGCTCAAGAATGGTGGATGAAGTTTAGATCTCTATATTCTAGTAACCATTTTTGGATATGTAAACTTTTCTATCTTTTAAAAGAGGAAGCTTATGATTGGTGGACAAATATTCCTAAGGAATTTCACTTGGGATGAAATGGAGCATGCATTCTTGAGTCAGTGGAACCCATATAAAAAGATAGCTAGTTTGAAGGTCACCATAAAAGGATATGAAGAAGAAATAAAAAGGCTTCAAATGGAACTAAAAGAAATGAATAAAGAGGGTATAATAGAAGGAAAAAATACAGATTATGATGTGAAATTTTATGGTCACATTTAGAAGGAAAATATTAAGAAGCAAAGATCCAAGGAGAAGCAAAAGGTAATTAGGGCAAGGGAAAAAGTTGAAGAATAATTAGAAAACTAAAAAGTTTAATTTATAGTAGCAACAATAATAGAATCCATGGAAGAAGCAACAACAAAGTCCAAGGAAGCCTTGTCAAAAGTGCATAAGGATGCACCAAAAGAAAGGTATAAGAAAGAAGATTGTGAAGAAGAATTTAAAATTAAAAAATAAATTGTTGAAAAATCAAAGGAAATGAAATGTTAGGATAAGGTTGCAGCATATTGGCGCCCACACCACCCTAAAAAATTATAATATTTGAGGCATGGCTTAAGGCAAAAATATTTTAGATCTAAATGGAGTTAGAAAGGCATCAAGTATGGCAAAAAAAAACATAATGTTTTTAGATTTCAAAGGGATGCAACAATATCAGGGAACAATAGGACCGGTTGTTCAAAATATCATAGCAAAGTAGAAAAAGCATAGAGCCAACATAGCAGTTATGGATATTCAAGTGGTACAATGGTAGCTTGGCATCATCAAATACCATTACTAATCAAGATTTCACTTAGATGGATGGATGAACAAGATTGAAAATTGTCAAGAAAAATGATGTTGAATATTTGTATTTACAAAAAAATATGAAAAAGATCCAAAAAATGAATATAAAAAATTCATCCTTTTTGATAAAAAGACGTAAGTATCTAATTATAGCATCTCAATTGTATGATAATTTAATATTTATGTAAACTACGAGCTTTATAGAATATATTTGTGATTTATCAATGGTGGGGGACCTGAGTACAACCCTTTTTTATCAAGAAAAAAAATTACTTTTTTTAGGTGCATGAGTAGGTATTATTAGTATGTATTTTCTATTCCTTAAGAAAAATCAATTATAAAGTTTAGCCTGTTAGATCTGCATTGGATCAAAATATCCTAACCTATATGTCTACAATGGCTATCCAAATTAGTCAAACACTGTATTTGATCATCAACCTACCTAATCCTCTCATATTCAATAGCCATGACACTATACCACTAAACCCCTACCTCTTTCTTGATAATTGTCTTAGCCAACAAGTCTGTCATTTTATTTAGAGCTCTACCCACATAAATTGAAATCACATCATCCAATTCCCTCCACAAATTCTTAATTTGGGTGACAAGAATCCTCAACCTCCACATCTCCAAAGTAAAGTTCCTCATGCAATGTAGAGTTCCTACCAATATTTGAGAATATGATTATCCTCCTATAACCTTGTCTTACCACCCAAATAGAAGTAGATTTAATAGCTATGGCTTCTACTTCATTGTTTGTGGCCCTACCTAGTTCTTGTAGTTCCCAATAGAGCATTGTCCTAACACGATTCTTATAGACCACTCCAATTCTAGCTCTACTTGGATTGCCTTTTGTAGCTCCATCTAAATTAATTTTAATCCAACCTTTTGAGGATGTTTTTCAACTAGCTCTATCTTATTCCTCTTGTACTTCAGCTTTATTCTCCATTGTACCTATGTTAATCTAAGTTTTCTCTTTAGCATACATTACCACATTTTCCATGACTTTGCTCCAAAATACTTGTCAAATGCCAATGATGAGAATATTTTTTTAAAAAAAATTCCGTTTCTCTCCAACCACACTTGTCAACAAATAAATATTAATCCAATATTCCACCCAATATGAAGAGCTTTAGATTTAAAATGGTCTCTCTTCTATATTTTTAAAATATTAATTTGGTTCAAATCATTGTTGATTCAGATTTTATAAGCTAAAAACCATTGCTCCCAGATCCGACACATGAGTAGGAACTCAAACATCAAGTGGTCAAATATTTCCTCACTTTTGTAGCATAAACCACATTGGAATGGACCAACCCTTGGACCACCAAATATTTCTCCAATACCCAACCCAATATGCATGAGAATAAGTTTCTATAAGGATCTTATCATATACATCCTTCATTGTGTAGACTCCAAGGCTCCCATAGCCCTAAGCTAATTCATCGTCCTCATCTCTACATGTGAGAAATATTTCTACCAAGATTTTAGTCATTATGGGTGTTAATTCCAAAAGAATTGGAATTGACCACTCGTCCAAATTCTTAAACTCCTTAAGCTGATAATACTCTAGCTAATTAATGTTGCAATAACTTTCAATATTGATCCAACCCCTACTTTCCATGATTGTTTTTACTGGTTAGAGTTCTAAAAATTCAACAATGATAGGTGGGTATTGATCCCATGAATCTATCCAAAATCATGCATTCTACTCTCTCCACATTTTCCAAAACAATTTGTCTTTCACTACCTAAGATCTAACTTTAGAGCATGCCACACTAGAGACCCATTACCATCCAAAGGGAAATGACTCACCTCATTCAAGTTTACCTATCTCAAATATTTACTAGTTAAAACTCTATTGAATAAGGAAGTAGGTTGAGAGAACCACCTCCATTAAATATTTTTAGCCAAATTTTTATTATTTGGCTTTGATATCCTCAATCCCAAACCTCCTTTTGCCTTGGATTGGTTTAATTTCTCCTAACCTACTAACACCCATTTTCTCTCTCCTTTTACTCCTCCCCTTAAAAATTTTCTTGCCATATTCCCAAATTCTTTCCATATGGTATTTGGGGCATTAAGTATAAAAATTTATTAAATGGCATGGCCTAAATTATTGACTGCAAAAAAATTAATCTACCCCAAAAGGTTAACCATTTGTGAGACCAATGGTTAATTCCTTCTTTGATATGATCTAAAACAATCCTCTAGATCATTATATTCAAATTTTTAAAATGCAAAGGGACACCCAAATAGACCATTAGAAGAGAAGTCCTCATGAATTCCAAGATATTTAAAATTCTATCCTAAAGCCTTTGATCAAGCTTGAAGAAGATCACTTTAAATTTTTTTATCATTGATGGCTTGGTTTGTGACCCTAAGGTAAATATTAAGAGTATATTTGATCATTATTTCTTCCCTAAGGTCTACCACTCTCACCAACCCTATGTCATCCACAAACTGTAGGTGAGTCAAAACGTCCTCACACATCTTAATATCTATTAGGAAACCCTATTGTCTTGTCCTCAAGATGAGTCTACCCAAGCCTTAAACCAATATGAGAAAACAATAAGGGGAACAAGGATCTCAAGAATGAAGGCCTTGAGTGGCTCCAAATAGTTGTGAGGGAAGACCTTTGATTAATATTGCATATGTCAAAGTAGAGGCACAACTCATGACCCATTCTATCTAGTCCTACGAGAAATCGAAGGCTACTATCATCATTGAAAAGAAGCTCCACTCCACTCTATCATAATCCTTTGAAATATATTTAATGAACATTTATCTATGTCCAATTGTTTGCATTGAGTGGATTGCCACCTAAGCTATAACCACACCATCTAAGATCTTCCTTCCCTATACAAAACCCCCTTGCTTCAAGGAGATAATATTTTCTAGGAGGGTTTTAGCCACTCAACCATTACCTTCATGATTATTTTGTATATGACATTGCATAAGGCAATAGATTTGTAATTTGAAATGTGCACTCCATTCTCCCCTTTTAGAATTAAGGCAATGAATGTATGATTTAATGCTTTTATATATTTTTACTATCTCTGGACTCCTCTATAACAACCATTAGATCCTCCTCCAATTTGTCCTAGAAGGTATGAAAAACTTGATTGGAAATCCATCTAGACCTAGCATTTTTCCCATACTCATTCCAAATACTACCTTCTTTAGCTCCTCTTTATCAATGGGTTTAAGCAAGGCCTGATTTTCTTCTTTAGAGATAATAGAGAGTATGATAGCAAGAACTTCTTTATGATCCTCTTTATCTTTCATCATACCTTCCTTAAAAAATTAGTAAACTAATCCATTGAATGAAAATGCATACTTGAGATCATATCAAAGGATTATCCATTCTCATCTTGAAGAGCTTCCATCTTGTTCGCATGTTTGCTAGCACACGTAGCCCAATTGAAAAATTTGGTATTTTTATCCAATAACCAAGTGGTTCTTGCTCTCTATTTCTAGTAGATCTCCTCTTAGTTGTGATGTGCTCAACCGCTTTATGCAATTCATCATATTCTTCTTTGAGTTTATCTATAATTGTGCCTTCCTTGAAGAGTTTTTGTACCTCATCCCATTTTTCTACTAATAGATCTCTTTGGACCTAGAAGTTTGAATTTTGAATTTATCTCCATTGTTTCAGTTGATCCTTGATATAATGAAGTTTCTTATGGAATCTAACTATTGTTGTCCCATATTTCAATCATACCTCTTCGCACCACTGTTGGATTTTCTCAAAGTTCCTCCTTTTGTAACCAAAATTTTTCAAATCTGAACGATTTATGGTAATGCCTTGTCTTGATCCCCCTTACAACAAAATGAGGAAGTGATTTGAAACTAGATCCTCCAAAATAAAAATTTAGATTCCATTTCACAAATGCCTCCTTTGAAACCAAAAAAGGGTCTAACTTCACCTTCTTGCTATCTGGCTCCCTCCTCTTACTAGTCCAAGTATAGTTCATTCTAATATATTTAATATATATCAAGTGCAATGCATGGACCTGGGTAATCATAAGTTGGCCCTTTGGATCCAAAATTGGGGTTCCCCCTTCCTAATATCTGGATGATAATTTAGCATTAAAATACCCAACAACAATATAGTTTAACACCTCCCTTGAGACTCTCATTTTATGCATGACTTTCAATTGATGAATCTAACAATCTAGATTTTGAGCCCCATAGAAATTTATGATTAAAACCTGCTTAGTTGTCACATTGTTTCTAAAATGGGATGTGAGGATGCCCCTCCAAGATATATGTTCTATTTTCATCCATTAAAGAGAGTTCAAAAATATATAATACCACCCCTGAGGCCCTTTGGGCATCCACTTCCATAAGACCAACACCCCTCCAAAGTCTATTTATTATTCTATACATGCGATCCAATGCTATTTTTATCCCCTAGATAAGCTTAAAAAAGGTTTTACTTTTTTTAAGAGTCTTTGAATAAAAATTGATGGGTCTATTGTTTAAACCCCTAATATTCCATGATTGTATAATTATTGGTTACCTTGATATCAGTAAGATTCTATTGGCCTCACCAATCCCCTAGTGATCAATTTATATCCTTAAGATGCTATTAATTCCTTATTTGATTTTCTACCCACTCCTTGAGTGTTGATATTCTTTGATATCTTCTCCACCTCGTTTATCCCTAGAGTTTGCTTTTATCTATTCTTTTCTATCACACCAATTATGATTTTCTTGATTACCAATTGCTCTTGATTATGCACTATCAATCCTCTAAAATCTCTTATTGTGGTAATTCTCTACACTCTACCATATTTGAGGGCTTGGGTTGGTTTTACTCTCTACCATATTTTTTCTTTTGCCTTATCCTTCTTTTTGGTTGTTGAAAATCATCTCCCTGTGCTTCTCCTCCCTAAGAAATTGGTTGATTTTTTATTGACTGTAGACTTACCCTCTGTAGGAAGGTTTGAAATTCCTAGAGGAGCCTCCATTTTTGTGATCATATTGTTTGGGTAGGACCAGACCAAATTCCCATTTTTATGGAAAACTCTACACCTTAAGGGCAATACCTCATAATCTAGTTGCTGAATCCAAAATATTCATGCAAGTTTTGTTTCCACCTATGCCAACAAAGGTTGGTTGAGATCCATTCTACATATAATATAGCATAGTTGATTGTATTTCCTTCTATATATTGTGTTTCTAGAAACACCCAAATATCTTCTAAAGATATTATTGATGATTTTCAATACCTGCTCACTCCAAAAATCCATTAGGAGTGTGAATCAGAAATCAAGCAACACCAATATAAATGTTAAAATAACATTAAGCACAATAATACACAAATATTGCACAAGATAAACTCTTTATTATTGCGGGTAGATCTCAAATGTTACAATCAATATGCCCCAAATGTGATGGTTTTAAAATACTTATGTTGATACACAAATTACAACTACTAGGGTTCTCTAAAATCCTAGTTAAAAATAATGATCGGTGTCTTTGCACTTGTATTCGATCCCAACGAGGTTGCGGGTGGGCTTGTGTATCCTAAAATGGGCCACCCTAGCTTCAATAGTTTCCAAATGTATGATTCCTATACCTACAATTAGAAAAACAACAAAAGAGATTAGTAATACCTGTGAGGGCTCCATAGTGTGAGGCCCTCAAAAAGATAAGATAACCACTAAACCCTAGATGTTGCAATATAAAACTAAAAGCAAAGTGCAAGAATATGAAAATGAATGCAAATAACTTTCTTACCTTGTCACTAGAATATTTTTCTTTTGTTTTCATAGATGAGGGTCGTGAGGATGCTCAAATGGCACTAGAGGGTTATGGAACTATAGATATGATACAAGAAATACTCAAAGGCATCCTGTGATGGTGGTGAATGCACTAGGGTATTTTGTAATTGTGGAAGATGTATTAGGGTGTTTTGCGATGACGGTTGATCCACCAGGGCATTCTGTGATGATGGTAGATGCACTAGGGCATTCAGGATCTAAAGAAGATGTCGTAGAACCAGGTATGGTTTTGCATGGGTTATATGGTGACTGATACAAATGATGTGAGGGTGATAATGCAGGGTAGGGATGAGTACGTGAGGGCTAGGGTAGAAAGGCTTAATTATCTTTGAGAATTCTTTGTGAATATTTGTTGATAGAATTCAACCTCAGCAGATCAGGGACTAAGGATTTAATGGATTCAAGGGGTTTCCAAGGGTTTGATTAATCAAAATGACTCCTCTTTTATAATCTTCCCTTGCACATGTTAGCATTTCAATGAAAAAAAATGTGTGGCCAATATTAAAACATGAGGAAGGGTGTAGATTAGATCTAGGCAAGTGGCATGGATTAAGGTGGATGGATGGTTGAGATTAAAACATGGCAGAGGGCTAGGATTAATTTATATAAATACATATATATTTATTATATATATATATAATATAAAATATTAATATTTAAATATATATTAAACAAATACATTATATTATATATATATATATATATATATATATATATATATATATATATAATAGATGATTGTGATTGAAGAGCACGGATGGATGACAAGTGGCTATATTTTGGTGTCTATAGATGCCCCTTTTTGTATTACATTGCATGAAATACAATGCGGTGAAAAACACGAGACACTTGGTTTAGCCTAATGCAGAAGTAGCTTTCATTCCTTGGAATGCAAAGATGATTTTGAAGATAAAATAATTTTGAATGTGTAGCTTACCCCCTCAATTGGAGAATGAGTTAAGAATGAATCTCATAAGCCAATTGATAGAATTATGCGATGAAAATGCAATGGAATGGTGTAATTGTAAATGTATAATGTAAGTGCAGATGATATGAATGATGTAAAATGATAATATGAATGATGTAAATGGATTTTATTTTTGCCCCAAAGGAGAAAGGGGGTTGTTGTGAAATGCAAGTGATTGTTTCTATTTTTCCCCAATAGAGAAAGAGTTTTTACCAAGTGTAAATGCCATGATCATGTAATATGTATCCCTTTGTAATAAATCAAAATCAAATGTGGTTGTACCAAGTTTGGGGTGATTCCATGTTGTTGAAGAAAGTGCCTTTTGATGTTATTGAAATACAAATTGATGAAAATGCAACAAAAGAAAAAGAGTCAACCTTGGAGGGCCTGCTAGTGACTGTAGGATAATTCCCTCAATTGGAACCAATAAACCTAGTGAATTCCTATCTCCATGAAGACTTTCAATGTAAAAGAAATGATGAGTTATGCTTTTGTTCGTGTTTCAAGCCCCACGAACAAGGCCATCAATGACAACTATTGAGAAAATTAGTTTGGCATAGTCTCACTCTAAAGGTGAGGTACCAAAAGTGATTTTATTTTCGAATAACAAGATAATAGATGATGAAGTGTCCTTATGATGATTTACCCATCTTACCAAATTGCATGGATAACCAATCACTAAAATCACCAAGGAGATAGAAAATACCACTAGATACGAGGTTCACTTGAATATGTATATGAAGTTGGAAAAAATGTGCAAATGCAATTTTTGATGAATGAATATGATCTTGAGATTAAAATTTGATGATGAGAATGATGATGATGGTCGTTTTGTAAAAATTTGGACTGTTTTGATGCATTTTGAAATTTGAAATATGATTTTACACCTTTTGGTCGCAAGCAAAAATTATGCGCCCAAATCAAGATTGGTTTAAAAAAAATAGGATATGATGATGAAATGAATGTATGGATACAATTTGGAGTGATAAATGGCTTGCAAAGGTGAAATTAGATTCATTCTTGTTTTCATGAATTCTATAAGCTACATTTGAAGGAGTGAGTGAAGTGAAGTGAGATGAAGGATCTTGGAAGTGTGGAAGCTATGGCGATGGAGGGTGCAAATATGGCAACAAAAATAGAGGTGCATGTGGCTAAGGTAAGTGACTTGGCACTTTTTTTTGGACTTGTGCAAATTTTTTGTTTTGTTTTTTTTGTGTATGCAAATTGATGTGATTTTAATGTAATTGCTTTGTGAATATGTTGTGCTGCAGTTGAGTATTTTGGAGGCTCGAAATCTGTTCTCACCTCTTATCCCAAGGGTGATAAAGTTATTGCAAAAGGAGGAGTGGGATTTCTTAGAGGATCTTGTGTTAGCTAGGGCAACCCATATTGATGTGGTAAGGGAGGATGAGGGATATCTCTTTTCCTTGGCAGAGATATGGGATCTATATAGGAGGATATTTTAGCTCCATACTGGAGAGATTACAGTGACACTTGAGGATGTATATCACATCCTCAGGTTATGAGTGGAGGGATTATGTGTCGAGGTTAGACACGATAAGGGGTATGAGATGAACTGCATATTTGGATATGGATGGTGAGGTGAGAGTGTGAAGGGTGGAGGGATAATATGGGTATATATGTGGATAAGAAGTTGGATGGACTCCCTACTTTGGTCATGTTTGTGTTGGCCAACATAGTGGTCCTGAACTACACTGGCTATCGATTTCCATGGAACATAATCAGGTTGGTGTATGACATGATCGATACACCTCGAGTGTATACATGGGCACCTACTTTGTTGGTGTAGCTATACTAGGAGTTCTACGAGGTGAAGAGGCAGGGGTGAAAGGGGTTGGGATGCAGTTTACTACTGTAGTGTTGGGTCTAGGAGCACTTTAGTGTGGCTTAGCCTGTAGTCTTACCTACTGGGGCATGGGATAGGGAGAAACCCTATGCTATGAGATGGCCTATGGCAGAGGAGGTGCAATTGAGTCATCCTATTTGGAATAGCCAGTGGTATTGAGATCTGTGGGTAAGGCTGATAGTTTCTCAAGTGCTTTGGAGGCCATGGAGGGTGCAAATTGGACAAGAGACAGGGACCATCTATAGATAGTATGACGGGCTATGTGGATGGTTGGGAGGCATAAGAGTGAGGTGGATTACATCCAATTCTCATGGATGCTATGATAGTTTGGATTAAGGTAGGGGGTTCTTGAGGTACCAGTGCTCTTCAGGCATCATTAGGATGAGATGGGTCTACCTTGTGCTGAGGTATGGAGGATGACCTATGAGGATGACAAGAAGATGAATCTCCTTAATGTGGATGATGCAAGGACTATTATGAAGTATGATGCATGGTTTGGTGCAAAAAAATAATGGGTACTGAGTCTAACAATGGCTGAGGGGAATGGTGATGAGGACGAGGCAAATAATGATATGGATAAGGTAGATGAGGCTCCTAGATATTGGATACACCTTCGATCTAGCAGTCAAGGGATAAAAATGAGGGATACAAAAGAGCAAGCTACAGAGGTTGAAGGTGATAGATATGGTATGGATGATGATATGGAGGAGGTTCTAAAGAGACCTCTAGGCCAGAGTGAGGAGGATTGGATGAGGCTTGAGTAGCTGGTGGCAGAGCAAGATGTGATAGTAGCTAGGGTTATGAATATAGTGGCCTGGAATGCAAATATGGGCAGAGATAAAGGCATGACCAACTATAGGTAGTGATGAGGATAGGATCGTGACGCTCCAGGAAGAGTTACTTGAGAGGAATTATTGTTAGATACATGATGTACTATAGCTTCATGCTCAAGATGAATATATATCTGATTATTGGAGGATAGATTGATGGAGTACCATATTGGGCTTCTAGATCCACCCTCATCCATATCCATATCTATCTCCCTTAATCCTCGCTGCCACCATTCACATACCCTATTTTTATTTTTGCATAACCTATGTGAACTAGATATAGTTCTACAACACTTTACTCAACACTCAAACACCCTCTAGAGCTATTAGAACACCTCTAGGTATTTTTAAAACCTTTTTAGTACATCTACCACTATCATAGAACACCCTAGTGCATTTACTGCAATCACAGAACACCTCTAGATATTTATTGTAGTAGATATACAGTCCCCTAACCCTCGGGTGTCGTTCGGGCATCCCTGAAACTATCATCTACATAAACAAAAGCAAAATTTTCAAGTGACAAGGTAAGAAGTTATTTGCATTCATTTCATATTCTTGCACTTTATTTTTAGTATTACATTGCAACATCTAGGGTTTAGTTATTTTATTTTTTTAAGGTCCTCACATTGTGGAGCTCTCATAGATATTACTAATCTCTTTTTTTGTTTTTCTAATTGTAGGTACAATAATCATACATCTAGCAGTTGTTGAAGCTAGGGTGGCCTTTTAGGATACACAATCCCACTTTCAACCTCGTTGGGATAGAAGACAAGCGTGAAGACACCATCCATTCCTTTCAACTAGGGTTTTAGAGAACCCTAGTATCTGTAATTTTGTATCAATGTAAGCATTGTAAAAACCCTACATTTAGGCATATTGATTGTATCATTTGAGATCCACCCACATTAATAAAAATAGTTTATCTCTCTTATGCAAACATTATGTATTACTATGCTTAATGTTATTTTATACTTTATATTGGTGTTGCTTGATTTATGATTTACAAATGGTGATCACGGTGGGACACACAAAGGGTTCTCTATGATAATTTACTATGTCATTAAATTCTATTTTTGTTGCTATTTTATAGGTTTCCAAAGATTTTATCATGTGATTTTCATAGAACTAGGGTTCTAAAGTTGCAAAATTTAATCTAAGGTCACGCGGATGCCCTACAGTGCTTGAGGGACACACTTTAGTGTTCATGATATGACCTGGTGTATTTCAATTAGCTTTGAGGGGTATTTCACAGAGTGGGGAAGGAATACATATGCTTCTTGGTAAGCTTGCTTCAAATCCTAACCCATTTTTGCTTCAATTTTTATGTTTTTACAAATAAATTGAAAAAAAGAACATCATTTAGTTTTTCTTAAAAGCAGTTATATTTCATTTCCATTTTGGGCATCTACATTCATCTTGCACATTGCATTTACAGTATATTTGCATTCATATTCACCATAGTTCACTTTTTTATATTTAAATTTTTGTTGTTTTCTAGTGTGTTTTATTCAATATTCTACATATTATTTTCATGTGAAATGACAATTACATAAAATAGTTCTATAATAGGGTAAAAAAATTCCCTTTTTTACTTGTATAAGTTGGAACAAGATCAAAATGCATAAGTATACTTCTGCATTTGGTGATTCAAGGTGGAAGAATTAGGTAAACTCTCCACTATTTAGAGTGGGTCTTAAGTGGTGTACCCTACATTATTTTGAGGAACTTGGTATTTTTGTTTTTGGATTTTTATTTAGACCTATAAAATAGGTTATTTTTTTAACATTGTATGTACACATTAGAAAACATGGACATTAAAATGAATCACACACTACACGTTTCACAATGAGTAGTAATAATTTTGGATTTCATCACCAACCATTACTTGAGATTTGGAAAATGGTGGGCCTCATCTCCAACTGCCAATATCTGCCCTTAGCAATCATAAATACCCATGAGAAATTTTTTTGGATTTCATCACCAAGAAGAATCTCATTTGCCAACTAACCATAGATTTTACATTGCATAATTTAGATTAGAACATCCAAAATACACAAAACTCACAAAAAAAATAAAATCAAGATAAAAAAAGGAGGTAAGATAAATCTGTTGCAAAAACATAGGATTGAGTTGTTTACTTGATTTTGTGAAATTTTTTATTTTCATTTCTTTATTGCACATTTCACATTTGATTCAATAGCTTATATTTTTAATGAGAAATCAAACAAAAGTCTCGAGTCAAAATTCCATCAACCAAGTCACTTCATCCATGGAGTGTTCAACATATTTCCCTACCATTTCTATCATTAACCCCACTAGTGTGATACAAAAAAGTTGTTCAAATTTATTTGTGGATCCCTCACACATTGTACAAAATTCAAATGCTGATGTTTTGCACAAAGACATCCACACATCCATTTCACAAACAGAACCATCATCGCCCATTAACTATAACATAACTTATAAAGATATGGCTAAAGTGGAAGCTTTTCAAAGATCTGCTAACTATGTTCTAGAGCAGGTCCATAGCCCACTTAGGCATGATTCTTCTTTTCAGTAGGAAATTACCTCTTCATAGCCTTCCAGCCTTACCCAGGTGTATAACAACTCTCTTTTTGAGGCATCAGCTACACCTTCCCAGCATTGGTCTATTCCATAATAGTCACGTGCTCCAAGAATCTCCATCCCATATTCATACACCAGCACCTATGGAAATCCATTGTATGAAGCACATGTCAATATGGCTTCACAAATACCAGCCTCCATCCCATCCATTGTCTCTAATCCAAGTGTAATTCCCATTGCAACCTATCCTCCATCTACATCATCCATTCCATCCACATCCACACCATCTGCCTCAGAGGTGGCCATACCGAAAGTATGGCAACATCTCAACACATTGCTTATGGCTCAACAAGGTGTTCAACCTTATTTCCAACAACAAGTACATGCAATAGATTTTAAATCCTAGCTTTTTTCCACCCAACACACCTTTTTCACTCCAAATCCATCATGGGTACCACAATATTCTATGGTTTCCATCCCCACACCACCATTAAATCACACCCATGCCATTACCACAAATCATCAAATTCATAGTCCTCACACATCATCTCCTTTTCAACATTCACAATCATTTCTTCATCAACATCAACATAACCAAATTCAATTCACTCCACCAAACCATCATCATCTCATCATATCCAAGCATATCACCACTCCACATTCACAAAATCACAAAGTAATTTAGGGCTTCCACATACTTGGGGAGGACCCTAGAATCCAAGATATGCAACAAAATATTGATAGCCTGATGCAACATACTCCTGGTATGAACCATAAGCTAACTCTAAGACAATTGATCAATCAACCAATTCACTTTTTGGGACCATCACCACCATATCTGGTAGATTTTATGGTACCAAAATTAGACAAATTCAAAGGGATCGAGGATCCTAGAGAGCATGTGAGTACATTCATTCACTTCTATTTTAAAATCCAACATCATGATGCTCTAATGCTTCAAATATTTCCTCAAAAATTTGGAGGAGATATCGTAGAGTGGTACAACCATTTACCTCATTATAGTATCTATACATTTGAACAGTTCGTTGACCAATTTATTGAAAGCTTTTTTCTCAATGTTAGAAAGAAAGCCTCATTATATGATTTATATGGCTCAAAACAATATGATGATAAGTCAGTATACAATTTTAGGAACTGTTGGAGGGATGTTATCATAAAACTGCCATTTTCCCTACCAATGGAAGAGCTAACTCGATTGTTTACCAAGAGTTGTATAATACCTATCTCCTGGTTATTACAATTACAATTGTATAGATCATTTGAGGAAGCTCTTTCCCAGGCTAGAAAAATTCATGAGATCAAAATCCAAGAAGGTGTGCTTAAGTCCAAAAAGAAAGAATGGCAAAATAAGGCCCAATACAAAGGTAGTTATTCTATCCAATCCAAACTAAACCAGGCCAATCAGGCTAATCAGGCCAATCAAGTCAATCAAGTGATCATGATCTAGATGGTAATGGCTCAACAACAACCTGTACAAAAACCACAATAAATTATATATCATGTGGTTCCCTCACCATCAAAATCAATCCAAAAAATAGTGCCAATTAGGGAAAACTACCTCTGTCGACAATATGTTCAACAAAACCATTATTACAGTCCCTTAGCTGAATCATATGCCTCTATATTTCACAATTTGTATGACACTAACCAACTTGCCTTTCCTGAGGTTAAACCAGATGACCCTATCAATAGTAGTAAACACTATAGGGAACATTGTTTTTACCCTTATCATAGGCATAATGGGCATGATAAAAATAGGTGCTTGTTGGCCATTTTGTATTCATTAGGAATTTTGTGTAAAATGATATTGGGAATTTTGTGTAAAACGATAATATATTTGCCTCCTTTATTTTGTATGCAGTAATTTGGATAGTTGTAATAATTTTCAGAAATCTAATGCATTTGAATAATCTGAATGTATTAATGGAGAGATGTCCTTCAAGGTCCAAAAGGAATGAAGAGAATAAGTTTCATGAAAAACTTGAACGAAATTGCCAAAAAATCTTGTGTATTGACGTTCGCCCTTCCTTAGGGGTGAACGTCCCTTTCGCCCTTTCTAGGGGTGAATCTCTTTCGAAAGCAGAATGGCAAAAATTAAAAAGTGACAATTTGTGTTCACCCTTCCTTAGGGGCGAACGTGTCATTCACCCTTTCTAGGGGTGAACGTGCCTTGGCATTACTTTGAGGAGTCATGCCCGAATGTAATTACGTTCACCCTAGTCGAGGGGCGAACACACCATTCACCTCTCCTATGGGTGAACCACCTAGTGCATGCACCCGAATGAAATTACATTCACCCTAGTCAAGGGGTAAACACACTATTCACCTCTCCTATGGGTGAACCACCTAGCGGTGATGGAGAAATACGTTCACCTTTACCTTAGGGGCGAACGTGTCATTCACCCTTGAATTGGGTGAACCTATTTGTATCAAGATCGTGCACGTTTGAAGGGGCGAAACTAATGCTAAGCAAAGATAAATCGAACGAATGGGACTTTGGTCAAGATGTTGAATTTAGAATTAAATGAAGGACACTCTCAGTTACTCCATTTTGTGGATCACGAAGAGGAAGGTGAAGGGAAACGAGCCTTCATGATTTCCAATGTATCAGAGGTGATCCAAAGAATTTAATATTTTCTCCTAACAGGCGCACCTCCGTCCGAAGCTTGGATTTTCAGGAATTTGTTCCCCTGGTGAATGGATTTTCCAAGAATTTGAGGAGGATTTTGCTGATTTTGTCTTTGATTCCCAGACATTCTTCCCTCATTTGTATTAAATGAAAGAGGCGAAAACCTCTATAAATACTAGGTAAATTTCATTGTAAAGGAGGAGGTTAGACATTTTGCGAGAGATTTCCTTAAGCTCTCTGCATTAATAGAAGGCATCAGACTTCTGAATTTGTGAGCGGTCTTATGTATAATTATTTTTTGTGTAGTGTGCTTCTATTTCCATTCGCCTATCTAATTTGTTGTTGAATTTAAATTTTGTCATTGGATTTAAAGTTGCTAAGGAGAAAGTGAATGTTGGAGTACCATTTTGATAGTTATTATGGCAATATTGTGAGCTTGTTCTATTTTGTTTCCTTTCATAAATGCTAATTTGTGCTTGGGTTTTTCCTGCTAGTTAGTCTAACACCAATCCTGCACTTTGGCCTGTGGCCATATTTCCCATTTCTTTATGTTATTTCTAATTTCTTTCCTGCATCTCTAGTCTTTTATCATTGTAGGATTTAGTTTGGGAACCAACCCTCTCTGGAGATTGGCATGGAGGACATCTCTTTCCTCCGACCTTTCAATGTTGGTCGTATCTAGGGTGCACAAACACAGTTTTGTATGATTAGGCAGATATTTGACCAACAATTTTTGGCACGCCCGATGGGACATTTAAGGTTCCACTTTCAGCAACATTAGGTTTGGTGTTCGCCTTCCTGCTTGAGATTAGAACATCTGGTGACTCAATTTTTACCTAGAACTCCGTAAGCGTGAGGACGATGAAAGTTGTTTCTCATGAATACAAGATCAAAAGCCAAAAATCTTGATAATCAGATTAGATTTTATGAACTAGACATTCAAAGGCTAGGAGAGCATCCTCAAATAGCCACTTTTCGATGAACATCTTCACTTCCTCATATCTCATCCATACCATCTATTTCATCTTCCCGGTTAGCTGGTGTGTTTTCTGCCCTTGTAAGTCCTGTAAGCACTGCCACCAGTTTCCCTCAACCTCCGCCTAGTACAACCACTAACGTCCCGAGGCCTACTCCTCATATTCCCATCCACATGGCTCAGAATCCTCCACCACATCAACAACTTCCAAGGTAGTTTCTGGCTTGGAATAGCTCAGGAGCGCTGAATTTGCAGGCACAAAATCTTGTACCTCAAGCTACTCTGAAGGCTTTACCCACATATGATGGTACTAGAAAAACTGCATATGAGCATATCCAAGATGTAGCCTCTCTTGCAACTATTCATGATATAACTGATGAGGATGTGATGATAAAACTTTTGGTCCTATCATTAAGAGGGAAATTGTTGTATTGGTACCGATCTTTGCAGTCGGGTACCATTACCTCATGGGATCAATTGGCAGAGTTGTTGATTAAGAATTTCCATGAACAAGTTGATCCGTATTCTCTGTTGCACCAGTTCACCTCAATCCAAAGACATCCGCAAGAGGAACTTGTAGATTTCAACGTTCGATTTGTGCGAAGTTGGCAGAGGGTCCCAGATGGGTTATGACCAACTCATGAGCAAGCAACATTTTATTATCTTTGAGCACTCAGTACCGATATTGGTATGGCGGTGCGCCAGGCCAATGTGACTACATTCCTGGATCTCTATACACAAGCTCAAAAGGTCGAGTCAGATTTGATTGTTGTAGGTAGGCTTCCTCCGAAGGCGATGATGCCTATCCTCCCTGATCTGCCACAGTATCTTTACTCTAATGCATTTTTGTAGCCTATGCCATCGATGTATCCTATCCCTTCATGGAATTTGGGCTCCCCTCAAGTAGCTCCTATCCCTGTTCCATAGTCATCTGCTATGAGCTTTCCATAATTTCTCGTCTCGTTAGTAACATCACAGCCTTCATCCATTTCTTTTCCAACATTTCCAGCACCTCCAATGCCCTTACCATTACCTGCACCTCCAACGCCCTTGTCGTTGCCAGTGCCAACTCCATCACCCAATACAGATCCTCTCACGACCTTGTTACAAGAAGTAAAATCCAATAATGCGGCTTTAAGGATGATATCTAATGAGCTTACTACTATGAGGAAGAAGCAGGCTGAGGCTGAGTTTCGATCAAGAAGGTTTTAGACTCCACCAATAACCCGAGAACAAGCATCTACCAGCAAGGGACCCAAGAAAAACACCATGATCCAAGCAAATGATGAGGGTAACGTATCCGAAAGGACATATTGGTGTTCTACATGTAATGATCCTCATGGTGAAGATACATGTATGGTGCATCTGAACTATGTTCAGACATTAACAGAAAGTTCTTCGGGTGGGCAAGTCAATATGATTCGAGAGATGGAGTGTAATTGTATGGTGTCATCTCCAGAGCAAGTTTCAGTCCTTACTAGGTCTGGAAAGAAGCCAGTGACTATTGATCCTATAGACTTGCAACCTTTGAAAGTACCTACGGCTCCAAAAGTGCAGGAAGAGAAGTGGGCATCCCCAACAAAGATTCTTGATGTTGATAAATTAAAAAACTCATCACCTGATCAAGCACAAGATAAGGCGCAAGTTCAGCCTTCAACTTCGCAATGCATCGCTACTGCTCCATTTCCTAGTGAAACCAAAGAGCAAGCTAAGGAAAGACTCAAGTATCCTTCATTAACAAAAAGGCAAAGAGTAGATGCTACGCAGTAGTACCGAGATAAATATGAGTGGCCCTTAGAAGAAAAGGTCTCACCTGCTCATGGCTACAGTATCATGGAAGAAATGAAGAAAATCCCAGCAAGGATTAGCTTGTATGATGCATTGCAATTACCTAGGAAGATTGATTTATTGCAAGAATCTCTGAAGACCGCCAAAGATCAAAAGAAAGATCATTTACAAATAGTCTTGGCTCAAGCGCTCCCCACTTCAGTGATAGGTAAGAATCGGCCTCCCCCATTTTACTTATCTTTGAGAATGGAAGGGTGGATCGTGCATAATTGTATGATCGATTCTGGTGCTGCCACTACTGTCATGCCAAAGGTAGTATGCGAAGTAATGGGAATGGAATATACAAGAAGCAGCCCAGGAGTATTACAATTGGATGGTACGCCAGTTAAGACTATTGGAGTAATCAAGGACATTCCAATAGTGCTCCATAGCATGCCATAGATTACCGTCATCCAAGAAGTGGTGGTTGTTGATTTAGAGCCCTACTTTAGCATGTGCCTTTCAAGAGAATTCATAGCTAAGCTGGGAGGTTATCTTTCCCTAGATTATTCACATTTGGAGATTCCGTTCAAAGGTAGGCGAATTCGCATTCATAATGAGAAGCCCTCCCCTTTTCATATTGAAAAGATAGAGGAGGCAGAACAAGTCCCAGGCACGGTGAACATGATGATCGAAGAATTGGAAGAGGTTGGCTTGGTTGAAGAAATACCCCAGGAGCTTCGCTTGGAAGATGAGTTTTTGCTGATAGATTTCAATGCTATGATTGAAATGGATATTGGTTGTTATTCAATTCAGAAGATGGAGAAGTCCCAAGAGCAAGTCCTTGAATCCCCAGAACCTATTTTGCATCAGTTATGGAAGTTGTTCTTTGATGGTGCTCGATGTAAGAATGGTGCGGGAGCAGGTGTTGTGTTGATCTCCCCTGAAGGCATACAAAAAACTTACTCCTATAGATTGACCTGGAGCTGTACAAATAATGTGGCTGAATATGAAGCGCTATGCCTTGGCTTAAAAAAAGCCAAAAAATTGGGAATTGAACAACTGCAGATTTTTGGCGATTTTGAGCTTATTGTTAATCAAGTTACAAATAGATGTGTATCAAAGCAACATTACTTGAAGGCTTATCGCAATAGAGTATGGGATCTTTTGGAAGCATTTAAAGCTTTGAATATTCAGGCAATTCCTCGAGAACAAAATAGACATGTTGACATTTTAGCTTCCTTGGGCGCTAATTATTCTCCTACTGAGCAAGTGGTTCGCAAGCCCAAGATAGTAAGGGTGATTTATAGACCTTCCATTCTAGATAAGAGCCTCTATTGGTAGGTGTTTGATAATGATGAGCAAATAGTGAATTTTTTGCTAAAAGAAGTTGCCAGCGCAGAAGATAGGATTCTTGTGGAAGAAGAAAAGGAAGGAATGATTCAGTTAAAGAATAATCACATTCCTAGAGGTTTGATTTCACTAGAGAGTTTATTTGATCAAAGTGATAGGGCTGATAAACATAGGATTAAGGTGGATGCTAAGGAATTCAGAGAATTGCAGTTGGAGCCAGGAAAAGTTATCAAGATTGGTACTGATTGTGAATCAGATGAGATTGAAGGCATTAGAAATTTGTGCTCTGAATATCCAGACATAGTAGCATGGAGTTATCAAGACTTGAAAGGATACGACAAGAGCGTGATTCAACACACTATTGAGCTACAAGGAGTTAAGCCTTTTTGATAGAAGCAACACCCTGTTAATCCCAAGATCGAGGTTCTCATGAAAGCAGAGTTACTGAAGATGCTTGAGGTGAAGATCATATACCCTATTAAGCATTCCACCTGGGTGGCAAACTTGGTTCCTGTAAGGAAGAAGAATGGGGACATACGTCTATGCATCGATTTTCGAAATTTAAATCAGGCATCACTCAAAGACCACTATCCTCTGCCTCAGATAGACCAGATTCTTCATGTTGTGGCTGGTGCTCAGAGATTTTCCTTGTTGGATGGCTTTTTTGGGTACAATCAAATTTGGGTTAAAGATGAAGATCAATACAAGATGATGTTTACAACTAAGTGGGGCACATTTGCTTACCAACGGATGCCCTTTGGACTTTCAAATGTCGGTGCTACTTTTCAGAGGGCCATGGACGTCGCCTTTGGTGAGTTGTTAAATAAAATCATTGTAATTTATCTTGATGATATGACGGTGTTTTCACATTGCAGAACGGATCATGTTTTCCATCTAAGGCAAATATTCGAGAAATGTCAAGAATTTGGGATTTCTATAAATCCGAAGAAATCAATTTTTGTGGTCAAGGAAGGGAAATTGTTGGGCCATGTAATTTCATAGGAAGGATTGGCCATAGACCCTGCACGAGCTGAAGCGCTCATGAGATTGTCATTACTAGCTAATAAGAAAGACTTGCAGTCCTTCTTTGGATAGATAAACTTTGTGCATAAGTTTATTGCTGATTTTTCCCAAGTCGTCAAGCCCATGACCGAGCTCTTGAAGAAAGATGTTGAGTTTAAGTGGATAGAAGCCAGGAAGTGAGCTTTTCAAGAAATCAAAGAGAGAATTACTCAAGCGCCAGTATTGATCAACCCTGATTACTCCAAAGACTTTATACTTTATGCAGTGGGTGAGCAGGAGAGCTATGTTACAGTGCTAACGCAAAAGCAACATGATGGCGAAGAAAAGCCTATCACTTTTCTAAGCCAGGTTATAGCACCACATCAAGAAAAGTATAACTTTATAGAGAAACAAGTTTATGCAGTGATGAAAGCCTTGAAGAAGTTTCACCACTTTGTTTCTCAGAGTAAAACTATGGTTTATGTCATTCATCCTGACGTTCAAAATTTCATCATTCAAGGAGAACTGGGTGATAAAAGGGTCGGATGGGTCTCGAAGATCTAGGAGTATGATGTAGAAATCAAACCGATGAAATTGGTTCATGGACGCGCTCTGTGCCAGGAGTTGGCCAAAAGCGTTGTTGTTGAGACAAGTCGCGAAGATGTAATTTGTGTAAATAGTGCAGCAGTCAACAAAGAATGGACCGAGGAACTCATTGAGTATTTTGTTTTTGGAAGGTGTCCTAGCCACCTTAACCCCTCACAGTATCGAAGGTTTAGATTACAAGCGCTCAGGTATGTACTATTGCCCAATGGCTTATATTATAAGAATATTGATGGTATACTTCTTAGATGTGTAAAATATTTCGAGAAAGAAAAGATTCTGGAAGAATTCCATTCTAGGCTATCAGGAGGGCATTATGCAGGCAGGCCTATGGCTCTAAAAATTATTCGGGTGGGGTATTATTGGCCCACTTTGTTCATCGATTCACATAAGATAAGCCAACGGTGTGACAGTTGTCAAAGATATGTGGGTCGAGTTAGGAAAGGAGCATCACCGCTGCATCCGATCCAGGTGGAAGCGCCCTTTCAGCAGTGGGGTCTCGATTTTATAGGAGTCATTGATCCACATTCCTCTATGGAACATAAATATATTTTGACCATGATAGACTACTTTACCAGATGGGTAGAAGCTATACCCACCAAAAAAGTAGATCAGGCGACTGTTATTTCTTTTATGGAAAGCCTTATCACCCGTTTTGGCATACCAGATTCTTTAGTCACTGACAATGGTACTCCCTTCATTGGAGCCAAAATTATAGAATTCGCTAGTAGATACGGTATTTACCTGAAAACCTCTTCCAATTATTACCCACAAGGGAATGGATTGGCTGAGTCAACTAACAAAAATCTGCTTCAGATTTTGAAAAGAATAATGGGTGACAATAAGAAAAGTTGGCATTTGTTATTAAATCAGGCGCTTTGGGCTGACCGCATTTTAGTGAAAAAGTCAATAAAAACCTCCCCGTACGCTTTGGTGTATGGGAAAGAAGCTATCCTTCCTACGCATATTGAGCTCCCTGTGCTCCAAGCATTGCAGATGTTCCAAGATGAAAATGAAGAAAATGATCCAATGGAGGCGAGATTGGCGCAATTGTTGCAATTAGAAGAAGAAAGGGAGCATGCTTACCATACTTTCGTAGAACATGCTGCTGAGATGAAGAAGTGGTTCAAGAAAATATCAACTGATCGAAGCTTCCAGGTGGGCGATTTGGTATTGAAATGGAACGAAAAGAAATCAAAGCCAGGAAAACATCAGAAATTTGATGCAATATGGGAAGGACCTTTTCAAATTTCTGTTGTCACTTCTTCTAATGCATTCCGACTATGTGACATGGAAGGGTATGAGCTCCCTATTCCAGTGAATGGCCTTCATCTGAAGGCTTATGTTTCATAAGTTTCAGATCAAGGGTAACATCCTGTATATATGTAAATATTTTTGTGTTTTAAACAATTCTGCATAAGTATAAATATGCTTCTAAAAAAAAAAAATCAAAAGAGCTTCGCATGCGCCTTTTGAAGGAGGTGAACGTCATGTTCGCCTATCTCTAGGGCGAACGCACTTTGATGATGTCATCAGGAAAAAGAAAAAAGAAAAAAATGGAAGAAAAATAAGAAAGGAAAAAGCATGAAAAAGCTTGTTTTTCTTTTTTTAGAAAAAATGTCATTTTTTTCAGGAGGCGCGCTATGAAATTTTAAAAACACATGCGCTACATGGAAGAGAATATTTTTTGTATGGAGACAAGAATCGCCCATGAGTTCATAAGCGTGAAAGAATATTTTTCTGAAGAAGATATTCCCAAAGCATATTCAGGATTACGTGGCGATAATCGGAAGTAGTGGGCGATGAATTCGAGTAATGATTTTCGAACGTGGGAAGCATTCGAATTGAGTTTTTCAAGGTAGTAGTCAGAATTGATGATTGAATGAGTAACAGCTAGGTTGGTTTCCCTAAAAAGCTTCTGGCACTGAGGCATATTTTTCTATAAGATTGCGCAGCACAGAGGACATGATTTTTCAGGAGGATCTGACGATAAACTAGAGAAGAAGATTTTTACACCTTGGAAAGGATATTTGAGCAGTTTTTGAAGAATATTTCTTCTCGAATACGCGCCTGCATTTAATTCTGTTATTACTGCAGCAATTGGTAGCGAATCTATAAATCTTGGGAGGTAAAGGGCTAATTTTATTTTTTCTCCTTGATTTTAAATTTTTTGCTTCTTTGTATCCTGTGCTTCGAAGTGTAGAAGAATTTTTGAGATCTCGAAGTAGGAAATTGCAGAAGAGTCATCGCTTTTTGTTTAGAAAAATGGGCAGATGCAGTAAAGAACCAGAAGAGGCGTAGGAGGTCGTAGAAGCAAAGCCCGCTAAGAAAAGAGAAAGAAGTTCGAGGGCCAAGAAAGCCCGACAAAATGATTATGTTGGCTTGGATCCCTATGAAGATAATATGGCTGAAATTGGTGATTGTTTGATCACGCATAAAGGAGTTGACCGGTTGAGGGAAGAGGTCGAAGCCGTAGTGAGTCAGGGAGTTTCCTACAATAGTTGGCTCACAACGCCTCACAATTCATAGCTTTCATGGTATCTTTGTTCACCTGTGCATCCATGCCCCGAGCTTATTCAGTTAACTGCACAATTTTATGACTCCTCTACTAGGGCCGTCCGAAATGCCAGACAAGAGATTCTATTCACGATTACACCGGATGAGATCCGAGAGGCTTTTGCCTATGGAGTAAGCGCGTCGAATTATGCAATAAACAAAAAGATCCATACGGATGAACAAGAGGATAGGTATGTCTCCACAGTTACTATGAGACAATTCATGGAAACTCAGCTTGTCAAAGATCCACAGATGGGGCAGCTACCGAGTTTGCCTAAACTTCTTTCAGAATTCAAGTGCCAGGACATCTATTCCATGCTTGCCTGGATTGTTGGGTTGCCCTCAGATGAAATGGTGCATAAATGGCAGGCAGCTATGGCTCAATGTATTTGCAAGGTGGAGTTTTATTCGCCCACTGCTATGAGGCAGGGTGGAAATCTGATTTATTTTGATTGGGCCAAATTTATTTCACGAAGAATCAATTCATAGTTACAGAAATTACAGGAAGGGAAATCTAGATCATTTCGGTATACTTCACTGCTAGTATGGTTCTTCTTCTTTCAGATGCAGTGACGTTTTTCTTTTATCGTTGTTACGCAGACGGGTGAAAAGAATGAGCCTCTACCGGTTTATAAGTGGACTCAGGTGTTAACGAAGAAAGAGTCCATCTACAACTTTAATAGCTGGTTTTTGGGCCCCGCCATTGAATTGCTTTGTGGCAGTTGCGACCGAGTGCCTCGCGACTTGAGAGATGTTGTTTTGAAGCAGGAGGATGACATATTTTTGCTCACTCAGGGCGTGGTCGTTCAAATTTTTGGATATACAGGTAAACCATTTTTGTTGCCTTATTTTGCTACTATGCACATTTTTGCAATGGAGGTTGTGCGCCAGATGGATTATATCAATGACATATACGGCTCTGGATGAGGAAAGAAGATGACTTGTGCAATGCCTTTCAAGTTTGGAAGTATAGAAGTGAACCAGGTTGGGAAAAATCACCTTCTGACGGTGGCGCTTCAAGACCTGGGATTAATTGAGTTACCGCAGCGTTGGCGCTATGACCCACTCAAATTTTTTTGGAATTTATTAAGGCGAAGTCCTTTCATTGTTGCCCACGCCCGGATATTCAGAGGCGGTAAAATAATTTTGATGGGCCAGACATGAACTGGCATATAGAGAAGATGTCCTCCCTTCCTCCATGGCATGATTACTATGAGCAGGAAGCGGAGTATAATCCAAAAAAGAATGCAACACATATTCCTCCTCCGGGTTTGTTCACAACTGTCCAAGAAGCGAATCCTGATTGGACGGAGGAGAAAATTATGAATTGGTGGGTGATGCGTGTTCATAGGAGGAAGTCGTATAATGCTTATGGGATGAAGCTTGATACCCAATTTTCTGGAGTTTATGATAAGTTCATGAAATCTTATCAACCCGTTGCTTTTGCCACTATTTTACCGCAAAGTTTTCAGCAGTCTGAAAGTGGTGAAAGCGAACCTGAGGAGGAGAGTCCTATAGTTGAGGATGACGTCGAGGATGAAGAAGAAGAAGAAGAACAACAATATGTTTTCCAAAGGTGATCTCAAAGAATGAAGCGCCCTCAAGAGGAGGTTCCCATGCCCAAACAACAAACAACCGATGGCACCTCCATTTCCTAAAGCAGCTAAACGGCCTCGCACTGGCGCAACTACTACTTTCACTATTACAGTACCTATGTCTTTGGGTACTATGATTTCTATTGCACCAAGTTCTATAGTCATCTCTATTCCGGTAGTGAAACCTTCACCCAATGTTGAACTTCCTACTTCTATAGCACAAATATTTTCAATGGCGCAACAAGAAGAGGAAGAGCAACTTTCTGAAGATTCTCATGTTGAGATTCTGAATGAGGGGATAGCCCTCAATGTTGGTGAACAGGAGGTAAATCAAGAAAAGGAGGTAGTTGTGCAACCTCCCCCATCTACAGAACAAGTGGCACCTACACCCCAAGGTACGTCATATTTTCCCTCTTCTTCCCTCTCTCTCATCGAGCACACAACGATTTCTTCTTCGGTCCCATCTGTTACATTTTTGTCTCCTCCACTTTCTATCTCTCCACCTTTTGGTAGTTCTTCCATTTCATTTTCCATGGTTCCCTCTTCCGCTTTGACTTCTTCCATTTCTAAAATCGTTGTTGCTCCTTCTTTCATTCTCGCTCCTTCATCCTTCATTTCTTTTAGTTCATATGCATCGGGGGCAAATCCTTTTTTCCATCCCCTTCCCTCAGTCATCACTTCCTCCACTATTACGATTATTAGTACACAAGTTCCATCTAAAATTAGTGTAACTACAGCTACACCTATGTCTTCCACTCCATCCACCCTTTCTCTCCCTTCTACCATTCTCGTATCCATTCCTTCACTACAATCTGTGTCATCCATGTCCACTGGGCCTGGTCGCCCAAAATTTTTGTTCCATTTACACCATTTTTGGAGCTGTAGACTGTTCTAGATGTGTAGGTAGCCCGCAAGCAGCCAGACATTGAAAAATTAAATCGGGCGCATCTGAGCTCTTCCCAATGGTTGAAGAGTATGCGATGAAAGGAAGCTTTGGTACTGGCGCATCCAATCAAGAAGGTGGATTTTGATCCCATTGCCAAGGAGGCTCATATGACAACATTCACTCCGTTGGTTCAGAAACCTCAAGGCGAGTTGCAGCCTGAAGATTATGTTTCTGAGACTATCACTGAAGATCTGACATGGATTGATCCCATTGAAAAAATGGGTAATATGCAAGTTGATATGAGTTCATTGTATTTGCATGGGGAGCATTTTAAAGAAAAATATTTTGAAGTGCAAAATAAGGTGTTGGAGCTTGAAAATGCCTTGGCCAAGAGCAGGGCAACAGAAGAGAAGACAACCACTAAAAATGAATATTTGCGCAATCAAGTCCAGGTGCACTTAAAGGAGCGTGATGCTGCTAGAATTGAAATGCATAATCTTCAGCAGTAGGTCGAAGAACTCAAGAAGCAGCTGGAAGCCAAGGTCGTACCTATTGTAGGATTTTTGCATGATAGTGTAAGAGACATTCGCCTTCGCTCCATCCAAAATTCTACTAAGTTGGTCGCACAAGCCGTCAAGGTGTTGCAGTATTTGTGGGAAGTAGGGATACAGATCCAGCTTGGGCAACAAATGATTGATTCAGTGGAGGAATTGCTTTCACCCTATATGGAGACAGCTGTGAAGATACAAGCATTGTTGAATACGTCTCTGAATATTCGCCCTCTTAGTGAGATGGATTATGCTTGGTCCCGAGCATGAGTAACCCTGTGAAGCTATTTTTAGTGCATGGACCTTGTAAATGAAGGGTGGGCTATCCTCAATACTATTGAGTGAGAGCATACTATTTCTATGTCTCATTTTGAGACTATCGATCGGTTGGGCTTCACTACCTTCCTGGATGAATGGGGTGAACCTCTTTCGATGGAGCAATTGCAAGAGCTCTGGGGTGCATTCATTGAAGATACTACGAACATTAATGCCTTGACTGACCCCCTTACTGAAGTGCAAGTGTTGCCTCTGATTGAAAAGTATACACGTTTGGAGTTGTCTCTTTATGAATTGGCCCAACGTTCGAAGCGCCTCAACTTGATGGATGTGCAAAATCTTTGCTTCGTTTATGAATCTCTCAACGTTCCCTGCCTATTTACTACTGAAGCTTGGCGTGATGTTGTTCGCACCTACGAGGCCCTTTCAGAGGTTATCATAGAGCAAGAAGAGAAAGCAATGGTGGATCATGAAGTAGCGGTGAAGGAGCAGAAGAGGCTGAACGTGCAGAGGTACTTCGCATTGCAGCCACGATAGAACAGGAAGAAGCAGAACGCGCATAACAGGCATCCAAGAAGAAAGCTTCCACAACTAAGAAGGCAGCAACAACTGGAAAAAAGGACTCTGCACCCAATGGATAAAGGCATGGGATCGCTTGCATCCATGCGAGTTGGATACCCCATGAGTCACCAAGAAATGTTGGCCATTTTGTATTCATTGGGAATTTTGTATAAAATGATAGTATATTTGCCTCCTTTATTTTGTATGCAATAATTTGGGTAGTTGTAATAATTTTTAGAAATGTAATGCATTTGAATAATCTGAATGTATTAATGGAGAGATGTCCTTCGAGGTCCAAAAGGAATGAAGAGAATAAGTTTCATGAAAAACTTGAACGAAATCGCCAAAAAAATCTTGTGTATTGACGTTCGCCCTTCCTTAGGGGCGAACGTCCCTTTCGCCCTTTCTAGGGGCGAATCTCTTTCAAAAAGTAGAATGGCAAAAATTAAAAAGTGACAATTTGTGTTCGCCCTTCCTTAGGGGTGAACGTGTCGTTCACCCTTTCTTGGGGTGAACGTGCCTTGGCATCACTTTGTGGAGTCATGCCCGAACGAAATTACGTTCGCCCTAGTCGAGGGGCGAACACACCGTTCGCCTCTCCTATGGGTGAACCACCTAGTTTTTTCTTCCTATTGAACCACCTAGTGGCGATGGAGAATCACGTTCACCTTTCCCTAGGGGTGAACGTGTCATTCGCCCTTGAATTGGGTGAACCTGTTTGTATCAAGATCATGCACGTTTGAAGGGGCAAAACTAATGCTGAGCAAAAATAAATCGAACGAACGGGACTTTGGTCAAGATGTTGAATTCAACATTAAATGAAGGACACTCTCAGTTACTCCATTTTGTGGATCACGAAGAGGAAGGTGAAGGGAAACGAGCCTTCATGATTTCCAATGTATCAGAGGTGATCCAAAGAATTTAATATTTTCTCCTAACAGGCGCACCTCCATCCGAAGCTTGGATTTTCAAGAATTTGTTCCCCTGGCGAATGGATTTTCCAAGAATTTGAGGAGGATTTTGCTGATTTTGTCTTTGATCCCCAGACATTCTTCCCTCATTTGTATTAAATGAAAGAGGCAAAAACCTCTATAAATACTAGGTAAATTTCATTGTAAAGGGGGGTTAGACATTTTGCGAGAGATTTCCTTAAGCTCTCTGCATTAATAGAAGGCATCAGACTTCTGAATTTGTGAGCGGTCTTATGTATAATTATTTTCTGTGTAGTGTGCTTCTATTTCCATTCGCTCATCTAATTTGTTGTTGAATTTAAATTTTGTCATTGGATTTAAAGTTGCTAAGAAGAAGGTGAATGTTGGAGTACCATTTTGATAGTTATTATGGCAATATTGTGAGCTTGTTCTATTTTGTTTCCTTTCATAAATGCTAATTTGTGCTTGGGTTTTTTTCCTGCTAGTGAGTCTAACACCAATCCTGCACTTCGGCCTGTGGCCATATTTCCCATTTCTTTCTGTTATTTCTAATTTCTTTCCTGCATCTCTAGTCTTTTATCATTGTAGGATTTAGTTTGGGAACCAGCCCTCTCTGGAGATTGGCATGGAGGACATCTCTTTCCTCCGACCTTTCAATGTTGGTCGTATCTAGGGCGCACAAACGCAGTTTTGTATGATTAGGCAGATATTTGACCAACAGTGCTACAAATTCAAAGACATAGTGCAAGATCTCATTGACTAAGTAGCCATCAAGCTTGATAACCCCTTATCCCAATAGAACAAAAAACTTAGAATTTATCAAACATGACTTCCTCATCATGAGGAGGTGCAACCAACAAAAGGAGGATCTAACACCAATACCCCTCCTAATAAAGTTAATCATGTTTAAAAATACTAAGGTTTTATGGGTGCTATCCATGTAGTTACCCAAGGCCAACAATGCACTAACAATCAATAAAATATACAACATCAACATGTTCAATATCCCATAACACCATATCCAAGTGTTTCTTCTCAACCTACCACATCATCATCACCCATTCAATTTTCCACCAATATTGCCTAACCAATTCATATCCCAAGTCGTCCAAATCCACCCATTCATCATATCAATCATCCATCAAGGTAAATCATCTCTCTGAGTGGCCGGTTAACCACTATCCTTAAAATGGCTTCAACTATGAGCTTATAAAAAATATCCCCACATCACAAGGTATTAATGGATATTTTAAAATCCATTGAACTTCAATCTCAAGATGCTAATGCCTTTAGAAATTTTATGGGGAGTATCTGAACATGCATGGAGCCTTCCATTGCATTCTACAATTTTGAAATTAAACCAATATCATCAAAATCGGTGGATCCTCCATTGTACATCATGGATAAAATTGAAAAGAAGCCATTTAAATAAGTATTGATTGATACCTACTCCTCTATCAACATCATCACCACATCAACCCTCTAACATCTTAAGCTTCTACCATCCCACATCACCAAATCCACTTTCACCTTGAAAACATTTAACGATGCTCTCTGCTCCACAGTTGACACTATTATTTTACCCATCGAAGTGGGGGTAAAAATTTTGCACACCATATTTCACATCTTGGAAGGGTCCATGACATAAAATGTACTCCTTGGACATCCTTGGATGAGGAAACTAAGATGTTTCCCTTCTATACTTTATCAATTCTTGAAATATGTACATGAGGGATATATACATTGCATTCCAGTGGAAGTTGAATCGTTAAGTATTGCAAATTCATTTCAAATCCTTATAAATCCATTCTTCCTTCCACTCATCTATTCTTAACACCATCAACCACTACATCCACCACACAATCCACTTCTTCATCAAAAGCCCCTATTCCTAAGGAGCTCCCCATAACCACTTTATATTGAGCTTCCACTTCCATACCCACATATTCATCACCTTTCACTACATGTACATGTGGTCAAACCTAATCCACATCAGCCACATCATCAACATTAGAATTATCCACCATCATTTCTTCCATATCATTACCCATTAAACAACCACCTCAACCAAATCCACCTCCATCCACATCAATCGATGTCTCACAAGTTGCATTAACAAATTATGAGATGCCATATCAGTCCATACCTCTCCCATTTATGAAGTCCCAATCCAACCATGAACTTTCTACATCCCTCATCTACCTCCATATCATCCCAAGTTAAGATCCACCTTACTAATCCTGGTATTGGTGAATATGTGGTCTAAGACATCATAGTCACAATGCTTAGCATCCAAACTTCTAAGGATTATGATCACCCACGTGACCCATCCTTATCTATAGAAGCAGTGTACAACATGGGTTTAATGCCCAATAGCATTAATTTTATGTATGGGGGGATTGATTCATCATCCCATATATCTTCCTAGATGAACCCAAACAACCAACTCCTACAAATATACAACACATGTTGAGTTTTCCATCCTAGTATTTTTATATAGTTAATTGGAAAGGACATGGCCTAGGATGACATGAACATGGAATGCATGAGATAATTGATGTTTCATATTGATAAGTGCATGATCATTCAATTTTAGACTATCATCCACTTTCTTCCACTTCTCTTGAACAAGCTTTTCAAAGTTTACATTTAAGTTTAGAAGAAGATATCCATCACACCGATGAATCTGAAGATAAAATTTATGAAGAATTCGATGTTATGTCGATAGATTCTAATGAATTTGATGAGGAATTAGAACCCATCATTCCACATATGGAATAGGTTGATTTTTACCTCAGAATATTTTCCATCCATCAGCCCATCCTTCACTTGCTTCTTCCACAAGAGCGAGTCGAACCAACTGATGAACCACCACCTCCACTTCATTAATCCACATCACCAAACAATTTTGTAATATATGTACATAATTCAAATTCAATTTTTTTTTTTTTTTAAAATTAATTGCATTGCATGTGCACAAATTTTTTCCAATTGAATTTATTTGTGTTGTCTGTTATTGTTCAGATTTCCATATTTCTAGCATCGATTCTAGCAGACAGGATCCATCCATCCTCCACCTTGTTAATCATCATTTTCCCCTTTAATTCAAAATGAACCCTATTCACTTATTCACCCCTCTATAATCCATATGATTTGGCAAGGCCAATTCCAATTGACATGAGTCTAATTGATATGGATCGGATTTCCTCATCTCCATCCTTTTTTAAAATTGTCCTTTATGAGGAATTATTAAGGGCTTCAGCTAACTACATTCTTCCATCACCTCCACCTTCACCTTCACCTTCACCTTGAGATCTTGAGGTTTTCTAGGTAGACATAGAAGAGGTTGAGTCAGAAGAGTTTGATAATGTCATAGATGATATTCATCTGATACCAATGCCCCATCAACTCGAGGAAGGTTCTCACATGTCCGTTGAAGATACCATTGATGTGAACCTTAGTTCAGATGCAAAAAATCCCCAAATTATCAATCTTGGTAGAAGTTTATCCACATATGAACAAGAGCAATTGATTGCTCTCCTCAAGAAGAAGAAGGGTATTTTTTCATGGTCCTACAAAGACATGCTTGGTCTTGACCCTAACTTGGTTACCCACAATCTCACTTTGCATTCTAATGCTAAGTTGATCAAACAAAAACTCAAAAGGATGCATCCTACCATTGCCCTATTGGTCAAATAAGAGCTTTAAAAGATATTAGATGTGGGTTTCATTGTCCCCATTGACTATCCTATGTGGCTTTCAAACATCGTACCCATTCGTAAGCCTAATGGGGTGATACACGTTTGCACTAATATTTAAGATCTTAATAAAGCATATCCTAAGGATGATTTCTCTCTACCAAACATTGGTACTCTTGTTGACACCTATGCTAGCCATGAAATGCTTTCTTTAATAGATGGTTTTCAGGATAAAAATAGATTTGAATTAATCTTGATGACCAACACAAAATAGAATTCACTACACATTGGGGGACTTTTTGTTACAAGGTGATGCCATTTGGCCTCAAAAAAATAGGTGCAACTTATCAACGTGCCATGACATACATATTACATGATTACATGCATAAGATCATCAAAGATTATGTGGATGATCGCTTGGAAAAATTTAAAACTCGACAAGAGCACATTGGTGTCTTGGAAAAAGTATTTTATCAACTTCTAGAGCATAATGTAAGGTTGAACCCCAAGAAGTGTGTCTTTTGTGTTACCTATGGAAAACTACTAGGGTTTATTGTCTCCAAAAGAGGCATTGAGGTGGACCCAAAAAAATCAAGACAATCATGGATATGCCTCCCCCAATAAACTTGAAGGACTTGCGTAGTTTACAAGAAAATATTCAATCGATCCGTCATTTTACTACGTAACTTTCTAACAAATGCAGGTCATTCAATAACATTTTACAAATGGGGGTGACATTTTCATGGATATATGAATACCTAAAATATTTTGATGACATCAAGCAATACCTGGCTTCTCCACCAGTCTTAACTCCTCTTCGTCTAGGGTCCATACATTATCAATCAAAAAGTGAGTAAAGAAACTTATAGGCTTGCCAATTTAGAGGGAGTTGAAGAGCCTGAGCCACTTAATGTTATCCACTTGAGAGTATTCTATGCTTAATGTGTTTTATATCCATGTATATATACATGGATATTATACAAAAACAACATTGCATTGCACACATTTTATTTCACACATTGCATTTTACACCTTGCATTTGATACATTGTATTTTACATCTTGCATTTGATACATTGCATTACACACATTTAATTTCACACAGTGCATTTCATACATGGTAATTTAGACCTTCTATTTCACAATTTTCATTACACACATTCCATTTCACAAATTGCATTTCACACATTGCATTCATAACCACATTTCCCATTTCATTTTAGGGGTCATTTATTGAGTTTAGATAATAATTGGTCCAACACAGTTTTGTTGCCTTTATCAGAGGCACCTTCAAATCGTCATCCATTTCATTGCAACATTTCATAAATTCAAATTATCATTTGCAACCCACATTTCCATAAATTATTAGGTGTTTTTAGTATCTCAACCACTCCTAGTGTTTCTAGCAACCTCTAAATACATGTTGAATTTTAATTAGGATCAAGACACAATTTCACTAAGAAAATATTGAGTTTTGGGAATTGAATCTAAAACATTATTGAACTAAATGCAATTACACATCTTAAAAAAATCTTGTGTCAAAGAGGAATAACACCATAATTAGGTTGTACCTCGAAGCAAAAAGGGTATTCCTTTGCTTGTCCCTTTATGCACATAGTCCAAAAAATAGTGGTTTTCACTACTATCACAAATTCAAAATAAAAGAAATATTAGGGAAAATCCCCAAAAACACATCACACAACTCAGATCCTCAATTTGTAAGGATAGAACTACATTTCTAGTTAGATGGTTAGGCAGTTAGAATCCCGAAACCTTAGAGATAAAATTATTGAACTATGGAGTTAATATTCATCAGGGCTATAGATTTTTTACTGGCAGTGGAGTATGCTCATGTGTGGCAACATGTCTCTTTTAAAGAGACATCTGACCACACATAAGGAAAAGCTAGCTTCTTGGTCTCATCCATAATAGATCTCATCTCAATTTGTTCAAAATGGGTTAATGAACTCGCACACACATTGGTTCTTGATTACCTTGAGTCATTACCATAATCATGATTCGGTAAATGAATTCAGTGCACACACATGTGGTCTTAGGGAAAATTAGGCAGTATTTAGTGAGTTTTTTTATACCACTAGTATGTCTGAGTCTCTGCAAAATAGTAGTTTTTCATATCAACATCCATATATTTTTTCATATCAACATCCATATATTCTTCCATATCAACATCCATATCTTCTTCCATGTCAACATCCATGTCTTCTTCCATGTCAACATCCATATCATTGCATGAGTCTTCCATTTCACATACCACCAGTTTGGTGCCTTTCATTAAAAAAACAATGCCATAGCATGGTCAAGAAAATTTTAAACTATGAATGATCATTAGAGCATTAATTCATTTTCATTCATAACACATTATCATTGCATTAATCATCCATATACACATGCATCCACACAAAAACATTTACACAAAATTAAAAGCCATGTATATATATATATATATATATATATATATATATATATATATATATATATATATATATATATATATATATATATATATATATATATCACATGTACAATGAATGCCCAAAGGCTATAGACAATGGAGCACCAAGGCTAATATAAAAATTATGCATCTCAACACTAGATAACACCTATAAGAGGACCCTTGTGACCCTAAAGGAGCCCTAGACCTAAATCTATGCCTAGAATCACTATACCTAATAGACCTTAATGCAGGTGATGTGATGGCAACAATGAAGGGCAGTAATGACAACGTGATGGCTAGGGTAGAAGGTCTTAATGATCTTTGATAATTCTTTGTGAATATTCATCGATAGAATTCAACCTCAAAAGATCAGGGAATAAGGATTCAAGGGATTCAAGGGGTTTACAAGGGTTTGATTCATCAAAATGACTCCTCTTTTATAATCTTCCCTTGCACATGTTAGGGTTTCAATGACACAAAATGTGTGGACAAGATTAAAACATGAGGAAGGGTGTAGATTAAATCTGGGCAAGTGATATGGATTAAGGTGGATGGATGGCTAAGATTAAAATGTTGTGGAGGACTAAGATTTATATAATATAAATACATATATATATATATATATATTAAATATATAAATATAATATATAAAATATTAATATTTAAATATATATTAAACAAACACACACACACACATACATAATGGATGGTTGTGATTGAAGAGCACAGTTGAATGAAAAGTGGCTAGATTTTGGTATCTACAAGGAGTACACACAAATAAACCCAAATCAGGATAGCAATGAGTTCAATTCAAGGATCAAATCCCACTCTCCAGGGTTGAACAAATAATCTTGTCACACCATGATTCATATTTTCTAATTTGAAATCCCTATTTATGTAAATAAGTGAGGAAAAAATAAAAATAAAATATCCATTACTAATAAACCACAAAGAATACTCACCAAGAGGCTCCTAGTTTTGCCAAACCCACAAATGCAAAAAATTCAAGGTAGGGCAAATACCCATGAATTTATAGATCAGGTCATGATTGGATCTATATAATATTGTTTCTTCTACTATACTCTACTCAATGATGATATTTGGTCTTGATTCTAATTGTAGCAAGCATCCATTGACTCTTTGAGATGTTTATTTTTTCCAACAATTGTAAAGAGTATTTTTAGTGTAGTTTTTGTGATTCTTCAATCTCTATTGGAGAATTTTGTAAATAAAATCTGTCTATCTAAGAGAGGATCTGGAGGTGCCTACATGGAACTCTATCCATAGAAGACACATATCCTCCCTTCTCTATATGGATATCTCTATCCTCAACTCTATCACCTCCAAAGCTCTATCTCAAATCTGCACTAAACACAGTCCTTCAGTCTAGCACAAATCTGTCCTCTCTATCTCTAGTCTGGTACAAACCTTTTCTCAAATCTGCACCAAAATCTATCCTCGAATCTATACTAAATACAGTCCTTTGGTCTAGCATAAATATGTCCTCAATCTCTGTCCTCAAGCCTTAACTCAAAGCTTGACTCAATCTCAAATCAACTCTACTGGATCTGCCCCAAACCTTAACTCAAGGTTTGAAAAATAAATCAATCAACTCTGCTCACAATTCTTCTCAAAGATATATCTCAAATCTACCTTGTAGGCTTCCACAAAATCTCACACCACTCTATCCTCAAGTCCTCTCTAGAACTTGTCCAATATGCTCAATAAGTCTTCACAAGAACTTATCCAAATATACTCTCAATCTGTATTGTAAGCTTCCACAAAAGCTTACCCAAATATGTCCACAAGTCTTCTCAAAGACTTACCTCAAGTATACTCAACAAGTCCACACTAGAACTTGTCGAATCTCATAGAAACATAAAGAGAATTGTCAGAGTCTCAATATTCTCTACACTCATCACAATGCTCAATCACTTTCAATCACTCTCTTAGAAACATATAGAAAATTGTTAGAGACTCAATATGCTTCACATTCACCTCAATACTCAATTAGAATATAGAATAATTTGTTTCACAGAACTTGAAAAATCACTTCACACATTCACTTGACTAGGCTCAACCAAATATACATAACCAATCACTCAATGAAATAATGCTTGCTCACAAACCCTAGTTTAAGCATATTAATACTCACTCAAATATTTCCAACAATGTTTTATCAACCACTCTCACATAACAATGGTACTCATGTTATTTCCAAACCCTAGTTCAAGTTCTTCACCCAACAACTCACTTCAACAACAATGCTTATAAATAAGGTTTTATCAACTCTTAATTCTAGAAAACCTTGAAGCAATAAATAAAAAAACTCTAAAAAATGCTAACCAAACAATCATTTTCACTCCAAATTTCCATTCACAATTTTCAAAAATCACTCACCAGGAAGAATATGCCCATAACTTTTGTTGGATGTCAAAGTGCCTTTGGAAAAACCTGTCTTAATAACAATTTCCTTCTTTCCAATTTCAATGGTTAAACACAACAATATCACTTCAATACTTTCTCAAAATTATTTCCTTAGACACAAAATAATCATAACTCAATTTTTGCCTTATTATCCCTTTAAAAATAACACTCATCATAACATACATTGAAAAAAATCTTTGATACACCTTATAAACTCCAACTTAAAATAATATCCAACACCATAAAATATCAACCAAACACCTTACAATCCTCTCAAAACCTTTGAGAAAATAACATTAAAATTTTAATTTTGCAAAACCCTTATAACTCCCTTGCAACCTTAAAACCAAATAAAAATATGCAAAAATTAATTTTAAATGCCCAAACTTTATTCCGAAATTTTTAGCGACCAATTATCAAAGAATACCTCTTTCTTCCCCAAAAGGAGATTAGGCGAGATTCGATCCGCCGTCTCCTCTATCCTAAGTGCCTTAGTGCTCGGGAGCCCACCGTGTGGGCTACTAAGGCCCACAAGAAGGAAGGATAAGGTCCCTCTTATGCCTCCATTGTCGTCTTGTTATTCATGAATTTCGTACGCTTTCTCTCTTCCTTGGACGCAACACAAATTACAAAGCTCACAATATATTTCAAGGCATGGTAATTTTTGGTGGTGTGATAATTCCTCCTTTTATACATGTTTTTAAAATTTTCCTCACGTCGGTGCTATTTCATTCGAAATCTAATTTTGAATTTTATTTTCAATAACCCACCTTAGGGTTTTTAACCTTAGCTTAAATTAATTTATAATTAATAATTAAATTAATCAATAATTAACTTAAATAAATTTATAAGTTAAATAAATTAACTAATAAATTAATTTATAATTAATTTTAAACTTCCTTTGTATATTATTATAAAAGAATATTATAATATTATTTATTTGGGATTTTTCTTGCACTTTGGACCTCATCTGACTTCCTGGAACCAGGTCTTGAAACTGAAACCAAAACGAATACTGCCAATTGAAACTACCACTGACTGGTGTTGTTAGTTCGACATCAATGACCACTTACTTTTGACATCAATGACAACTTATCACTCAAAATGTCCAACAAAAACTTCGACATTAACTAGGTAGATGAAGTACTTTCTGGTTGCTATAGAATAGAAGATATGATTGCTGCCCTAAGAGGTCCCAATGGGGATGCCTCTATATCCTCTCTTAGATAGCTATAGTTTATTTGTAAATTTATTGAACAAAAAATTTCCAACAAAGACTAAAGAAGCACAAAAAACTATACTAAAAATACTCTTTGCGGTTGCTAGAAAAAGATAAACATCTCAAAGAGTCAATGGATGTTTACCACTTGGAGCAATAGGAGGTTGGGTAGTCAGTTGATTCAACTCAGAATTGACAAGATCATTATTTCCAAGGAAGGGATTTCCTCCTTTGGGGATGCCTCACTTTGCTCTCTCTCCAAAATTAGCTCAAACCACAACCCACTTGTTTTGGAAGCTCTACAGCTAGTTAAACCTTTTAAAATCCTTTTAGATTCAATACCATGAGGATCTTATCCACTTGGATTCTAGCTGGTGGAATCATAACTTCTCGGGCCCTCTTGTCTCCCAAATAGCTAAAAAATTGCACTCCATTAAAGCAAATATTAAAGGGTGGAATAAATTGATCTTTGGTCACCTCTTTAATAGGAAACAAGATCTTTAGAAGTAGCTAAGCACTATTGAATCTTCCATCCTAAATGAAGACTCCTTGAAAGACCTAAGACTCAAAGAAAAAGATCTCTTAATTGATTTCCATAATACCCTATCCTATGAAGAATCCTTCTTGAGGCAAAAATCCATAGCCCTTTGGCTAAATTAAAGGGATCTCAACACCAAGTTCTTCCATGCCTTCACCCTCAAACACATAAGTCAGAACAAAATTAAAAAAGTTATCAAGGTTTATGGAACCTTAGCAGAGAATATTTTGGAAATCAGGGCTAAAGTGGTCCACTTCTTTGAAAAATTATTGGGACTGGTGGATCCCAATAATAACCAGGTTATGAATATTCTCCTAGATAACATCCCCTACCTCATCCCCCAAGATCTAAAATTACATCTTATCTAGTCTCTTATTAGATGAGGAAGTGAAAGTGGTAACCTTTTCTATGGTAGGGGATAAGGCTTCAAGGCCCAAAAGGTTTCCAACTATGTTCTTCCAAAAAAATTGGCATGTTATTAGGAAAGATGTGGTGGAGGCTATCTAAGAAATTCAAAAAACTCAACACATCCCTAAAGATGTAAACTCCACTTTTTTGGTTCTCATCCCAAAATTGGTAGGGGCTAAAAACATCACATCAGTCTATGCAACACCATCTACAAGATCCTCTCCAAGACTATGGATAATAGGTTGAAAAAGCCCTGCTCCTTCTAAGGAAGCTTCATGGGAGGGAACTTTATCATAGATGGTATAATCAAAATTCATGAACTTCTTTACTTCATGGAAAAAAGTGGGAAAGCAAGCATGTTCCTCAAGTTGGACATGAACAAAGCTTTCGATAGAGTCTCATGGGAATTCTTGTTCAAGGTATTATCCAACTTTGGTTTCCAACAAGATTGGATCAACCTTATCAAGAAATGTGTTTGCACTACCAAATTATCTATCATTGTCAATGGATCTACCACTGGCTACTTTAGGCACTCTAGGGGCCTTAGACAAGGAGACCCTCTCTCCGCCTATCTCTTCATCATTTTGGTAGAAGCCTTGGAAAGATCCATGAAAGCAACATTTGCCTTAGGGATCATCACTGGAATTAAACCAAACTCCTCCCTAAATCCTATAAACCATCAAAAATTTGTCTATGATACTATTCTAACCATAATATCTTTAGTCCCACAAGATAGATTCATCAAAGAAATTTTAAACCTATATGAAAGTGTGACCAAATAGAAAGTCAATTTCTTAAAGAGCAAAAATTTCTTCCTTAATACCCCCTTTAAAATGCAAAGGAAAATAGCTCAAATACTTGGTTGTGCAATTTTGGATCTCCCCTTGAACTACCTTGGAATGATTCTTTTCAAAGGAAGAATTCAATATGGTCATTAGACCCCAGTCCTTGAAAGAATTAAAAAAATAGCTAGTTGGAAAAGGTCTCTCTACGGCAAAGTAGGAAAAGCTCAATTGGTCAAATCCATCTTGCAAAGCATTCCACTTTACTTTTCATCTCTATTCAAAATTCCTACTACCATTTGCCAAAAATTCAAGCAATTTCATAAATATTTTCTTTGATTTGGTTCAAACAACCATAAAATATTCCTCCTGGTGGCTTAGGACCAGGTCTACTCTAAGAAAGAATAAGGTGGTTTGGGTTTCAAGAAAGTCAAACAGATGAATAGGGCCTTAATTTCTAAGTAAGGACAAAAATTGCTAAAATAAGCTAACATAGGTTGGATTTGAATTATCTCAGCTAAATATCTCTGACAGGGAAGAAGCCTCCTAGAGGAACCCTCATCACCCAATGGTTCTACATTCTGGAAGTCCCTCCTCAAGACCAAAAAATTCATCCACAAATGAGTTAGGTGGAAATTAGGCTCTAGAAATTGGATACAATTTTGGAAATACCCTTGGATCATGAACTCCCCCCTTATCATTAACCAGGAGTTGGTTGCTTTGGAACCCCTCACAGCTCACATATTTGACAACAGAGTCTCTGATTTCATTGAAAGATCTAATAGAGCAAAATTTTGGAGGTCTATCCCTAGTTGGGACCTAAATGAAAGGGAAGAAAAAACCAAGTAGGAAATATCCAGGATGTTGAGAACTCATTTCATCCAAAACTTTGACTGAGGACTCCCTAATTTGGAAGGCAAATAATAATGATCTCTTCTCAATAAAATTTACCTACTTCTTGGAAGAGGAAGGGGGAGAGGGTTGGTTTCTAGTCAAACAAGTTTGGTTGAACCATATTATTTCCAAAAAAAAAAATTCTTTTGGCTAGTAGTTCAAAAAATATCCTCACTATCGACAACCTTTAGTCTAGAGGATTTTTTATCCATAACAAAAGCTGCTTATGGAAGTCTAGTTGGTAAAGCACTCATTATATTTTTCTAGCATGTGCTTTCTCCTAGTTTGTTCTCCATTTTTTACTAAGATTCTTTGGCTACTCCTAGGTCCAACCCAATTGCATCAAGGACTTGTGCCTATATTGGTGTCCTCCATTCTTTGGAATAAGATTACATTCCATTTGGTATTTATATATACCTAATTTCCTATAGGGGATTTGGAAGGAAAGTAACAATAGAGCTTTTTATAACAACCACAAACATCCCCCATCTATTGGCATTAGAATCCTAGAAACTGCTACTTAAAATATTTCTTTGATACCATCCCATGATAGGAAGGAAAACATCCTCAAATCTAGTTTGGCTGTCTCCCTTGGTCTTCCCTATAGACCTCCTCAACCTTCAAATCCATACAAAGTTGATCAATCCCAAGTTAAGTGGATCCTTCCTCCTACTATATGGATAAATTAAATTTTGATGGGGTTGCCAAGGGCAATACAAGGAGCTCTAGAGCTAGTGGTGTTATAAGATATGATAAGGGATAAATCCTCTTGGACATGTTGAGCACTTGGAGCTTTAGACCAATAATTTTGTAGAAGCAAGAGCCCTATTCCAAGGAATAAAACTTTTGGAAAATATTCCAATCAAGAATGTTATCATCGAAGGTGACTTCGTGAAAATTATCAACTCTCTGAAAGGCTCTCAACCATCGACTTGGAGCATAGAAAATATCATGGAGGAGGCCAAAAAAATAATTTTGTAGTTAGATAACTCCCTGATCCAACATGTTTACCATGAGGAAAACAAAGTTGTAGACACCTTAACCAATCTTGGCATAATTCAGGAGGACCTCTCTATTTGGAATTGCAACTTCCCTCTATACCTTTTGCAATATTGTATACATGATGGTTTGGACTTCACTACTTGACCTTGGGTTTGCCCCTCCTTTTGTGTTTTTGGTTTTCTTTTGTTGATTCCCCATGCTTTCCATTTTTGGTGATTTCCTTTGTGTTCATGGCGCCCATACCATATTTCCTTTTATAGCCAGATTTTTTAGGCCCCCTCCTCTTCTTTGAAGGTCTTGACATGGTTTTCTACTTTCCATCCTCTATTTGTTTTTGGCCACCAATCATGTCGCTTCCTTAGATTAGCTTGCCAAGTCATCTTGTGGATCATGGCACTTGGTCATGCTCACATGTTGACCTCGAGTGTGTCATGTTATCCCTTCCATTGATCAACCTTGGAAGTACAAGTGGCCCCATTTCCCTCCAATAATTACTTAGGTGATTTCTCTTCTATATGCATTTTGTAGACCATTATCATGGGACTTTTCCTTCTTACATTTGGTGCCACGTTATTCCCTCCATCCTTTCCTCCAATTGGACTTGAGATCATGCTCATCACCTCTCTCATTCCAATGAATATTTTCTCTCAAACATTATCCCTCTCCCATTTTTCCCTGTGAAGGAGCTACCCTCGAGGTAAATCTTATGGTAGGAAAATGATTTTCTCCCATTATGGAAGGTTTTCTTTCCCACATTTTTTGGTATGCATCTCAAAAACTTCTTGCATTGCAATTTGGAGTGGCACTATATTTAGAGTTTATTTTATGTCTTCTTCTCTCCATTCTTGGCTCTTTGTTGCACCTCCCTCTTATCCCCTTTGAAAGAGTTTGTTTATTTTCCAATGCATCCTCAAATATGGCTAAAATTGATAGTAAAGTAGAGTCGATAGTCCTAACTCTAGACAAGGTGGAAGAAATATTGGACGATATGGGCTTCTTGTCATTTCTTAAGAAATTTAGTGGCCATGATTGTGAGATTTCTAAGGAAATTATCCATTCCTAGAATGATGGCACAATCAAGATAAGGAGCTTGGACTTCACTATCAATATTTCCTTGATTGTTGAAGTGTCAAGTCATTTTACCACAGATGAAAGTATCAATAAAGATAAGCATTCTCTTGCAAATGAATTGCTGCTCTTCAAGGATCATGGGGAAAATCTCAACAAACAATAGTATAATATTCTAAGGGAGTCCCTACCCAAGCCCTAGGACAAGGTGGTCATCCTCACCATCTAGTATTTCACTTTGGATGGCTATACATCCATGGTCAAAATATTTCACTTTGCTTTCTTGAATCATATCCATGGTAAGAGAAGCATCAACATCCCTGGTTCCTTTTTAAATATATGGACAAATCAATTAAAAAGTGCAAAATGGGATTCCCTCCTTCCTAATCCATTAGGGGCTTCACATGATCTTGTTCAAACATATACTAAATAAAGAGGGCTAAAGCACCCTCATGAGCCTTGATCCAAGTTTGGGAAGACCTTCAGACATGGCTAAACATGCAGGTTACCCCTAGATTTCTAAATATTGATAAAGTTAATGACTCGAAGCAAGATGATGGTGAAGTGACGATCCTCAATGACAAGACTGACTCTTAGAGAAGGTCCAAGTGCCTAATATCTCAAGTGGTTAAATAGAGGCTCCACCATATAGTTTACATCAAACTAAAACTTAGAAGAGGACTCAAACTCCCTTTCCCATCATGTAGATGACCAAACATGGAGGATCTATTTATCAACATACTCCTCAAAAGTTGGATATGACTAGTAGCACCCCCCTACTTTGAAATACCTTCTTTAGGGATTATCTATCCCATATCCTAGTTTTCAGGGTTACATCTAGGCTATTAATGATCCTATCAGTTCTTTTTACAAAGTGGGAAAATGTCTACCACTTATGCTAAAATGTGGTCATTCTTCTGGAGGAATACAAAAAATATGACGACATAAAACTTGATGATTCGACGAGTCCCCCTTCTATTGCTGGTGTTGGTTAGGTGTAACCCTATGAGGCCCCCTATCTCTTGGACCCTAGCTCTCCTCTGTTTTCTCTCTTTTTGGTTTATGGTGTGATCTCTCTATATTGTTTGCTCAAAGTATCCCCTTTTCTTTATTGTGAGATCCAAGAGGCTCTCTTTCTTGTAGCGCTCGAGTGTTTTTTTTTTCTTGTTATATTTTTGAGGACCTTTCTCTTTTTTAAAAGGTTTGAGGAACCTTTCAAAACCCCTTATTTTCCATCAATAATAAAATGGATGTTTTCCACAATCAAAATCAAGGCCAAATATTTTCATTGAGTAGAGTATAGTAGAAGAAACAATCTTATATAGAGCCAATCATGACCTAATCTATAAATTCATGGGTATTTTCCCTACCCTAAATTTTTTGCATTTGTGGGTTCAATAGAACTGGAAGCCTCTTGGTGAGTATTCTTTGTGGTTTATTAGTAATGAATATTTTATTGTTGATTTTTCCCATTTTCCAATAGAAATAGGGCTTTCAAATCAGGAAAGAGAAATCATGGTCTAGAAATCTTATTTGTTCAGTCCTAGAGAGTGGGATTTGATCCCTAAATCAAACCCACTGTTGTCTTGATTTGGATCCATTTTTATGCACTCCCAATAATATTTTGAAGTGATTATGTATTGCAAATAATTGATAATTCCCTTATAATATATTTGGGTGTTTCTAGAGCCACAATAGAAGGAAACATACTTATTTATGCTAGATTGTGCATGGAAGTGGATCCCAGTAAACCTTTACCAGTAGAGGTGGAACTCAAACTTGCAATACTATCTCAGATTCTGCAACTGGATGATGAGGCATTTTCGTTCAGGTGTAGAGTTTACCACAAATATGGGCATTTGGCCCAATCTTGCCCAAATAATTTGAACATAAAAATGGAGGCTCCTCTAGGAATATTAAATCTTCCTATGGAGGGTATATCAATAATCAAAAAATAATAAACTAACATTTCTTTGGGTATAGAAGCATAGGGAGATCATTTTGAACAACCCAAAATAAGAAGGTAAAAGAAAAAATATGGTAAATAGAAAATTCAACTCAAGCCCTCAAATAGGTATGAGATCTTCAAGACACTAGTGGAGTAGGAAGAAGAATAACTCATGAAAGGAGTGGATAGGAATAATAAAAACAATAATAGTATGTTTAAGCCTCTCTTTTGGCTCCTCCTATCATATAGCAGGTAATAGAGTGCAATGAATTATCACAATCAAAGATTGTAGGGGCATTGATAGTGCATACCTATGAGAAACCAATAATAAAGGATTTCATCTTTGGTATGGCAAAAAAGAATAGAGAAAAACCAACTCTAGGGATAAGCTAGGTGGAGAAGATATCAAAGAATATCAACTCTCAAGGAGTGGGTAGAAAATCAAATAAGAAATTGATAGCATCTCAAGGAGATAAAATGATCACTAAGAATTGGTGAGGCCAATAGACTCTTACTGGTCTCAAGGTAACCAATGATTATACAATCATGGAATATTAGGGGTTTAAATATTAGAACCCATCAATTTATTATTTTTTACTCTTATAAAAAGTAAAACAATTTTTTGCTTATCTAAGAGATAAAAATATTATTGTATCTCACGTATAAAATAATAAATAGACTTTGGAGGGTGTTGGTCATATGAAATTGGTTGTACAAGGGGTCTTAAGGGGATAGTTTCCTTTTGAAACTCTCATGAATGTATGACAATCGAACATATAGCTTAGAGGGGTGTCCTCACATCACATTTTAGGAACAATGTGAAATTTGGGCAGGTTTTAATCATAAATTTTTATGGGGCTCAAAACCTAGATGGTTAGATTCATAAATGGAAAGCAATAAATATTATAGTATTAAGAGAGGAGATAGAGTGGATTGTTTCGAGGTATTTTAATTCTTAATTAGCATCCATAGATTAGGAAGGAGGAACCCCAATTTTGGACCTAGGGGATCGGATTATGATTACCCAGGTCCATGCATTACACTTGGTAGATATTAAATGTTCTAAAACCAACTATAATTGAAATAATAAGAGGAGGGAGCCACATAGCAAGAAGGTGAAGTTAGACCATTTTTTGTTTTAGAGGAGGAATTTGTGAAATAGAATCTAAAATTTTAGATTTTGAAAAGTCTAATTTTGTATCACTTCCCCATTCTATTAGAAGGGGGATAAAGACAAGGTAACATCGCAAACCATTCAAATTTGAAAAATTTTGGTTGCAAAAGGGGAACTTAAAAAGAAAATCCCACAATGGTGAGAAGAGGGATAATCGACAAATGGGACAAGAATGTTTAGATTCCAGAAGTAGCTTCATTATGTCAAGGATCAACTAAAATAATGGAGGCGAGCTAACAAGATGAGCTTCTAGATCCAAAGAGATCCATTCGTGGCTATATGGGATGAGGTGAAAAATACTTTAGGGAAGAAACAATAATAGAAAAACTCAAAGAAGAGGATGATGCATTGTCTAAAGTGGTTGAGGACATTGACAACCAGGAGAAGATTTACTGGAAATAGAGAGCAAGAACCACATGGTTATTGGAAGGTGACAGAAACACCAAATTTTTCCATCAGGATGCTTGTTCTAGGAGATAGATGAACAAGATGGAAGCTCTTCAATACGAGAGCAGGTACTCATTTAATACAATCCCAAGTATGCATTTCCATTCAATGGATTATTTTTCTAAATTGTTTAAGAAAGGTATGGTGCAATACAAAGAGGCTCAAAAAGAAGTTATTGTTGTCATACCATCTATTATATTTGAAGGAGAAAATTAGGCCCTACTTAAACACATTGATAGAGAGGAGCTAAAGTAGTCTTTGGAATGAGTATGGAAAAATGATAGGTCTAGATGGTTTTCCAATCCAGTTTTTTCAGACCTTCTAGGACAACTTGGAGGAGGACGTAATGGTTGTTATAGAGGAGTCTAGAGGTAATAAAAGAATTCTTATAGCATTAAATCATAATTCATTACCTTAATTATAAAAATGGAGGAGGGATGCATATTTTAGATTACAGACCTATTGCCTTATACAATGTCATAAATTAAATAATCATGAAGGTAATGATTGAGCAGTGAAAATCTCTCCTGGATAGCATTATCTCCTAAAAGCAAGGGAGTTTTATAGAGGGTAGGAAGGTCTTGGATGATGTGGTTCTAGCACAAGAGGTAATCCACTCAATGCAAATATGGTCATAGAGGAATGTTCATAAAACTAGATATGTGAAAGGCTTATGCTAGGGTGGAGTGGAGCTTCTTGTCAAGGATGATGGTAGCCTTTGGTTTCTCTTAGGATTGGATAGAATTGGTGAGTTGTGTCTCTACTCTGACATACTTAGTTTTAATCAAATGCCTTCCCTCACAACTATTTGGAGCCACTCGAGGCCTTCATCAGGGAGATCCCTTTTCCCCTATCTTTTCTCATATTGGCTAAATGCTTGAGTAGAATCATCTTGAGGAGAAGACAATAAGGTTTGCTAATAGGTATCAAGGTGGGTGAGGAGGTTTTGACTCACATACAGTGTGTGGATGACAAAGGATTGGTGAGAGTGGTAAATCTCAAGGAAGAAAGAATGATTAGAGATACTCTTAATGTTTACCTTAGGTCCATAAAGCAATTCATCAATGATAAGAAATCCAAAGTGCTTTTCTTTAATCTTGATCGAATGCTTTTGGATAAAATTTTAGAGACCTTGGGATTCACGAGAACTTCTCTCCTAGTGGTATATTTGGGGGCCTCTTTATATTTTAAAAAATTGAAGATTGCTATCTAGAGGAATATTTTAGATCATATCAAAGAAATAATTAATCATTGGTCTCAAAAATGGTAAACCTTTGGGGGTAGATAAATTTTTTATAGTCAGTCATTTAGGCTAGCCAATTTATAATTTTTTTATCCTTGCTACCCCACATACCATATGGAAAGAGTTGGACAAGATGGGTAGAAAATTTTTACGGGAAGGAGTAAAAGGAGAGAGGAAGGCATTAGTAGGTTGGGATAAAGTAAGCCAACCCAAAGTAAAAGGAGGTTTGGGACTAAGCAAATCAAATTTAAATAATAAAGATTTGTATGGAAAGCTTTATTGGAGGTGGATCTCCTAGCCAACTTCTTTATTCAATAGAGTTTTAACTAGTAAATATTTGGGATATGTGAACTCGAATGAGGTGAGTCATTTCCCTTTGGATGGTAATGAGTCGCTAGTGTGGAAGGCTCTAAAGTTAGGATCTCAAGTAGTGAAATATGGATTATTTTGGAAATTGGAGAGATGGGAGAAGGCACAATTTTTGATATATTCATGGGATTAATATCCACCTATCATTGTTGAATTCCTAAAACTATAAATAGTAAAACAACCACAAAAAGCAAGAATTAGATCCAAATTGAAAGTTATTTCAAAACCAATCAGCTAGGGTATTATAGGTTTAAGTAGTTTTTTTTTGCTAAATAAGATATTATATTGCAAAGGGTTTTAAGGATCCCTGAACCTATTACATAAGTAGCAGAGGAAGCTGTACCAAGCTTTTTGAACAATGGAGAACCCCATTATAAAAACCTGATTGGAGGAGGCATAGGAGGAGGACGTGGCCTCAGCCTGAGACATAAGTAGTTTAAGAAGTTGGATGAGTGGTCAATCTCAATCTCTCCAAAATTGACCCCCATAATGGCTAAAATATTAGAAAAATAAAATCTCGCAATTAGATATGAGGATGAATTAGCTTGGGGCTATGAGATCCTAATTCTACATAGTGAAGGATGAATATGATAAGATCCTTCTAGAACCTCCTCCTCATACATATTAGCTTGAGAATTGGAAAATTATTTGGAAGTCCAAGGGTTGGCCAAAAGTAAACTTCTTTGTCTAGCAGTTAATGCACAGTGGAATTCTTACTTTTGATAATATGATACATAGGGAAATGATTGGTCCATCCTAATGTGTTTTATGCTACAAAAGTGAGGAAACATATGATCACTTGATGTTTGAGTTTCCGTTCACATGCCATATATGGGAGTGATGATTTTTAGCTTATAAAATTTGATTCAATGGTGATTTGAATCGTATTAATATTTAGGAAAGATGGAAGAGGGACATGCTTTTAGTATAGGATAGAAGCTTGTATTAAAATTTATTTTGTGTCAAGTGTGGTCAGAGAGAAATGTCAAAAATTTTAGAGAAACCTTTTTATCCTTGGATGGCATCTGGCAGGTCATTTGGAACAAAGTCACAAAAACTATGGTAATATATGCTAAAGAGGAAACTTAGGCTGATATAGGGATGATGGAGAAGAAAACCAAAGTGCAAGAGGGGTAGGACAAAGCTAGTTGGAAAGCATCCCTAGAAGGCTAGATTTAAATTTATATTGATGGAGCTACAAAATGGATAGAGCTAGAATTGGAGTGGTCTGTAGGAATCATGTTGGTACAATGCTCTATTGGGAATGTAATACTTATGCAAGGCCACAGACAATGATATAGAAGCCTTAGCTATCAAATTTGCTTCTAGCTGAGTGGTAAGACAAGGTTATAGGAGGATAATTATAGAATAAAATTCTCAAATCTTGGTAGAAGCTCTGGATTGCATGAGGAAATTTTCTTTGGAGACATGTATTGCACTCAAATTAAGGAATAGGGGAGGGAATTATATGATGTGATTCCAATTTATGTTAGTAGAGCTTTGAATAATGTGGTAGACTTCCTGGCTAATATGGGTAGTGAGTAGGAGGTAGGGGTTCAATGACATAGTGACATGGCTATTGAGGATGAGAGGATTAGGTAGGTTGGTGAGAAAATCCAATGTTTAGCTAATTTGGAAAGCAATTGGAGACATATTGTTTTAGATATTTGACTCCAATGCAGATCTCATTTTAATATTGTGGTAGAACCCTGAAGGTTCTAGCAACTATTTAATAAATTAATAAATAAAATAACATTAAAAAGAATCACTTTTAGGGTTTGAATCACTTTTGCATTGATAGGGGGCCCTCCAATGGTTTCAAATATATGTTTTAATCTTTCATAGATGTTTTCAAATGAGTATACCTACCCTAACCTACATCACTTTATCATGATAATTCATAATAATTACCCTAATAATATAATATAATAATTAATTATTATATTATCAACTATACTAATCTTAAGATATTAAATGTATTATATTATTATTAATAATGAGCCCTCTTGGAAATAACTTTGTCCTCAAAGCTGAAAGGACTAATAAAATAGTCTCTTTAAGCATCATCTTTCTAAAGTCTTAGTTTATAGGATAGATGGCAGCAAGGGGGCCTTGTTATTCCACATCTCCTAAATTATTTAGGATATCTTCTTGAAGTTCACCATATTTTACAATATAATAATATCACTGCTATCCTCTTATTTTAATTGGATAATGGCGGTGTACTGCAAATTCTTGTGTGTTGTATGCAATAGACATTGGAAATCGTGAGCAACAATAGATAATTCATAAAGCATGGGTGATTTGAGGTAGATGGATGCAGTAGAGCACCAAACTATAGCTGCATATGTGCTCAGGTGAAGTACAAAACTCTAATGAGCCAAAATGATAAACTTCACGTATATTCTACTCTTGTCGTTAATTTCTTTGAATAATGATTGATAGAAAAAGGTGCTGGCTCACGAATGTAAAAAATTCATTTATCTATCTTGGAAAAGGTATCCCAAAGAGTGACCACCCTGAGTAGTTGAAGCTCACACTTTTAGATAATCTGTTTCAGTGTTAGAATATGGAAAGCATCAACAGTCAATGGAATAAGATGCACATTAGTTACTTTCTTGTAATAGGATAATCATTGCATGGTAAGGTACGTAAGGTAAGTGTATGGAATACCTTTTTGTTATTCATGCTTGCCATTCTAGGTGCATGCTCGATTATCAACAGGTTGACCAGAATAGCTAGAGAACTTATTTGGGTGGGAGTATCATTTATACCATCAGGTCATGTTCCATATGGAAAAACAATGTAGAAATGAATGGGCTACCCTTCATAAGAGTGCTTCAATGAAGCCTTCCTTATTTATTGCTTCAATAAACGCCAAGGAGAGAAATTCTTTTAAGAGTGACAAATAGTTCTGCTATGCATTCATTTCTCGTCTGTTCCGGCGAAGCCTACCCAATATGTAAGCAGTTCCAAGATTATTGGATTCTTAATAAATGATTTTGCTCACCGCTCCATTGGCGAAACTAATATCATCATAGTTTAGAGTGGAGAATAGTTATATTCTTAAGAATCCAATAATAATTTTTTTTGACATATTACTAGCTATTATAAAAATTATTGAATTTGGTCTTTCACGATGAATAATTATCTTCTCTTAATAGTTTAGAATATGATAAAAAAATCAGTATATTACTAGCTATTAGAAATCTTTACAAGAGTGGAGACTCTTGGTTCCCTTCAATTGTTCTTGAAAAAAGATTTCATACATCAATAATTACCTCAAAATTGGTATTTCATTGGGCAAAATATAAGTGAAATTCCTTTCTCTACTCATAATGAATATTCTTCATTTAATGTACTATATACCCGTTTTTTTTAATCTGCATTTTAGAAGCCTGCAAGGTAATAATTTATTCATTTGCGACTTCTTACCACTTTGTAATGTTCAACAAAATATTTGTATTTGCATGAGCTTTGACGTTTTCATAGGTTTGTATAAATCCCTTTTGCAAATTTGATTTCTTTCAGTCATCGAGTCTTGACATCCGATCAGGCTTTTATGATTTTTTTTTTTAAATTGCACCATGTTCTAGTGACTTCCAACTGTCGAAAATATAAAAACTCTGGATCTAGACAACCTCGTTAGAGGCTCACCAAACGCAGACAGGCAGAGGAACACAATGATTTTATTGATAAACCGAAATATTACAAAGGGGCTCCTCTGAGCTTACAAACGCTGCCCATATGCATATGCAGTAAATACTGTAGAATGCAGACTGATCTACCGAATGGGGATTGGACCGCCGAAGGGCCTGCACTGCTGGTGTAGGGAACCTGGTGCTGCTGCACCCAGATTGCAGAATAAGGACCCAAAGCTTGCATTTATAGAATGCAGAGGAGCTCAGGCTGGCTTGGCAGGAATCTCGAGGCCAGCTGGAAACTTACGGAGCTCACCTACTGCATTAACTCAGCCCATGCTTCTACTGCCAGATGACCAGATGACAGGACGCTCCAACGATGAAGACGCATGAGAAATTTAGATTAATTTGTTTTTTCCAACATCCTCCTTAATCTAAATTCCATATAACACAAAAATGGCTTTACGTTAAATAAAAAACACTTCGCACAACATAAATGAAAAAACACAGCTTCGCTAGATTTATTAGCGAAGTGGGAGCTTCGCTGGCCTTTGCTGCGAAGTGGCTACTTCGCAATAAAATCTGCCGAAGCAAAGTTGCTTCGGAAGTTTGGGCACAAGATGACTTCGCCAGAACTTCTGCCGAAGTGGCTGCTTCGGAACTAGAAGGGTGCCGCGAGTTCTGGGTTTCGACATTGTTCTGCGAGGTGATGCAGGGGAAGGTGGAGTTTGCAGATCCGTTGATGCACAGGCTGAAGCACCACCCCGGCGAGGTGGAAGCCACCGCGGTCATGGAGTGGATGCTGAAGGGGAGCTCTTATGTTAAGGTTGCAGCCTTGATGCACCAAACTGATCCCTTGAAGAAACCATGTAGGGCAACACCGCTCGTTGTAGTCGAGGCCAAGCCTCTGGAATATGTCCAGGAGCAATTCCACATCAGGCCGCAAAAGCAACCGAAGCGATAGATTTACCATTTGCAGGTCCTTGGTGCCAGTGACCGTGCTGATTGTGCGCGGCCTCGTTCTGATCTCGAAGATGAAGGGTTTCTGCAACCATGGCACAAAAAAATGTATTCCCTCTCCCACGCTCTCGTCCAACATGCCTCTGAATCCGTCGAACAACACCGCTCTGTGCCCTCCGTCCATTCACAACGCTCCCTAACGCGCCCAACCCAATGGCTGTCATCGCCAAAATGTTGGCACCCACGATGAACCCGATCGCAATGAGTGCAACGATCCCCAAATCTCCCTTCTTGGGTCAGCCGCAGTGGCATACACCGTGTACACCAACGCAAAAGTTATCACAATCTCCATCACTATTCCACGACCTTTGCCTACTGGTCCTGTCTCCAAGCTCTGATACCATGTCGAAAATATAAAAAACACAGGATCTAGACAACCTCGTTAGAGGCTCACCAAACGCAGACAGGCAGAGGAACACAATGATTTTATTGATAAACCAAAATATTACAAGGGGCTTCTCTAAGCTTACAAACACAAAATAACCGCTTGCGGAATACACCGCCTATATGCAGTAAACACTATCGAATGCAGACTGATCTGTCGAATGCGGATTGGACCACCGAAGGGCCTGCACTACTGGTGCAGGGAACTTGGTGCTGTTGCACCCAGATTGCAGGACCCCAAGCTTGCATTTATAGAATGTAGAGGAGCTCAGGCTGGCTTGGCAAGAATCTCGAGGCCAGCTGGAAACTTACGGAGCTCACCTACTACATTAACTCAGCCCATGCTTCTACTGCCAGATGACCAGATGACAGGACGCTCCAACGACGAAGATGCATGGGGAATTTAGATTAATTTATATTTTCCAACACCAACTTGTTTGCAATATCTTTAACCTCGAGTTTGGTGCTGTGAGTAAAACTTATTCTAATCCTCGCACAAAATATTTATTTATTTTTTAATTTATCCCTAATGTGCTGACGTCAAATATATTTCATTGTCGGAAAATTTTAGATAAATTTTGCTTTGACATTCTTGGTACTTGTATGGCGCTTGAAATAGATGATTGAAGATTCAATATTTTCATGCCTATTTTCACCTTTTTTTTTTATTATTATTTTTTAATGAATTGCCACCACGAGATTCAGATGGATACATGATGATGGGATCTGTGAATTCTTAACAGTTAATATTAGGTGCCTGATGTATCTCACTCTTCTTTCAAATAATATGGGCTAGTGTGGTGTGCACCTTCTCAATTTGTAAATCTTTGAGACATTTTCAAGCAGTAATTTTTTTGAACGAAGATGGAAATGGCTGCCAATTACTTGGGAAATTTTTTATCATTGCCTTTCATTGAGGCTTGTGCTCATGACATCAAGAACCAACCACTTTGCCAAACTACAAAGCTAATTTATGATGACATAGACACTACTAACAAGGAGGAGCACTTTCAAAGCTTAATCAATTTGGTGGAGACGATAAGACCAACGCCCCGTGTTAGCATATATCTACTGCAAATGAGTTGACAAGTATTCTGATGCACCTGATTTAAGTTTTTGAGTCTTGCCCTAGGTGGACGTTTATTGCTTCCATTCAGGAAGGTCTTTATGGCTTCAATTTTATACAACGTCATGAATTTCTAAAATTCCATGTCAAATAGATCACTTAAAAAATGGTTTCACCAGGTATGTAATTGCTACACTCAACACATAACTGGCTGAATCACAAGTACTAAAAGAAGGAAAACATCACTCTTATGTTGTAAGACTATTGATGATGAAGTGAAAACTATTAAGAGAGATCCTGGCTTTATTAGCATCGTCAGGAATAGATTGCAGAATAGTACGAGGTTGGAGCAACTGGTTTCTTGACAATATATGTATTCTTTCATGGCTTCTTTGCTATAGCAATCTGTAATACTTCCTTGGAAATATTTGCCTCTTCTTCCTTGTACACTTCTGTTATGGAAAAATTTATACTTTTAGGGTTTCGATAAAAAATTTGCATTGTGCTTTCACTGGACTTTAGTTCAAAAATTTTATTGTTTGAAATATTTTTTCTTTCTTAGGAAGTGCAATAGGTACCTCTTGGAATTCCATGGCTACTGGCTCCTCCAATTTTTTTTTCTTCCTTCCATTGGTGGAACTCGTCCTTTGTTAGAATCTTATTTGTAAGGTCGTTCATCCACTGACGCATCTCTTGTATGAATTCTTTGAGGGTAGGGTCCCACATGGCTCTGATACCAAATGGTAGAACCTACTATTCAATAAATTAATAAATAAAATAATATTAAAAAGAATCACTTTTAGGGTTTGAATTGCTTTTGCATTGATAGGGGGTCCCTCCAATGGTTTCAAATATATGTTTTAATATTTCATGGATGCTTTCAAATGATAGATTGTACAATGCTTTATACCTACCCTAACCCTAACCCTACATCACTTCATCATGATGATTCATAATAATTAATATAATTAATTATTATGATTATGCTAAGCCTTAACCCTAATAATATAATATAATAATTAATTATTATATTATCAACTATACTAACCTTACGATATTAAATGTATTATATTATTATTAATAATGAGGGTTAGGATATAGAATCCTAACATATTGTAATCAAAGGTGGTTAGTTCTTAGGATCTTCATTTTAGAGTTATGGAAGTTTTTTGGAAAGTTAAAAGGAGGAAATAGGTGTTCTTTTTGGCTAAGGCTAGAAGGAGTCTCATTTAAACTTGTAAATAATATTGTTTTTTTATTAGGTAAAGAAGGGGTTTTAAGGATCCTTAAACCTGAGGGTTTTAAGAGGGACCCACAGTCCGAGATGAGGGTTTTGATAGGATACCACAACCATTATAACAAGCTCCAAAAGGATAAATATAGTTTACACCCAAAAGGGTAACCCACCAACAAGGAGCAAAGATTGGAAAAACTAGCCACCAACCCTCCTACATAAAGTACAATAATAAAGTCCTAGAGGATATGAACTGAATGCCCCAGATGGGGAATAACACCACACCCGTCTAATAGGAGTAAACTAAAACATCCTGCTCAAAATTAAATTTGAAAATTAATAACCGAGGCGAGCAAGAGGAAAATTTTAAAAAACGGTAAACTAGCACTGAAAACTACATAAAAATCCCATGAGTCACCAAAACTGAAGCAATTACCACAAAACGTTGGCTCCTGCAGCTCCATTGATAGAAAAATCCATGATTTCACCTAGCCGAGCCAAACTAAACTAGAGAGAAAAAATGCTACCATAAAGCCAAGGCTTGAAGATGTACATGATTTCCCAAAACATGCTCAAGCACCAGATAATTAAAAGATAAAACTCCTGCTCAAGCGCTAAAACCCCAAAAGATCCCATTGAACGAAAGCAAAAAAAATGGCACCAAGATAAAAAAAACAAAGATCGAGGTCCTTGAAGCCATAGGAACATAGATCTCGCAAACCATCAAAAACCCAACGGTAGCTCTATGCGCTCAAAATAGATAAATAATCATTAAGCACCAAAAGAATCAGAGAGAATCAAAGGATAAGTCAACATGCTACCGATTGAGAAGAAATTAAAGGATAAATCGGTCCAATATTTAGCATACCACAAAACCAAAAGTAGATCACTTCATCCAACGAAGGATTTGAGGCTTACACTTGCAACGATTCAAAAGAGAAAGTAAAAAACTACGAGCCACCTAAACCAAAGTAAGAGATACAAAACAAGAACAATTGCTCTCAAGTACAAGAAAAAGGAGATAACAATATTTCATACCGCACTTAAGAGGGAGAAGGTTAAGATCCTAAAAAAATAAGCTTTAGAACCCTGGGATCAAACACACCATCACTGTTGGAACTAGAGAAAGAAATATCTGTAGACCTCCGAATCTAGGAAACTCACCAGAGATATGGAGTCAAAAGTCGAAAACCATTGCAACATAACAACCCACTTTCACCCTAACTGGTTTGGATTGGTATTTGATCCTATCTCCTCGAAATAGCCAGATACAATAAGAAATTATTGAACCTAGAAGAAAGCAGTACAAACCAGCCATGGACCCACTACTAGTAGAGAACCCTAGCACCTTCCAACCTAAGCAACCAAACCATAGAGGCCGAATCCAGCCAAGGGAACATCATCATATTTACACATCCAAACACCATACTAAGCTCACCCCAACGGGCTTGGGTTGGTAGATGACCCTTTCCTCTCCTTGGAAATCCAAAAAAAACATGAAACTACCGAACCCAGAAGAAATGTTGCACAATCCAACCAAGTCCCCAAAACTAGCAAACAACCTAAGAAATGCAGCCACCCAACACACCCACCAACCAAAGCGAGAGCCATTCAAGGGGTCAACAACCATAATTTTCCACTTTATAACGACCCAAGATCACCCTACATGTTTGGGTTAGCATTTGATCCTTTGCCCTAGATAAGAGTGATAATGCCAAACCCATAAGAGAGCAAAAAAGACCAACAAGACCCCCAACAAGCAAAACACCCTAGTCACGAACCACAACAAAGAAACTAAACATGACTAGCAGTATACATATTTCAATTTTTTTTTCAAAAAAAATTAGGTAATAGATTATTTATTTTAATAATGAAATTTAAATTTAAATATATAATTTAAAATGTACTTATTGTAGTTATTCACATTTTTTTCTTTAGTTTTATTTAATTAAGCTAATTAAAAAATTAATGGATTATATAGTATTAAAATGAGTCGCATTTTTATTATATAGTAATCACATAATGGTATTATAATAGTTTAACAATTATGTATAATATCTTATTAATATTAAAATACAAATTGCTTCCTTAAAAATTTAAGAATTTAACTAATTGAACTAATTTTATTTGATAATTAATTTAATAAATCTATAAATATTAATTTTTTTCTTCAATTAGTTATATGGGATTGACACTACTCACCCGTAATACATTTGACCACATAGTGATACTATATATATGTGTGTGTCTTGGTAAGATTTGTACTAAGTCTTCTCCTTGAATGTTGAGGAATACAATTAGTTGAAGTAATATCATTATAAAAATTAAATTATATAATATAATTTTAATATTAATTAATTAAAAACTAATTTATCTAAACTTTTAAAAATAAATATCAAATATATTATATTATTTATTTGAATGATAATTTTTTTAATTTTATTTAACACATGATATAAAAAATTAAACATATTGTCCTTTTTAAAACTCACATTAATGTCCTCCTTAAAACTTACAAATGTGATGTTTATTAATTTTAATTTATTTAATAATAACTTATAAATGTCATGTTAATAATATTGAGCTTATAAATATACATCACTCACACATTTTGGCCAATATCTTCTAAAAAATAGAATTTAGTAGTAGGAGGGGATTTAAACTTTGTTACAAAAAAAAAGTAAGATATGAGGAAAATAGGCCAAAATGGATTCATTAGCTGATTTTTCCTTCACAAAAACTGTTGTGCTAGAATTTGTGATATAGAATCTACAAAGCTTACTCCTACATGGAGGAACAATCAATTTGGAAGTCATGGGATATCTAAAATATTGGACAAAATTCTTATTTTAAAAAACCTCGTAACTCTCTCTGATAATATGAGAACTTGGATAGATCAAGGAGGAGGATCATATCATTCTCCAATCCTTTTACAACTAGAAAAGGAAAAGGATAAACCACTAGGACCTTTCAAATTCAATAGTATCTGAGTGAGAGATGAATAATTTCAAATTATAGTAAGAACAAAATGAAGGCATTATGACCCAACTTTAGAAGAGAACCATGTTTCAGTTTACTAGTAATCTTAGGAGAATAAAATTAGTCACATTAGGTTGGGCCAAAGCAAAATACTAGGAATTAGAGGTAAGACTTACTAAAATTGAATCTGCTCTCAATCAAGTGTACAACACCAAAGGTAATGAATTTTTTTTTTTAATTGAAATTATGCAAGTCTAAGAACTAAAAAAGAAAAGAGAATTTTTAGAATGGGAGGACGCAAAATGGAGAATGAAAAGCAAGGCTTTATGTCTAGAATATGGGGATGAAAATACATTTTTTTTTAAATTATGAAAAATAAAGGAAATATACAAACACAATTTGGGAAATGAAAGAAGAGAATGGAAACACTTTGAGGAGATTCTAAGAATTGGCACCATTAGCAGTAAATTTACTTCAAAGACTCGTATAAATATCCAAATAGAGCAAATATAGTAGAAACAATAAAACTAGTTCTAAAATTTCCCAAGATAGTCAATGTAGAACAAAAAGAAGCTTTGTTCTCAGAAATCACCAAGGAGTTATAATCAATAGTCAAAATATTCCAAAAAGGAAAAATTCTAGGTCTATATGGATGGACAATTGATTTTTATTTGGATTTTTATGAACTTTTGGAGGATCTTTTAAAAATAAAAAAATAAAATATTAAGGGACAATTGCTAGGATCCATAAACTCCACCTTCTTGGCTTTGATTCCAAAAAAAATAATACTAAATATTTTTGGGATTATAGACCTATCTCTTTATGTAATACTCTCTACAAAATCATCTCAAATATTATGGCTAATATAATTAAAGGGATTTTATTAGAAAATTTTATAGAAAGATAGTTTAGGTTTTTAAGTAAAAGACAGATTCATGAAGCAATAGGGGTATCCAAAGAAGGACTACACTCAATAAAGACAAGGAAGCAACAAGAAATGGTAATAAAATGGATCTAGAAAAATATTTTGATAAAGTAATTTGGTTATATATCATTTTGATCCTAATTCAAATTGGATGTAGCATTCCCTTTGTGAATTGGGTGATGAGATGTATCAATTCAACCTCTTTTGCTATGCTTATCACTGGTTCAAGTTCCAATTTTTTTAATGCTTTTAGAGGTCTATGACAAGGGTGCTCTCTTTCTCCTCTCCTTTTTATTTTGGTAGCAGAATGTTTGAGTAGACTGATAAGGGAACAAAAAAGATAAGAAATGATCAAGTATATCATAATTGGTAACTCTTTGAAGATAACCCATTTGATCTTTGTAGATGATGTTTTACTTTTTGAAAATGGGGCATTGAAAGAAGCCTTAAATTATAAAGAAGTGTTGGACAAATATGGTATGGCTACAAGAATAAAAATAAACATACAAAAAATAGAAATAGCCTTCAATAGGTTATAGCTAGGGCAAATAGAAACAATAACAAGATTTTTGGTTTCAAGCAAGTATACTTTGATAAAGGGATAAAATATTTAGCCTTCCATATAGAACCTAATGACTATGGGTTCCAAGATTAGATTTGGTTATACGCCAAAATAGAGAAGAGGATCAACACTTGGTGCACTAAGTAGCTATCATTGGGGGGTCACCTTACATTGGTGAAATCAATTTTGGAAGCCACCCCAATCTACTAGCACTTCTTGGATTACATTACCATCACAATAGTAGAGAAAATAAGCAAGAAGTGCTTCCAATTTCTTTGGTTAGGGAACAAACAAAAGGATGCAATGACTTGAGTTAAATGAAATAGAATAGCTAAACCAAAATTAGACAAAGGATAGGGACACAAAAATATACATAATTTTGAAAAAGCTTTAGCAGCAAAAAGTTTATGGAGATTGATAATCAACAAAGGATTATGGTAGAAACTAATTCAAGAGAAATATTTAGACACCTTGTCCTTTGTAGATTGGATTAGACTGCAAATGAAATTATTTTTCCATAATTATTTGGAAAGCACTAGTGATATATTTTCTATTAGTTGAAATTTTGTTGACTTGAAAAATAGGAAATGAAAAGGAAGGATAGACAAATATCCTTGGCTAGGAATCAAATGATACTGTCAGCTTCCTCAAAACATAATAGATCATCTCAATAGACAAGGAAATATGGTATTGGCATTGGTGGTATCAACATAGAGTAATAATTTATGGAAATAAGGATGGCTCATAGTAGAAGAACTAACATTAGGAGGAAATGATGCACATATTTGGCATGACTATACAAAATAATTGGAAAGAGCAACTCTACAAAAAACAAACAAAGAGACTATTTAATATGGTATAAAAATATAGCAAGTGGATAGTACACAATTAGAGAAGGGTATAAGAAAAGCTTTGATAACAACAATGAGGAAAATCTTTGGTGGTGGAGTAGAATATGGAAGTGTTGAGCAAGGTGCAGCAACAGTATTGTCATTGCTGTCAACATAGTCAGATAGATCTGTTGATGCAGTGGACAAGAAGTTCAAAGGCTAGTCAGATGCAGAAGACAGGAGTTCAAAGGTTACTCAGAGTATGTACGGTGATTTTCCAAGAAGACCGAAGTGCCCCATTTGCAAAAGATCAAAGAAAAAGACAAGAAAAGTGTCGCAATATCGCGACATAAACAACAAGCAAGAAAACTGTCGCGATATCGCGACATGTTATAAGAGAGAGAAAAAGTAGGAAAAACTGTCGCGATATCACGACATGTTAGAAGAGAGAGAAGAAGCAAGAAAAACTGTCACGATTTCGTGACATATTGGAAGAGAGAGAAGAAGTAGGAAAAACTGTCATGATTTCGCGACATGTTGGAAGAAAGAGAAGAAGCAGGAAAAATTGTCATGATTTCGTGACATGTTGTAAGAGAAAGAGAAGGCAGGAAAAACTATCACGATTTCGTGACATGTTGGATGAGAAAAAAACAAGTAGAAAAACTGTCGCGATTTCGCGACATGTTTGGAGAGAAAGTGCAAGCAAGAAAAAGGGTCGCGATTTTGCGACATATTGCAAGGAAGGTTGTACGGATGAAAAAGTGTCGCAATTTCGCGACATATTGCAAAGAAGGTTGTACGGATGAAAAAGTGTCGCAATTTCGTGACATATTGCAAAGAAGGTTGTACGGACGAAAAAGTGTCGCAATTTTGTGACATATTGCAAGGAAGGTTGTACGGACGAAAAAGTGTTGCGATTTCGTGACATATTGCAAAGAAGGTTGTACGGACGAAAAAGTGTCGCGATTTCACGACATATTGCAAGGAAGGTTGTACGGACAAAAAAGTGTTGCGATTTTGCGACATATTGCAAGGAAGGGTGTACGGACGAAAAATTGTTGTGATTTCGTGACATGTTGCAGGAGAGAGAGTCCGAGAGAAAAAGTGTCACAATTTCACATGTTGCAGGAGAGAGAGTCCAAGAGAAAAAGTGTCATGATATCACGACATGTCAGGTTTTCATGACTCAAAGGCAAGAGAAAGTGCTAAGGAGAAAAAGTGTTGCGATATCATGACATGTCGCATTTTCGTGACCCAAAGGCAAGTTAAAGCGCTAAGGAGAAAAAGTGTTGCGATATCATGACATGTCGCATTTTCACGACTAAAGGAGGAGAGAGAAAGTAAGAAGGCAGAAGTGTCGTGATTTCGCAACAAAAGTAAAGAAGGAGAGTACGGAAGAAAAAGTGTAGCGATATCGCTACATGTATTCTCGCAGGCCAAAGCTAAGAGAAAGCGTATGGAGGAAAAGTGTAGCGATATCGCTACATGTATTCTCACGGGCCAAAGCTAAGAGAAAGCGTATGGAGGAAAAAGTGTAGCGATATCGCTACATGTTGTATTCTCACGGGCCAAAGCTAAGAGAAAGCGTACGAAAGAAAAAGTGTAGCGATATCACTACATGTATTCTCGTGGGCCAAAGCTAAGAGAAAGTGTATGGAGGTGAAAGTGTAGCGATATCGCAACATGTTGTGTTTTCACGACAACAACAACAAAAGAGTTATAGGGGTAGTTGAAGCCGACGAAGACCGATGTAAGCCGACAAAGATTAGGGTTTGCAGCTGACTAAGAATAGGGTTTATAGTCGACTAAGATTAGGTTTTTGATCTTGAAAATATTGTTATAAAATGAAGGCTATTTGAAGAGTTGAAAAGGTTTAGAAGTGTGAGGTTTGGAGACAGTGCACAGAATGCAAAGTTTGGTCGTAGTGTGGAGTGTGCAAGTCGTCGAATCATTCTAAGTGCGAAGATCATAAAGGAAGCAAAGTGCACAAAGGGGAGAAGATGAACGTTCAACAGTTAAGCAACAGATTATGCGAAGTGATAGCGCAGAGAGAGCAGAGTGCGCACAGGACAAAATAGTGAAGCAGACTAGTCAGGGTCTTGTAAAAGCAAAGGTATCTTACTATCATTCTTCTAGTTTTAGAATTGAAGTCCAAGTTGGTGCTTGGCATAAGGGGTTGGTGCTCCTTCCAGTTGGTGTTGCCAAATTAGGGGTTGGTGCTCTTTTCTATTGGTATAGATAAATCAGGGGTTGGTGGTCCTTCCAATGGGTTCTGGTAAACTATTTGTAAACGTTGTTGCTTTGCAAAGGCTGGATTTGGATGGTAGTCCAAGCAGTCATTTTTGAGGAGTAGCCACATTGGTGAACCTCATTAAAATCTTGTGTTGTGTGATGTTCTCTTGTTGTACTTGCTATATCTATTTATAAGTTTTAACTATTGCTGTTTTAAGAGTTGTTAATTCATGATTAAAGAGCTACACTGATTCACCCCCCCTCTCAGTGCCATTGTAAGTCTAACAATTGGTATCAGAGCCAAGTTCCTATACAAGCTTAATCGGCTAGGGTGATCTTGGAAGTAACACAATGGCAGGTGGTGAAGCTCCTTTCATGACATTTGACGAAGCAAAATCAGAAAAGGAAGAAGGAGTGATCTCTGAAGCATGTGGTGAAAACCCTGAGGCTGAAGTAGATCTAGAAGGTGAGTTGATCTCTACACTTGAAGAGTGGGAGATAGAAAAGAAAAAGAATAAGAAACTTTCAAGAAAGCTTGCAGATGCAATTGAAATCATAACTAGTTTGAAAGTACAGATAGAAGAATCCAAGAAAATCTTTGAAGATCTCGAAGTACAAATAACCATGAGAATAGACTATTACAGCAAGCTAGAAGAAGAGACTGTTGGTTTGAGAATGCAGGTAGAAGAGATGAACAAGAAAATTAGTTGTTATCACAAACGTGAAGAAAGTTCTATAAAGTTGGATAAGATCATAAATGACCAAAGACCAAAAATATAGAATCCACAAAGAATGAAGATAAGAAACAAGTTGATCAAGGGAAATTGCCTCATGCAAAAGAAAGCAATAATGCCAGGCTCGAAAGGAGAACTGAAAATGATGGATTCACCAATGTCACACATCAAAGAAGAAGAAGACCAATGGCTCCTACGAAAACATGGCAAAGACCATCTCCCAGGTTCAATAATCCCTTCTCTGGTTTCTGTTTTAAATGCAATGGCTATGGACATAAAATATCAGACTGTAAATATAATGTTAGACCAAGGAATTTCACAAGTAGAAATGTTTTTTCTCCTTTGATGAATTACATAGTAGAATGTTATAACTGTCACAATTTTGGGCACATTGCAAGAAACTGTAGAAGCACATTTTCATCAAATCAGTTTCAGGGAAGAAATGTTCAACCAAACAGGATGAGACAAAATAGAAAACTTCTTGTAAAACATGCACAAGCTGTTGACAAGGGAAAGGCAAAACAAGAACCCAAAACTTCCATAAAAACGAAGTGGAAAGAAAAAGAGCAACTTAAGGAAGAAATGGAATCCTTAATAGTACAAACAACATTTAAAGCACAGAATAAACATGTACCATGGATAATTGATAGTGGATGCTCCAGTCATATGACAGGTAACAAACAGAAATTTGAGAAGTTACAAAAATATGAAGGTGGTTCAGTAAAGTTTGGTAATAATGATGGAGCTAAGATAGTTGGCAAAGGTTCAGTTAAAATTATTGATGGAAAGATTAAGTCGGGAAGAAGTCTTGTTTGTGGATGGTTTGAAACATAACCTGCTGAGCATAAGTCAGATTTGTGATAAAGGACATGAAGTAGTTTTTAAGAAGCAGGGTTATGAAGTCAGAAAAACAAACAGTGGAAAATTAATAGCAACTGGATCAAGGACATATGGAAACCTGTACATGCTCTCAGAGACTTTAGAAGGAGATTATTTTATTGGACAGGAAGAAGAAAATTGGTTGTGGCACAAGAGACTCGGGCATATCAGTTTTGATAATCTAGTAAAAATCACCGCAAAAAAGGCAGTGAGAGATATTCCCACCATCAGCAAACCTGCAAACATCATTTATGCTTCATGCCAAAAGGGGAAACAAACTAGAGTCACATTCAAAACAAAAGAATACTACACAAGCAAACCTCTGAAACTAATACACACTGATTTATGTGGACCCATGAGAACTCAAAGCATAAATGGTGAAAAATATTTTATGTTGTGCATTGATGACTATTCTAGAATGACATGGATATTTTTCTTGAAGCATAAATCAGAAGCTTTTGATATGTTTAAGATTTTCAAAAACCAGGTTGAGAATGAAACAGGAAAGAGGATCAAATGTTTAAGATCAGATAGAGGAGGAGAATTCATTTCGAGAGGAGTTTGCAGAGTAATGTGAAAAATACGATATTAGGAGACAGCTTCTCAGCAGCCGGGACACCTCAACAAAATGGAGTGGTAGAAAGAAAGAACAGGATCGTGCAGGAAATGGCACGGACTATGTTGGTTGAAAGCAGAGTAGCAGACAGATTTTGGAAAGAAGCAGTCCATACTGCAGTGTACATCCAAAATAGGTACATGCTGAGAACACATGAAAACAAAAATCCCAAAAGGGAAACAACAAAATACCTCAAAGTTTTTGGTAGCAAGTGCTATATCAAAAGAACTAAAGACAATCTTGGAAAGTTTAAAGATAGAGCAGATGAAGGTATTTTTGTTGGTTATTCACCAAGAAGCAAAACTTACAAATGCTACAACAAGAGGCTAAAGAAAATTGTGGACAATGCTGATGTTAAGTTTGATGAAGGTAAAGAACGAGTAATTAGCTATGAAACGAACTATCCAATATATGAAGAGGTTATTAAAGGAGATGATGAAAACAAAATTGAAAATATACAGAGAATTGACTCAGATGATGTAAGTTGTGATTCAGAAGCAGAAGAGAATAAGAAATTCAAAACAGGCAGCTGGCAGAAAAATCATCCTAGAGATCAAATAATTGGAGACCCCAAAGTTGGTGTTCAAACAAGAAGTGTAGTAAGTAACTACTCTTTATTATCCAGCATTGAGCCCAAGAATGTTGCTGAAGCAAGCAAATATGAAGGTTGGATGAAGGCTATAAATGAAGAATTAGACCAGATTGAGAAAAACAAAACCTGGGAGTTAGTACCTAGACCTACAAACAAAAATATAATCGGGACTAAATGGATCTTTTGTAACAAATTGAATGAAGATGGACAGGTAGTCAGAAATAAAGCAAGATTGGTATGCAAGGGGTATGCACAAGTTGAAGGCATTGAATTTGAGGAAACATTTGCACCAGTAGCTAGACTAGAGGCAATCAGAATGTTTATGGCTTTAGCAATCTACAAGACTTTCAAAGTTTATCAAATGGATGTGAAATCAGCATTTTTGAATGGGAAACTTGAAGAAGAGGTTTATATTGAGCAACCAGATGGGTTCCAACTTGGTGATAATCCAAACTTTGTCTGCAAGTTGAAGAAAGAAATATATGGCTTAAAATAGGCACCCCGAGCATGGTATGCAAGACTAGATAACTATCTCACTCAACAAAGGTTTAAGAAAGGTATGGTGGATAGTAACCTGTATGTCAAAATAGAAAATGGGCATCTTATTGTTCTTGTTGTATATGTAGATGATATTATATTTGGTAGCAGCAAAGATGAGTCATGTAAAGATTTAGCAAATAAGATGCAAAAGGAATTTGAAATGTCAATGATTGGTGAACTGTCATATTTCATCGATTTGCAAGTTAATCAAAGTAAGAAGGGAATATTTATTTCTCAAGTTAAATATGTAAAAGAGATGTTAAAGAAATTCACAATGGAGGATTGTAAGCCAGTTAGCACTCCTATGACGACAGGCGCAAGTTGAGCAAAGATGACAAATCTCCACCTATTGATCAAACCATGTACAAATCTATGATTGGAAGCCTATTGTACCTAACAGCTACCAGACCATATATTTTGTAGGCAGTATGCATGGTAGCTCATTTTCAGGCCAATCCCAAGGAGACTCATGTGACAACAGTAAAGAGGATTCTTCGGTATCTCAAGGGTACTATGGAGTATGGGTTGTGGTATCCAAAAGGTAAAGACTTCACCCTTATATCATATTCAGATGCATATTGGGCTGGATGTGTAGATGACAGAAAGAGTACTAGTGGAGGTGCATTCTATCTTGGAGACAGATTGGTTGCATGGCACAATAAGAAGCAAGAATCAGTTTCTTTATCAACAATAGAGGCAGAATATATTACAGTGACAACATGTTGTACGTAGGTATTATGGATGAAACAAACCCTAAAAGATCTTGGTATCTGCTTCAGTGAACCAATATCAGTTAAGTGTGATAACACCAGTGCCATTAACATCTCCAAGAACCCAGTTATGCATTCACACACAAAACACATCGCTATCAGATATCACTTCTTGAAGGAGAAAGTTGCAGAAGGTGAGGTTAAGTTGGATTTTGTTCCAACTACAGAGCAAGTAGTAGATATTTTCACAAAACCATTGCCCAAGGAAGTTTTTGAGTACCTTCGCAATAAATTGGGAGCGGTCACACTTCCTAAAGATTGACTAGCTACAGGGATCACATTCTTAGGGGGAGCATCTAAGTATTTGATTATCTTGTTGCTCATGTTCATGATTTTTGCTAAGTATAATCAATTTTACCTGAGAATGTTGTGCATGGACTCAGGGGGAGTCTGCAGTAGCCCTTTGGTATTATTGTCAAAGGGGGAGAAGAGTTACAAAAAATTGCACGTGTTGCCAACAATTCCAAAGGGGGAGATTGTTGAGCAAGGTGCATCAACAATATTGTCATTGTTGTCAACACAGTCAAATAGATCTGTTGATGCAGTGGATAGGAAGTTCAAAGGCTAGTCAGATGTAGAAGACTGGAGTTCAGAGGTTACTCAGAGTATGTACGGTGATCTTCCAAGAAGACCGAAGTGCCCCATTTGCAAAATATCAAAGAAAAAGACAAGTAAGAAAAGTGTCGCGATATCGCGACATAAACAACAGGTAAGAAAACTGTCGTGATATCGCGACATGTTAGAAGAGAGAGAAGAAGCAGGAAAAACTGCCACGATATCGTGATATGTTAGAAGAGAGAGAAAAGCAGGAAAAACTGTCGTGATTTCGCGACATATTGGAAGAGAGAGAAGTAGGAAAAATTGTCGCGATTTCACGACATGTTGGAAGAAAGAGAAGAAGCAGGAAAAATTGTCGCTTGTAAGAGAAAGAGAAGGCAGGAAAAATTGTCACGATTTCACGACATGTTGGATGAGAAAAAGACAAGTGGAAAAACTGTGGCGATTTCGCGACATGTTCGGAGAGAAAGCATAAGCAAGAAAAAGTGTTGCGATTTCACAACATATTGCAAGGAAGGTTGTATGGACGAAAAAGTGTTGCGATTTCGTGACATATTGCAAAGAAGGTTGTACGGAAGAAAAAGTGTCACGATTTCGCGACATATTGCAAATAAGGTTGTACGGACGAAAAAGTGTCGTGATTTCATGACATATTGCAAGGAAGGTTGTACGGATGAAAAAGTTTCATGATTTCGTGACATATTGCAAAGAAGGTTGTACGGATGAAAAAGTGTCACGATTTCACAACATATTGCAAGGAAGGTTGTACGAACGAAAAAGTGTTGTGATTTCTTGACATATTGCAAGGAAGGGTGTACGAACGAAAAATTGTCATGATTTCGTGACATGTTGCAGGAGAGAGAGTCCGAGAGAAAAAGTGTCACGATTTCGTGACATGTTGCAGGAGAGAGAGTCCGAGAGAAAAAGTGTCGTGATATCGTGACATGTCGAGTTTTTGTGACCCGAAGGTAAGAGAAAGTGCTAAAGAGAAAAAGTGTCGCAATATCGCGACATGTCGCATTTTCACTACCCAAAGGCAAGTTAAAGTGCTAAGGAGAAAAAATGTCGTGATATCGCGACATGTCGCATTTTCGTGACTAAAGGAGGAGAGAGAAAGTAAGAAGGCAGAAGTGTCACGATTTTGCGACAAAAGTAAAGAAGGAGAGTATGGAAGAAAAAGTGTAGCGATATCACTACATGTATTCTCGTGGGCCAAAGCTAAGAGAAAGTGTACAAAGGAAAAAGTGTAGCGATATCGCTACATGTATTCTCGCGGGCCAAAGCTAAGAGAAAGTGTATGGAGGAAAAAGTGTAGTGATATCGCTACATGTTGTATTCTCGCAGGCCAAAGCTAAGAGAAAGCATATGGAGGAAAAAGTGTAGCGATATCGCTACATGTTGTATTCTCATGGGCCAAAGCTAAGAGAAAGCGTACGGAGGTGAAAGTGTCACGATATCACGACATGTGTTTTCGTGGCAACAGCAACAAAAGAGTTACAAGGGCAGTTGAAGCCGACGAAGATCGATGTACACCGACAAAGATTAGGGTTTGTAGCTGACTAAGATTAGGGTTTGCAGTCGACTGAGAACAGGGTTTACAGCTGACTAAGATTAGGTTTTTGATCTTGAAAATATTGTTATAAAAGGAATGCTATTTGAAGAGTTGAAAAGGTTTAGAAGTGTGATGTTCAAAGATAGTGCGCAGAGTGCGAAGTTCAGTTGTAGTGTGTAGTGTGCAAGTCGTCAAATCATTCTAAGTGCAAAGATAGCAAAGGAAGTAGAGTGCGCAAAGGGGAGAAGACGAACGTTCGACAGTTAAGCAGCAGATTATGCGAAGTGATAGCACAGAGAGAGTAGAGTGCGCACAGGACGAAATAGTGAAGCAGACCAGTCAGGGTCTTGTAAAAGCAAAGGTATCTTACTATTATTCTTCTAGTTTCAGAATTGAAGTCCAAGTTGGTGCTTGGCATAAGGGGTTGGTGCTCCTTTTAGTTGGTGTTGGCAAATCAGGGGTTGGTGCTCCTTTCTGTTGGTACAGATAAATCAAGGGTTGGTGCTCCTTCCAATGGGTGCTGGTAAACTATTTGTAAAATTTGTTGCTTTGCAAAGGCTGGATTTGGATAGTAGTCCAAGCAGTCATTTTTGAGGAGTAGCCACATTGGTGAACCTCATTAAAATCTTGTGTTGTGTGATGTTCTCTTTTTGTACTTGCTATATATGTTTATAAGTTTTAACTGTTGCTATTTTAAGAGTTGTTAATTCATGATTAAAGAGCTACACTGATTCACCCCCCCTCTCAGTGCCATTGTAAGTCTAACAGGAAGGTAAAAGCTCCTCTAAAAACTAGAATCTTTGTTTGGTTAGATCTAGCCAAAAAAGAACTAACATGGGATGTTCTTCAAAGAAGGTCTTGGCAGGGACAAAGTCAATGTTTCATGTGCAAAAGGAAAAAATAAATAATGGACCATATTTTGGTTCATTTTCCTTTCATAAGAGAAGTGTGGAATTCAATTTTACCTTTGACTCAAGGGAAAGGATAGTGTCTTGCTAGGAATCTTTCAAATAACATGCAATAGTGGTTCAAAGAAAGAGGACTAAAGGAGTATAGGTGTATCCATTTGATCGTGAGATGGGGCTTATGGCTGGCTAGAAATGCCAGGTTATTTGAAGGTAAGAAAATTCTAGTGATTCAAGTACAAATGCAAATTAAATCCATTTTTGAAAGTCTTAAAATCTTCCCGAAACAAAAATTGAGTAGGCATATAGGAAAACTAATAGTGGATCCTATATAACCATGGTTCTTCTTTGACAAAACTTTCCAAGGTAGCCCACATAGATTTTGGGATAGGGGGAGCACTTTATTTAAATAAAAATCATAATATCACTTTCAAGGCAAGTTTAAGTGAAGGAAAAAATAATATGAAAGAATGGAAAACATTGACCCTCTTGATGAGAATAGTAGTGGAGAAAGGAATTACAACTTTACAGATTTATAGAGATTCAAAACTAGTGATAAGTTGGGTTGTAGATCATGTTGAGATGAAATAATTGCTCCTCATTACATTTTATGAGCAAGCAAAATTGTTAGAACCTTCTATAATAGAAATTTCATACAAGAACATCTATAGGGAACTAAATGTAGAAGCATGTGGTCTTTCATAAGATGGTTTGAACCTTCCAATAGGCACTAAGTAGAGGGAAGAAGTGGTTGGAGGATTTAGGGTTTCCTCATAGTCCTATTATTAAGGATCATATTAGAGATCTATTATTAAAAATAAAAAAAGAAAAGGTTTTGAAAGGTATCTTTGCCTTTATTTTTTAGAAAGATAGGTTTTAGAATATATTTTGTCTTCAAACTTGAAACCCGTGTCCTCCTTTATTTTAGTACTCAAGTAAGAGTCATTCAAGAACTATGAATTATCATGAAGTTATTTCTACTTTCCACATGTTAGTATTGTTAATAGGATCCTATTTTTAGATTGTAAGTTGACTGTAACATATTACAACAGGGAATCCAGTACTCTTCTCAATTTAGTTTAGACCAACTCCTAGATAGTATGCAATTGAAATTCTTAAGGGTACTTCATACCCATAGCATTATAGTTTTTTTTTAACTCAGAAATGAAAATTACAATTTTTTTTAGGGAAAAAAAGGTTATATGAAGTCAACTCTTTCATATTTGATTTGTGTCTCATTTGATATTAATCTAAATATAATTTGTAACTTAAATATTTTTAAGTGTTGTTTGAAAATTGAATTTAAAATTTTTACTTTAAAATTTATATATTTTAATGTGTTTGATTTTAATTTAATTTGCTGGTAACATATTTTTTTCATAATTCTTTTATTAATTAAAAAATTAGAATAAATATAGTATATTATTTATTTTAATAAATAAATAAATCTAATACATACTATGTTTAATTTGGATATTTTCTTATTTTTTAATAAGTTTTATGGGATTAAGACATGTCTCACTCATATTACATCATAGTCACATAGTTATATTACATTATAACCACACAATAGTATTACAATATTTTAACAATTATGTGTATATAGTTTAATAAGATTCAAAGTCAAATTATATTTAATTTGGTTTGGATCAAACAACTTAACCCCAAAATTGCTTTCTTCACGTGGCTTACCATTCAGAATAAAATTCTGACAGTTGATAACCTTATTAAAAGAGGGATCATTATCCTTAATAGATGTTTTTAATGCTTATCTAACTGGGAGTCCTCCCATCATCTTTTTATCAACTATCCATACTCCATTTCCATCCTTGATAATCTATTCCAAAAGTTCCAAATTTTTTGGGTAAAACCTCCTTCCATCGTGGAGCTGTTCATCCAGTGGCCTCACCCTTTCCATCATCCCAAACTGAGCTCAATTTGGAAATTTTATTTATATCATTTCCTTTGGAAAATTTGGTTAGAAAGGAATCAGAGAGTGTTTTCAAATATTTCCAAGGATACTTCATCTCTAACCAATATAATTATTTCCTATGCCAAAGAGAATACCTCCATCATACCTATTGATCTAAGGCCCTGTTCCATATTTGAAACTATCATTCTTCAATCTTTAAACATTTCTTTGGACATGATAGCTTCTCAACCCAATCCCAAAAGTAATATCAAATGGTGCCCTCCACCCCAGGGATGGGTCAAATTGAATTTTTATGGGGCATCAAAAGATAATCCAAGCAAAGCAAGGTTAGGAGGCATAATCAGAGATCATAGAGGAAATTTGATTTTGTTTTCTTTTTAATATCTTGGTGAACATTCCAATCATATGGCCAAAGCAAAAGCATTATGGAGGGGTCTTGCATTAATAAAACATATCCCAGGTAGAATTATCATTGAAGGGGATTCTCTCAATATCATTAACTACATGAAAAGCTCCAGAAGACCATCTTGGAAAGTTAGAAGTTGCATTGAAGAGGCAAAGAAACTTGTCACTCATCAACAAGAAGTCATTTTCCAACATGCATACAAGGAAGCAAATAAGGTGGCAGATAAGTTGGCAAAAATTGGAGTAGATGGTCCAGGTCTGCTAACTTGGACAAATATATTGCCATAGGAGGTACGTGCATTAGCCATCACTGAAAAAATTGACAATGAATAGAAGGGCTATCATTTTCTTTACGATTTTCCTCATAATTTGTGAGATTGTTGAAGTTTCAAAATGTCCTATTAGGACAATTGGTGCCAATTTTCAAAATGTCATTAAGATTATGATTTTCTGGCATGTCCCTTCGAATAGTCCCATCCATCATGTTCAAATTCCCTTCATTATTTGGAATTATCAAGAGGCTGGCCTTCACATGATCACCTGGATATGTCTTGAACCTATTCTACCCACAAAGTTCAACCCACATCATTTTCATAATAGGTGGGTGTCCTTTCACATAACTCCCAGCATATCTGCCATCTATGTCCCGTGCCTCATGATCTTTCTCTTTTCCAAGAAAATTTCTGACTTCTTACCAGCATGGAGTACTTGCCTACTCCCAAAGCTTACTAATATTTCAAACATAAGGTTTGGAAAAAATAAAGGTTGTTTTTTGCAGATTTAGTTGGAGAATTATTCAAGCAGATGGAAACCTCATTCACATCAAACCGGGTGATCCATGTCGTGCGTGGAAAGATCATTGGCACCAAAATATTTTCAGAGATGTTACATTGAAGATAGGCAAGGTGTGCTCCAATAACGAGACAATAGACTTGAGACTGTTGGGATTCATCATCTTTAAAAAACTAGGCATTTTGGAAATGGTCATGTTGTTTTTTCTGGTTTGTGCCCGAAGGGCTTTTTTGTTGTGTGATGGCTTTGTTGTTCTCCTTTCAATAGTGAAGGAAGGTTCCCTTTCCTTTGTGTGATGTAGTGTTTACTGCCGATGTAATAGGTGAAGAACTACCTACTATACTAAGGGTTTTGTGTATTTCCTCTTGGGTTAAGGTTAAAGCCTATTATTCCTCAGATTTTTGTTGTTGTAAAAGGTATTTGGGAGCCTCATAATTTCCCATTATAATATAATACCTATTAAATTACCAAAAAAAATAATATTGAAAGTCAAATTTAACCAATTGAGCTAATACCATTTGATAAATTTAAACTTTTAATGTAGTATATTTTTGTTTATTTTTAAAATATTATATAAAATTAAAACAAGTTTCTTTGTATAACACCTATACTAAAATATATTATAATATTGAACAAACTACAATATTTGAACTTATATTGTGTGATTTGGAGATTATGCATGGATTACTTATTTAGAATTGAACTTAGGTTTTCTTTAAAGTAGACCTATGTTTTTTATTAGGGTAGAAGGAGTTTTGAAAGGTTTCCCAAACCTGATAATAAAATTTTACAAGAAGATAAGCCCAAACACTTCTAAGAGAAACATAGACATTACAAACATGCATCCTTCCATGCCATACAAACATAAAAAACTTAGAAAAACAACTCGCATCAAATAAAAGCTATCACCTATTGAACACAACAAAAATTGTAGCAATTTGAAGCAACAGAGGAATAAAATTTCCTTTCCTGTCTTGAGTTTTGATCCCACTATTTGCACACCTGATTGAGCTTTATGGGTAACATGCTCTGCACCAGTCCCAATAACCTACTATCCTCAAAAAAGTGAAGATGAGTTCCCCATAACCAAATCCAACCAACAACTAGATAGGGGTTGTTCTCCCAAGCCACCATGGGAATTACTACCAAGTCATTTTGGACACCACCATAAGCATCAAATCTTAGTTTCATGGTAGTTTTATTTTGGATAAATTATATTAGACAATGAACCTTGAAGTCCTAGTAATCTATTTTCATATACTCAAAGTCTTTGACCCATAGGAGATAGTCCCAATGCAAAAAATCCAATAAAAGACCATTAGTGAAACATGTGGGCTTCATATCATCCAAAACAAGGATCACAAGCTGCAATCTAGATAACACAAATAGGCACATATGGATAATATTTATGGGAAAAACTCTATGAATCTACCCCACCAACCTTCTATCCTTGGAATTGCAACATACAATAGCCACTAACACAATCCAACTAGGGTGGAATACCCAAGTCAAAACAACCTAGGTAAGGTACTTACCTGCACACAATATATTCAAACCAAATATTTTGAAAGAAAATGTTAACAAAAAGGAGGCTTGAATGACCATGGTGCCAAACATAGAAATTTTTCTTTGAAAAGAGTGGTACAAACAGGAGCCAACATCATCAGAGTTCCTTATTCTAAAAACCATGCAAAAATAGGGGGAATTTTTGTTAGAAGAGTTGTACCATATTTTATTTTTAAACTTTCTCCCAAACATCAATTCATAGGATCGATCTTCCATATTACTGCTTCCAAGATCCTGCCACATCCTTCTATGAAATAAACCAAATAAATTGTTAAGGAATGAAATATTAATCATTGTGAACCCCATTTATTTTTTCATGATCAACAATTGCAATAACTTGTTGGGGGAAGTCTCCTTCCCAAACATTGAGCCCTTCTTGCATTATTCTAAAATTAGTCATATAGTCTGCTCTGCTATTTCCTTCCCTATAAATATGATTAAATTCCACTACCTCCATAAGCCTTATAATATGTTGAGCTTCACCAATCATAGAGGCTAAATTCTAGTTGACTTTTGTATCTTTTTTCATCAGATTAATCATGTTTAAGGAATCCCCTTCTATAATTACTTTTTTAACCTAAATATTATTCACCAACTTTATTCCCATGCACATAGCACGAAAATTCACAAATTAGCTAGACTGGTCTTCTAGGGATTCAACATAAGCAATCAAAATATTACCATTTTCATATAATATCAGACCTCCCACTCCAAAATATCTAGAATTTGCTTTATTTGTCCCATCAAAGTTTAATGTTAGCATACCACTCGAAGAGGGAGTCCATTTTGTTTGCCTCATTAAAATATTTTTAGGAGGATAAGACATACTTGTCACTATATCAAGATCCCAATCCAAGTAATCATATCTTTCTCCTTTGATTCCCAAACCTCTTCCCACTTAACTAATCTAGCATTATCCACAGTTAGAGAGAAAATCCTATTGGCTACAACAAGACTATCCCTTATTTTCCCTTTAAAAATACAACTATTTTGTTCTTTCCAAAGAGCCCATAGAGAATGAGGAAGACTGAAGTCCCATAAAGAGTTAAGCCTCTTACTCTTGAAAGGGGATTTCCATTGGAGATAAAGATCACTAAGGTAGTTGGGGAAGACCCAAGAAACTTGGAATCTACTGAGAACCAGATCGAGGACTTCTTGAGCAAAGGGGTAGTTCAAGCTCAAATGGTTAACATATTCCAACATACATTCACAAAGGCTACACCTATTTGGAAGTTGAAAACCTCTTTTCATAAGGTTATCCACAGTAAGGATCTTATTTTTGCAGATGAGCTAGAAGGTAACTTTATGAGTGAGATTATTAATCAAGCATTCAAAGTCGATAGCCAACAAGGACTTTCACCTTCCAACAAATAGTAACTAGATTTGATCGAATAGGTCCCTTGATTGGATAATTTCCACCACCTAGAATCCTAAGCATTTAGGTTATTCAAGAAATAAACTTGAATCATCCTATTCAGTTTACTAAGAACCTAGTTTTTTCTTTGGTCCAAACCTTCAACTTCAATTTGTTTCCATCTGGGTCTACTCTCTCCCCTTATAATGTAATCACTAGCCTTAGACCCATAAGTAGAAACTTCATTCTTAAGGATAGTAAATTCCAAGTCCTAATTAAGGGGAATGCTCTTAAGCCAAGAATATTTCCAGAAAAGAACCTTGTTACCCCTCCCAATTTTCCATTGTAAACCTTACCGCAAAAATAGTCTGACAACTTGGAGATTATTCCAAAAGTTAGAGCCCTTGGAAAAATCCTTGTCCTCCAAAAAAGTAGCATTATCTCTCAGGTACTTGGCTTGAAGAATACTCACCCATCTTACCTCTTCATTCCTTATCAGTTTCCACTCACACTTTTCAAAGAGGGCTTTATTTAGTTTTTTTCGTCTTATAAAACCCAATATCTTTGTTTCTTTTTTCTAGTAGACTTGTTTCCAAGCTACCAGTGGTAGACACCTTTTGTCCTCTGAACCAATCCATAGAAAATTCCTTTGAATTTGTTTGATTTTGTCATTGAATTTAGCTGAAATCTTGAAAAGAGATAAATTAGACTAGGATGCTTTGAAGAGAGGATTTCACCAAAATAAAGTATACCTAATTGGATAAATTGAAACTTAAGGTTGTTTATGCCATTTTATCATAATTTTTCTATTTTTTAATTATTTTTACCTTTATCAATAAAAGTTTGACTTTTTTTTTAACTTTTGCTAGAGAATGTATGCATAGCTGCCAAATACTACTACTATATGGTTTGTCAAAAATTTATGGTAAGGTAGAACACATGAGGTATTTTAAAAAAAAATTAATTGAATGAGGTCTTTCCAATTTTATATAATCATTTTTTTTTTAAATGTATTTTAAAAATATTATTTTTGGAATCAAAAGGGAAGGATGAGGGCAAATAAAGTGCAAGAAGCAAGCATCACATCATCTTGCAATATTTTGCTTTCTATATATTTGGAGAAATTTAATGAATGAAGAATTCTATAAAGAAAAGACAAGTAACAAGGAAATAATGCGATTTACAGAAGCTTTAACTAGAAGTAAGGATGACCTAGTTGGAAAGAAATGAAGAATAATCTATGGTAATTCAATGTTTCACTAGAAATGGTTATTAAGGACGAGTTGACATAACATAATATAATGGTTCTTAAAAGCATAGGGTTAATATGTAAGTTAACAAATACTAATCAACTTATATGGAGATTCAAAACAAGATCAAATAGAAATGGAAATTAAGTTCATATTAATCCATATCTTTTCTACTAAAAGGGTTTGATCAACTTATTTGGAGATTCAAAAGAAAATTAAGTTCATAGTAATCCATGAATTTTCTTCTCATCATTTTCTCTAATTAAGTCAAAGATAAAATCATGGGTGTTGGTCCATGGTTTAGGGGAAGAAATGACTTGTTTTTAAAACTATGGAATAAGAATTTTCTTGAGAAGAATTACAAAATGAAAATACTTCTATGTGGATCAAGATTTTTGGATTTCTATATTGACAATACTCTAGAGGAGTTCTTCACCTTATCAATAAGGAGGTTTTAAAAGATAATAGTAATATTGAAGGAGAGTTCATCCAAGAAGGGCAAACTAATGAGGAACTTGAAAACATGTTATGTATACCCAAATATATGTTGCAATGGATATTTCAAAATATTTTTAAGTATTAGTTAAAGTTAAATCTTATTCAAGAGAATGGGCTCAACAAGTAGAGTATGAAAACATTGCATTTTTATGACACAAATGTTATGAGATGGGACATGTGTGACATGTTAGAGTAAATCACTATATAAAATATATTTATATAGAAAAGCAATTATAGTGTTTCAAACTTTAACGACAAAATTAAAGAAAAAATTAGACAAACACACACAGAAGAAGAGACAACGATTTTAACGTGGTTCACCCAATGTGGGTTACATCCATCGAGAATTTTCAGTCCTTCATTTTCTCAATCCAAGCAATAGAGGGTTACAACCTAAAACAAACATCTGCTGTAATTTCCTCTCTATATTTCCAAGGAATTAACACAGTAATTTTCTTTGTCATAGTCTTCTTTGTTTTTCCTCACAACTATATATAAGAAAAAAAATAGAAAAAACAAACTACTTTTCTTAATACATTCCAAGATTAACATTGAGTTCCCAACATCTAATTTTGGGATAAAAACAAAAAAACTTTCTCTGGTTGTCCTGTTGTAAATCCGGAAACTTTCTTTGGTAGACTAACAGACTGTAAATCTGGAAACTTTCCCTGCCCGTCCTGCAGTAAATCCAAAAACTTTCTCTGTTTAGTCTCCTCATAATTAGGCTCCATTCCTAACATGACAATAGATTATTTTTAATAGAAATACTTGAAAAAGAGTTGAATTTTTTTTGTCAAAATATGAACTTAAATAGAAAGCAAGGAAACTATATCATAAGAGAAATTGACTTGCAGTGTTTTTCACTTTAAAAAATTAGCCAAAAAAAAAACTCAACAAATGAAAAGGGCTTCATTGTCTACTCAAAGCAAACATTAGAATAAACTAAAAACAAAGAAGGTAGAAATGATCAAGTTTAATGTAGCTAAATCATCTCCATTTTTTCAAGTAGTAAAAAATACTATTCTTACAATAAAAATAAAAGTAGTATACAATTTATCTCTTCTGTTTTAGGGTTTCAAGGGCAACATAATAAAGCAAGCAATATGGAGAATATCCATTGCAATTTAGGGTTCTTAGGGCAACATAAAAAAGTATGTACTCTGGATTGCATTTTAGGGTTTCCATGGTAGTATAAAGAAGAACATAATTTTGAGGCTCTCTTTCATTTCAAGTTCTCCAAAGTATTCTAATAAACCTCTAAATGATAAGTCAAATTATGAATGATATGGAAAATTCTAAGAGATTTATGAGGATAAAAGTGTTGGTGGAAATAAAAAATGAGAGAGACTCTCCACATAAAAACAAAGGAAAAAGGAAACTCAACAGGATATTGATATGGAATGTCAATTAAAAATGTAAAAAATATTAGCAAGAAGTGTTAAAATATGTGATGGTTAAGCTTATCTTGAGGCCATGGTTAAATTTTTTCTATGTTTTCCCTTGGGGCCTATGTAAACCTTAAAAAAGATATTTTTGTATTTTTTAATATTTTATTCTTAAGGGTAAGTCTCATAACCTTGTCCTAAAGGAAACATATAATTGGGTATAAACACCCCTCCTCGCCAATAATTTTATTATCAATTTGAGTGTAATTTTGACTCTCTTTGAATGAAGATATTTTGGTGTCTATGAATACCCCATTATATGTTGTATTTTTTATGTAGTATATTTCTTTTGACAAGCAATACTGGGTAATGTTTAATATAATTTGTTTCTCAAAATTCCTATGGGTATAAATCTTCATTATTGTTTATTTATTTTAAAGGTAAATTTCTCTTCTAGCTTCTCTTGAAGACGATTTTTGTAAGTGCTTATGGATAAGATTTATGAAGTTGATGATAGAATTGAAGGATCTTAGATAGAAAACCCTAGTAAACATGGATCATGAGGATATCACTAGAACTAGCAAATTTGCTCTAGGAGAATATTCACCAATAGGTTTATTTTTCTCTCTCATTGGCACATAATCTTGTTTTGTTATTTTTTTACCAAATGGATACCCTAGTTTTAGGATTGATTTTTTTGAGCTTTTTTTGTCTTTTATAGATTTTTGGAAAAATCCATTTCCTTTTCTCTTTTAGTTTTTAATATCCAATAACAACATTAATGAGAGGAAAGATAACTTGGCCATCATGAAAGAAGAAAAAAATAGGTTGAATCTTTTTGGATAGACCCCTGGTGCCACATAAGTGATGGGTAGATTTTATGCTTATCTAAGACCTCCAAGCCACTTGACAAAATTGCAAATATGGTTTGCAATTTTTTTTGTTGCATAGCCATGAGAAGATGGTCTCATTTCTTACATTTGACAAAATGGTTGTGTGGGGAAAATCATAATAGATATGGATGAACCGTCAACTTTCTTGGATTCTTTGTAAGAAAAAGAGGGTCACAATACATAAAGAATTGTTGGACCTATAATGTATGGCATAATCAAAAGCAGTGATCCTCTTATGAAAATAGTAGTGGAGCAAGGAATTACAACTTTACAAATTTATGAAAATTGAAAAATTAGTGAGAAGTTGGGTTGCAGATCATGTTGAGATGAAAAACTTGCTCCTTAGTCCTTTTTATGAGCAAGTGAAATTATTAAAATCCTTTGCAACATAAATTTCATACAAGCACATCTATAGAGAACTAAATGTAGAAGCAAATGGTCTTTCAAAATATACATTGAACCTTCCAACAAGCACTTCATAGAGGGAAGAAGTGGTTAGAGGACTTGGGGTTTCCTCTTAGTCCTCCTCTTATTAAGGATCACATCGGAGATCTATTAATAAATATATATTTTTTGAAAGTTACCCTTGCATTTATTTATAGAAAGATGGGCTTGAGAATAATATTATCTTTAGAATTGAAACCTAAGTCCTCAGTTTTGGTACTCAAGTAAGAGTCATTCGAGAACTGTGATTGATCAGATTCCTCCTTTTCCCCTATCAATCCTATCTTTTAAATTATGTTTCTAAATTATAAGTTGGTTGTAACATATGATAGTAGGAAGACCAATATTTCTCTTAGTTCAATTTAGACTAACCCCTAAATAAAATGTAGTTGAAATTTTTTAAGATACTTCATGTCCATAATATTGTAGTTTTTAAAACTTAAAAATAAAAATTACAATTTAAAAAAAAAATTATATATAAAATATTTAAATAAATATTTAAAAATTAATAATTTTATTAAGGTAAACTAAATAACTTAAAAATTTATTTTTTAAATGAGATTTTATGTTTTAATCTCTACAAAAGTTTAAATTGTGCATTTGTTTTCCTTGCAAAACAATATTAAAATATAATTATTTTATAAATATATATACCTTTAATCAAAGGACATATATTTAACCTGCTAATTTCTTTGGCTAATTTGTTTGACTTTCAAAGAGAATAGTTAGGTATGCCAAATGTGTCACGTCATGCATGCTAACTTTCAAAGAAATTTCTATTTTACTTTGAAAGAGAATAGTTAGGTATACATAGTATCATTGCCAACTATGTCACATCATGCATGATGATTTTCAAAGATAATAGTTGGGTATACATAGTATAATTTCCAACTATGTCACATCATGCATGATATATGTGGGTTGAATGTTTTAATCTCTAAAAGTATAAGGTTTAGGTTATACATTCGGTGTCTTATTAAGCCTTATAAAACATATAATTATTTTATAAGTGTATATCCCTTTCATCAAGAACATATGGTTAACCTTAAATTTTATAGTTTTAAAGGAGAATAGTTAGGTTTACATTGAATACTTGTTAATTATGTCATATGACGTTTCAATCCTATATAATTAATTTAAAAAACATATACACTTTTGCAATTAAAATAATAGTTATATATTAAATATCTTTAATCATTTCTTGGGATACATTTAGTTGTAAAGATGCACTTTACTTTTAAACCAAAATTAATTATTTCTTGCAAAGATGCACTTTACATTCAAACCAAAATTAATGTAAAATTAGGTGTAATTTACATTCAAACTTGAATTTATATATTAATTAATTTATTAGTGTTTAAATTTGTAAATAACAATTGAAAAATATTTAAAAAACATTAATTATCATTGCAAATTTGAGGTTGACTCAATTCAAATTTTGACTATTTTTTTAATTTCAAATAAATATAAGTCAAAATTAGTTTCAAGATGTGGATATAAATTTTTATCTTGATTGTTATTTTTTTTCCAACGAGGAGGACGTGCGGAGCTTGAAATTGGAAGAGTGACCTCGATATAAATTATTTAAAAAATCTTAAAATTCAATATTATAAATTCTTATGATTATCAAAATAAATGATACACAACATAAAATTTATATTTAAATGTGAAGCATATACACCTATTAATTAATTTTAAAAATATATTGTCAAATTCAACACTTTTTAATTAAAGAATGTTAAGTTAAATAAACTTTCAAAGTGAAAAACTAAATTCAATTTTCAAACATGTCAAAATGTAAGATAAAAAATCTTGTAAAAATTAATTTACAAATTAATTATTATCCATATATCACGTATGTTTCTTATTGGCCTTTAAGGCTTACAAAATATTATAAATTAATTAATTTAAGATTTTTTATTCTCAATAGAATAAGAAGCTACCTATTATTATCAACAATTTATTTTTATATATATAATAAATTCAAATAATTAAAAAAGTGAGTCTAAAGTTTATATTGTAGAATAAGGGTGAATGAGATGTATCACTTTTAATAATTAGTTTAGTTATGATATCAATAAATACACATCTATTTGAAAATGATATTAATAAATATACATTAATATTTCTTAAAATGAAAAAAATATCTTAAAATTTTTAACAAAACTGTTTATAAACACTCAATCACAACAAAGTTATTAACCTTATTTTAAAAAATAAATTTTAAAATATTATTATATAACTTAACTTTAATATATTTATTAAAATATTAAATAAAAAATAATTTTCAATAATTAAAAATATAGATTTTGAATGATGTTTTATAATAGTTTGTTCAATATTATAATAAACTAGTTTCTAAAAGTATTATACAATGGTCAATGGGAAAGGCATCGGTTTGGGCCTTGGCTCTTTTTCGAGAGGGTGTATGTTTATAAAAAAATAAAAATAATTTACATTAAAACTTATTTTAATTTTATATAATCTTTTAAGTGTATTCATTAGAAGGAATATAAAATAAATAATAATAATAATACTCACTCCTGTGCATTAATCATTATTAAAAATTAAAAAAATAAATATAAACATTAATAATTTATTTTAATAATAATAATAATACTCACTAGTGCACATTAATCATCATTAAATATTAATATATATATATATATATATTAATAATTTATTTTTAAAAACGGGTAAAAAAACACCAAGAAATTAAAAAAGGTAAGTCTTATGTGACTAAATCAACCAGAAAAGTGCATGTGCAAAATTATGACTCTATCTTATATAGTATTTTTATATGGAGTAGGTTATGTAGTAAATGGTATCTCTTAAAAAGTTTTTAACTAAATATTTGTTTTAATGGGTTAATGTAATGATGCAAGTTTAGTGGTATATTTCATGATTATAATTTTTTTCCACTTTAATACTTACTTGTCTATCTATCTAATATATATAATATATATATATATATATATATATATATATATATATATATATATATATATATATATATATATAATAGTTTGATTGATTTTTTTTTGTTTTTTAAAATAAGAAAAGTTGAGGTATAGTTAAACCTACAAAAGCAAGATGGGCATATACGAGGGATTGTTCAACGGGGTGAAACTAGTAGTTTGAATGGAGGGTAAATTGGAAAACCCTTTATTTGCCAAAAAAAAAAAAAAAACTTTCCATTCATGTTTGAAGAGGATGATGTGAACCTTAGTCCAATGGATTAAAAAATGCAAGGAGACCTACGACAATGGGAACGAGCTTATATGGGGGATTGCTCAACAAGGTGAAACCAATAGTTTGAATGGAGGGTAAATCATAAAACCTTATATTTGCTAGAAAGACAAACTTCCCATTCCTATTTGAGGAAGATGTAAACCTTAGTCCAACGAATTTAATATAAAATCAAGATGCAAACTCTAACATGGTTTCCTGGATCAAGATAATATAAGCTTCTGAAGTTTAATAAGTCTTTTTAGGGCTATATTTTTGTGCGGAGACCCAATCATCTAATATTCAGAGATATTATTATCATGGATTACCTAACTCATTGGGTTGTCCTACTCTAAGTACCTCAAAAAATAGACCTTCGTTTACTAGAAATAATTTTTTCATCTCTTTTTTGAGCTATTTTTAGATAGAAAATCCTACCTGCTGAGGAACCCAGAGTTTGACTAGCTTCGAAGCTTAGCCCCTTTTGAATTTGCCCAAAGCTCTTATTTTTTACCTTTTTTTTAGATCTTAAAGTATATTTTCTCACAAGAGGCAATAACTTACATTGAGATAAGGGACTAGAGCGAGAGGAAATCCTATTGATGGGGGATTATCTTAGTTTACTTCTTTTTCCTCTTTTTATTTTCTCCATGATCTAGAGTCTACCCTCTTCCATCCCAAACTAGATCCTTACTTGATCCCTCTACCAGTCTATCCTCCATTATATTCTTACATCCCCCGTTGAGGGAGAAACACACTCTTCTATCCTTCTTCTCTCAAGACTATTCTCTATATGGTCCACCATTTTCAATCTATATTTGTGTAGGAATTTTTTATTATTATTTGTATCATTAAAATCATCATGCAAAGATAATATTCAATTACCTGAACCTTGTCCTCTAAGCTCTTTGTCAAAAAACTATTAAGCCTCCCTCTTATTTTTTGTAACATCCATGAATATTTGTCTAGTTACTTGGTCATTTTCCTTTTGTTGATTGGGTGACGCTTGTGATTGTTCTTCTAGAATCCCTGTGAATGGTGTTTGTCTCTTATTTTCTTAAACTTATGTTACTATTATCTTGTCTCTATAACTTGTACCAATGGGAGTTTCAATTTATATTTTCTCCTTTATGTATCTACTACTTCTTTCTGCTCTATGTTCTACTTTGAGATGTCTATATTGATGGCAAAAATTGCATCGAAATGAGACTTAAATGTAATCTAACTTCTGTGTGTGATACTAGATTCCTATTACTAATCCCATATTCTTTATTAATCCTAGACTTAGATCCATGTCCACTAATATTTGAGAAAACAATTTATGAATACCATTTAAATTTTTTGAGTCCACTTTGAGGAAAACTCCCAAAGAGTTCTCTATCTCCCTCATCATCTTCTTATTTCAATATTCTAGTGGTAGTGCAAGTAATTTGACTCAAATAGTCTGGGTGGTTATTCTCTCTAAGTGAGGATCAAACCTAGGTGTCCAATTTTTTTAGAGTAAGGATACTATGACCCCATCTTCATCTTCCTTTTTTTATATTTTTGGTATCTTCTGCTTTCTGAAATACAAAATCTATACAACATTTTGTCATTACATGGTATGTTGGGAGATACCCCAATAACTCGAACCATGTTGAATTTATCCAATCACAAAGAGTTTTTGTTTTCATCGAATATCCCATGAACCTTCCCACCAAAGCTTTATCTTTCAATGGTAAAACTTGTTTGAGCATTAGATCTTCTTCCACTACCATTTTAACTATCTCCTTTCATTTTTTGATATAAAGTTTTCTCTTACCTCTTCTGTTATTTAGACAAGAGGTGTTTTGATTTAGAAGATCTTGGTCTTGGCTTCATGTTTAGTTTGGGGTATTTATTTTTATCTCTGCTTCTATTATGCTTCCATCCACTTCTTTGGGGGTACAATTTGTAGAATCCTTTGTTCTTTTATTCCAAAGTTCCATAAGCTCCTCTTGGGAACAAAAAATTGGTCCCTTTGTATAATCCACTTCTACTTCTTCATTCCATATTATTCCATACAATATGTCTTTATCCAATATTTCCTCTACTTTGTTATTGTTTAGAAGTTTTAATGTGGAATTTTTTTAAAAATCTAATTGTTTTGTAAGTATTTTACTATTGGAACCCATATTGTCTCCATGTTTATTTTGACCACCCTCTTCATTGCATGCCATTTCTTTATCTTGTGGCTCCTTGTTGCCATTTTTTGTTGTATTGTTAGCTTTCAATTGTTGTTCTATTTTCTTCTTTTCAACTATCATTTTGATCTTTGAATCCATTATTTGTTTAGTCTCTCTATTGTCATTACATTCTAAAAACCTCTTCACCTCTAGTTTTTGTTCATCTCTTTTTCATCTATAACTCCCTTTTGATACCCTTGTCTCCTCCATATAGACTCCTTTAAAACCTCCTTCTAATTTGACACTCTTTCAATTTCAATAAAAATATGTAAATATTCAATATCTCAATTTTATAGCATATTCTCCAATAGTGGACAGTAAAGGCTAAGCCAATATATCAAAATTCCACCGTAAATTTTTATTTTGAGAAAATTCCTTTAATGCATACACATACTGCTCCCCCCACATCTCCAAATCCTGCATACATATCTCTACAATAAAAACCATCACTATTCCCCTATTTTCTCTAAGAAAAAAAAAAAATTCTCCCAAACCTTTTTGCCTAACCCTCAAACTAAAAACACACTATTGCAAACTGAATTCTCCCAAAAAGAACAACACTAAATTTTTTTTCCATATTCCCATACAAATCACAAAACAAAAGCAAATCAGATCACCCCTAGTTGATCCACCTCCAACCCAACAATCCATGATCCATTCTAAGGGTTTTACTTTACCCTTGTCACATTTAATAGAAAGCTTTTCCAACAATTTCACCATCTGTTAAATTCCAACCCTAGTTGAACTTCACACATAAAATAAACCTGATCCACATTAAATGCTTCACTGTCATCATACTTAAACCACTTTACAACAAATCCCATTGGAGGTATAATAATCATACTTAAACCACTTTCCTTCCTTATATCTTAATTATCCTCAATCATTACCGTAATCATACTTAAACCACTTTCCATCCTTATATCTTATTTTTCCTTAATATTTCTTCCATCTTGAGTTATACTATTTTTGATATGACAAAAAAAGAAAAATTGCTAGAAGAAATATTGAGGACTAACATCCTAATATTTTCCTTATATCCAAATATTTCTATTATCCCATGTGTATTGAAAGCTTGAGGGAATAACATCCTAAAGGTCATTTGAATTGACAAATGAAGCAAAATATTGTATTGATTTTGACCATCCTAGATGCCACTCTTATTTTCCAAAGGAGATATAATAGTATTAAAATCATCCCCAAGAATCCATAGATCACAATGAATCATCATTGTATTTTATAAAAATATACTAAGGTACTTCCAACATCTTTCACGAGGAGTAACTATAGCTGGAGAATATACATTTTTAACCTCAAACTTATGTTTTCCTCTTTCTTGCAAAATAATCTAGCAACCCAATTACTTTTTACTTCTAATAGTTGTCCATCCCATTTGTATTTATCCCATATTATTGCAACATCACCTGTATTCCAAATCTTCTTAAAAACATCCTTACATTTCTCACTACTTAATTTTATTTCTTGCATTAAAATAAACTCAAGGCTATAACAACCTATTAATTCCTAAATAACTCTTTTATTTTGGGGTTTTATTCATATCCCTAATATTTCATGATATAGTTTTCATCATCAACACTTATAATTTTTATTTGTGGGATTAGCCCCACTTCTTATTAACACCTATGATATTTTTATTTGGCTTCCGAGATCAATATACTTTTGAGTTTCTTTTTCTCTTAGTTCCTGCTTTGATGACCTTTCTCTCCTTCCATTCCCGCCAGCACTCTCATCTTCATCAATATCTTTCTTTTTTTTCATATTGTTCAAAATGAGACTTATCGTCTAAATATTTATGTTGCCCTAAAGAGTTGAAAGTGCAAGGAATAGCCTCGTTAGAATTTTTTATTTATGTTGCCTTGAAAATTCTAAACTACATAGATGATCCTCCATAGTCATCATTTTTTTATATTGGCCTAAAAACCCTAAATTTCCTTGGATATCCTCCATAAGATTTTCTTTACTATACTGCTCTTGAAAACTTAAAGTGCAAGGAATACACTTCATACTAGTTTCATTTTTATTGTAAGGAGAAGATTTTAAGCTACTTGAGGATAATAAAGGTTATTTACTTGGATTAATCTTGAAATCCTTCACCTAATTTGCTTTAAAATTCATCTCCCCATCTTCCTTTGTATTAAAATTTGCCTTCCCCTCTTCCTATGCACCTTTAGCTCCTTCTATATTTGAACTTGTGTATTGTACTTCCTCATCCTCCATATCATTTTTTCTTCTAATGGCTGATCTAAGTGAACTGTAATAGCCTTTACCATCTGATGATGTAGAGGTATTTTTATATCCACTTTCTTAGGAGCGAAAAATCCTTGATTTGACCTAGCTTATCCCATGATAAAGTCTCCTAGTTTCAAATTGAAGCTATCCTCATGCCCAATAAATTCCATCTCTTACTACATTTTCACTTTGTAGTATCTTGCCATGTGCTCAATTTCATGTAGTCTCTTGTCATGTGCCCAAGTTCATGATATTTACGACATCGAAATGCAATGTTTTCATAAACCACTTGTTGATCACATTCTCTTGATTCAAATTTAATCTTAATCGACTGCGATAAAGGTTTAGAAATATCCATGGCAATACATACTCGAGTGTATACAACATGCCTTCTCTCCTCAATAGTTGGTCCCTCCTAGATGAATTCACCTAGAGTATTACCAATATTCTTTAAAATATCCTTATTAATAAGTTGATAAGGAAGTCCAAAAAACCTAATCCATACCATAAGCCTTTTAATAGTTTCTATGTCCACAAAAATATTCTCACTCCAATGTCTTAAATATAATGCATATATGCCCCTAAACTACGAGCCTCCATCCATTTTTTATCCCTTATTTCTAAACTATAGAAAATAATGAGGAAAAATCATTTTGGAAGAAAATTCATGGAGTAATTTGAATTCAATCCCCACTTCCACTTAATCCAATTTTGAATCTCAGAAAAACCTGGTCAATATCCATTAAACTTATAAATTAACCCTCTGGTTTTAAGAATCATAATATCATGCTCAATCATCTCATCCTTGATAATCAATTCTGGTGTAGAATATTCTACCTGGACTGGGTTTTTCATAGATTCTCTCTTCCTCTTATTTCTAGTTGGGGCATCCAAACTTCCAACTTGGCCATTCATGCTTTCAGTAAGGACTTTCACAAATGACTTTCTTTCCATGTTACCTAGAATTTTTTGAAAAGAATCCTTTAAATTCTCCTAAGATCTACAACAAGAAGTGGAACTTGTTATCTGATCACACTTTGCTTTCTACTTTCTGATTTTCTGCTCACACTTCCTCCTCACTCCAATATTGAGCTCACACTCGCTTTTGGCTGCACTCATTCTTAGCTCGTTCTTGCACTCATTTTTGGCTGCACTCACTCCTTACTCGTGCTTGTACTCACTACCACTTACACTCACTCTTGGCTTACACTCACACTCTTGTTTCTAGATGTACTCACTCTCATCTCATGCTTGCACTCGCTCCTAGTTACACTGGCTCTCAACTTGTGCTCACACTCTCTTTTGATTGTGTTCACTCTCGATTGTGCTTGCACTCTCTTTTGAATGCGTTCACTCTCGATTACACTTGCACTCACTCCTGGCTACACTTATGCGCTCACACTCACTTACGACTAATAAATAATATTAAGTTATATAATAATTTTTTAAAATTTATTTCTTAGAAAAGGTTAATTGGTTATGATTGAGTGTTTATAAATAGTTCATTCCATTTTTTAATATATTCATCTCATTTTCAAGTGATATTAGTGTATATTTATTGACATCATTTCCAAATAGTGTTGGTGTATTTATTGATATTATTGTTTTGAAAAGGGGTCTCCCATATGCATCGAGACTTTCGGATGTTGTGATGAATTCTCCCTTGTTAGCTCAGAAAGTCAAAGTGAAAGGTACTCCCCTTCATACCTTGACTATTAATATTGCACTCTAGAGCGGTTCCCCAATGCCCTCCAAGTGCTCCCTTCACATCTCGTGCTTATCTTACACTAGAAAAATGGTTACTTTTAGGGTTTGAAAGATATTCTTGAGGCCATGACTAGAGCAATCAACATGAGCACTGCCTTGGTCCAACAAGAAAACACTCTCCTGCATGAATTTAAGAAAAAATTTAAATATATTGATACTGAGGACTTGATGGACCCTTTCAATAGGATAATTGATGATTAACCTAGTCGTGGGCTTCTCCTTACTGATTTGGGCCTATTGTTGTTACTTTCCTTAGTCTCTTTTGGATTTTCTCTCTGTTAGTTTCAGAAGTTTTCATGTTTTAGTTGTTGTAGGAACGTCCTGTGTTTTCATTGTTGTTTTCTTTCTCCCTCATGAGAGCTTGTCTCTTGGTTTCTTTTTTATGTTCTCTCTTGGTGGGAGCTACTTTTGCAAGACCTTTCTTGAAGGTCTTCTTTTTTTGTAAAGGTTTGAGGACCCTTTTAAAGCCTCTTCCTCCAATCAATCAAAAAATATCATTTTTATGATATTAAAATTAACTATTAAAAGAGGCACATCTCATTTATTTTTATTCCACATAACTAACTTGAAACTCATATTTTTAATTATTTAAATTTATTATATATATATATATATATATATATATATATATATATATATATATATATAAAATTTAAATAAGATAATAATGAGTAACTTTTTATTCTATTTTTTTTCAATTGGTTATATGAAATTGAAATGGGCCCTGCCCGTATTACATCATCACCATGCCATTTTTGGATATTATCCATGTATGCTAGACAAGATTTAAACCTTGATATCCTCCTTAAATGTTGAGAAAGAGTTGAACTAATGCCACTTGATTTCTTAAAATTAATTAATTTATAATATTTTGTAAGCTTTAAAAGTGAATAAGAAACACGTGATATATGGATGATAATTAAATTGTAAATTAATTTTTAGGGGATTTTTTCTCTTACATCTTGACATGTTTGAAATTTGAATTTAGTTTTTCATTTTAAAAGTTTATTCAAAGATAACATTCTCTAATTAAAAATTATTAACAATAGATTTATGAAATTAACTAACTTCACATTTTATATTGTGTATTATTTATTTTGATAATCATAAGAAATTATAATATTATTTTTTAATTTTTTTTAAACATGTTTTTAATTGATTTATATCCACATGTTTGAAACTTATTTTAAGTTATATTTATTTAAATTTAAAGAAAAAAAAAAAAGTCAAAAATTGAATTGAGTCTCAACCTCAAATTTGCAATGATAATTTATGATTTTTAAATATTTTTCAATTGTTATTTAAAATTTTAAACAGTAATAAATTAATTACACTTATAAGCACATATAATTTTACATTAATTTTGGTTTGAATGTAAAATACATATTTAAAATAAAAAATGACTTAAAGGTATTTAATATATAAATATTTAACTATAATTTTAATTGTAAAATTATATATGTTTTTAATTAATTATAAAAAATTAAAATTAACATAACAATATATCTGACTATTCTCCTTTAAAATTAAAAAACAATTAACGTCAACCATACGTCCTTTGATCAAAGGCATATATACCTATAAAATAATTAAATGTTAATATTATTTTACAAGGCTTAATAAGACAACAGATACACAACCTAAACCTTATACTTTTATAGATTAAAACATAAAACCCACATGTATCATGCATGATGTTATATAGTTGGCAATTATACAATGAATACTAACTATTCTCTTTGAAGTAAGAGGTTAAACATACCTTTTTATCAAAGGTATATATACCTATAAAATAATTATATTTTAATATTGTTTTGCAAGGTTTAATAAGAACAAATAACATATGCAACCTAAACCTTGTATTTTTAAAGATTAAAACATAAAACCTCATTTTTTTAAATAAAGTTTAAAGTTATGCAGTTTACCTCAATAAAAGTGTATATATATTTCCTCAGAAAAATTATAATTTTTATTTTTTAGTTTGAAAAAAATTACAATATTATAGATATAAAGTATCTTCGAGAATTTTAATTATATCTTATCTAGGAGATGGTCTAAACTAAACTAAGAGAAGTATATGCCTCTATGTTGGAATATGTTACAATCAGTTTCTAATTCAAAAAAAAATTAAAAAACAAGACTAACAAGTGAAAAGCAGGAATAACTTCCTGATCATTAAAGTTTTCGAATGACTCTTACTTGAGTACCAAAATTGAGGACCCAAAATTGATGACTTAGATTTCAATTCTAAAGACATATTTGGTTTTTTTTGCTATTAATAGATATTTGATATAATCCTTAATAAGAGGAGGACTGTGAGGAAACCCCAAGTCCTCTAACAACTTATTCCTTATACCAAGTTCCTGCTCGAAGGTTCAATTAATATTTTGAAAGACCATCTACTTCTACATTAGTTCCCTATAGATGTGTTTGTATGAAATTTATGTTATAGAGGATTCCAATTATTTCACTTGCTCATAGAAAGGAGTAAGGAGCAAGTTTTTCATCTCAATATTATCTGCAACCCAACGTATCACTAATTTTGAATCTCCATAAATATGTAAAGTTGTAATTCCTTGCTCCACTACTATTCTCATCAAGAGGTTCAATGCTTTCAATTCTGCCATATTATTTGTTCTTTTCCCTAAACCTGCCTTGAATATGATTTTTATGTATGTGCTCCCCTACCCCACACGTACCTAGGCTGCTCTAGAAAGCTCCATCAAAGAAGATCCATGGCTTCATAGGATCCACTACTAGTGTTCCTATATGCCTACTCAGTTTTGGTTTTGGGGAGATTTTTAGACTTTAAAAATAAATTTTATTTGCATTTGTACTTGAATCACTGGAATGTCCTTATCGTCAAATAGCTTGGCATTTCTAGCCAACCATAAGCCCCATCCAAATATCAAAGAGATGCATTTATACTTATTTAATCCTCTTTTTTTGAACCACTATTGCATGTTATCCAAAATATTCTTAGCATGTCATTGCCCTCTCCCTTAAGTCAAAGGTAAAATTGAATTCCACACTTCTCTTGCAAATGGGCAATACACTAAAATATGGTCCATTGTTTCTTCTTCCTTTATGCACATGACACACTATCTTGGTCCTTGCCAAGACCTTTGAAGAACATCCTATGTTAGTGCTTTTTTGGCTAGAGCTAACCAAGGAAAGATTCTAGTTTTTAGGGGAACTTTTACCTTCCATATTCTATTCCATCACCAAATATTTTCCTCATTTTTGTTGTTGTCAAATCTTACCTTATACCCTTCTCTAACCATGTACTGCCCACTTCTTGGATTCTTTGACCATATTAGAAAGTCTCAGAGAGTACTTATTTATGGAAAGATGGTATTGGCACAAGTGGTATCAATAGAGAGTATTGATTTATGGAAACAAGAATGACTTATAGCAAAGAGCTAACACTAGGAAGAAATGATGCACCTATTTGGATGAGTACACAAAGGAAATGGAATATATTTTTCTTTTATTATCATTGATTAAAGATTAAAAAATAAACATAATTTTTTTTATGTTTTCAATAGCCTATATAGTATTAAAATTGGCCTCACATGTATTATATTGTGACCATGTTAATGTAATTTGGAGCTTATGCATGGATGAGTTATTTAGATTTGAACTTAGGTCTCCTTGAAAGTAAACCTAGTTGGGTTGAATTGGAAATTAAGGTTAATTATCCATTTAATCATAAATTTTCTAATTTTTTATTATTTTTACCTTTATCAATAAAAAAATTTCTTTTTATTTTTGTAACTTTTTCTAGAGAATGTATGTATAGCTACCAAATACTAATATTATATGGTTTATCAAAATTTTATAGGAAGGTAAAATATGTGAGGTCTTTTCAAATTTTTTATTGAATGAGGTTTTTTCAATTTTATATAGCCATTTTAATAAAATGTATTTTAAATTGTTATCTTTTTTTATTTATTTTTGGAAATAGAAGGGGAGGATGAGGGCCGATAAGATGCAAGAAGTGAGCAATACATTATCTCAAGAGGTTTTACTTTCTATATATTTGGACAAATTCACAAAATGAAGGATTCTTCTGAAGAAAATATAAGTAACAAAGGAAAAAATGTCATTTATGAAAGCCCTCACATGAAGTAAGGATGCCCTAATTGAAAAAAATGAAGAATGAATCTATGGTAATTCAATACTTCCCTAAAAGTGATTATCAAGATGAGTTGACTTAACACAATATATTGGTTCTTAAAACCATAGGTTAATATGTGAGTTCAATAGATATTGATAAAATTATTTGTAGATTCAAAACATAATTAAATAGAATTGGAAATTAAGTTCATATTAATTCATGTATTTTCTTCTAAAAGGGCTTGATCAACTTAGTTGGAGATTCAAAAGGGGATTAAATGGAAATGGAACTTAAGTTCATATTAATCCATAAATTTTCTTCTCAAATATTTTTTTCTCATCATTTTCTCCCTTTAAGCCAAATATAAAATCATGGGTGTTGGCTTGTGGTTTAGGGGATGAAATGACTTGTATTTAAGACCATGGATTGAGAACTTTTCTAAGGAAAATTACAATATGAAAAGACTTCTAGTTGGATCAAGTTTTTTGGATTTCTATATTGACAATCCTCTAGAGGAGTTCTTCACCTTATCAATTAGGAGGTTTTTAAGGATATTAGTGATACTAAAGGGGCGTTCATCCAAGAAGGGCCAACTAGATGAACTTGAAAAATGTTATGTATACCCAGTTGTATATTGCAATGGATAATTCAAAATATTAGTTAAGGTTAAATGTTATTCATGAGAATGAGATCAACAAATACATTATGAAAACATTGCATTCTAGTGCCACAAATATTATGATATGGGATATATATGACAATAAATTTCATAAAAAAAAATAATCAAAAAATAGTTGAAATTTTTTGGTTAGAAGACAAACTGAAGTAGAAAGTAGGGAGATTATATAGTAAGAGAAACTGACTTGAAGGGTTTTCCACTCTAAAAAATTGACAAAAAATAAACTCCTTTCTCTCAACAAATGGAAAAGGGCTTCATTGTTTACACAAAGTAAATATTACAAGAAACTGAAAACAAAGAAGGTAGAAGAGATCAAGTTTAATATAGCTAAATCATCTTCATTTTTCCAAGTTGTAAAACAAATTATCCTTACAATAAAAATGAAAGCAGTATACAATTTATCCCTTCTGCTTTAGGGTTTCAAGAGTAACATAATAAAGCAAGCAATATGGAGACTATCCATTCCAATTTAAGGTTTTTAGAGCAACATAAAAAAATATGTACTACGGAGAATGACTCTTGCATTTTAGGGTTTCCATGGTAGTATAAAGAATAATGTATCTTTGAGGCTATCCCTTGCACTTGATGTTCTTTAAAGTATACTCATAAATCTATAAATGATGAGTCAAATTATGAATGTTATGGGAAAATGTAAGAGATTGACGATGATGGAAGTGTTGGTGGAAATAGAAAAATGAGAGAGTGATGGAAAGCCGAGATTCACACAACACAACTTGAAATTATTTCTCTGTAAATTGCTTAACACAGTCTTACAATACCGTCTACCGGCATAATTCTTCCCCCTCTCAATCTCAAACTCACCATCCCTTCCCTTACAATTTTTCGAGTTTTTATCGAGGTCTCGACCCTCTAGGCAATTAATGCCCCCACCTGATCGAATTCATGAAATAAAATATGAAAGTTCGCTTCCTCTGCCAAGTTTTCAAATTTCCTTCCATCAATGGGCAACTGCCCCGATCCGCTATGGAAGCTTGCATTAAAGACCCCCCTTGCCCTGCAACCACCGTTTTGGTCAGACTGTTCCTCTGAACCGTTGTCTCATCCATAATGCCCATGGCCTGCAGCTGTCGCCTTGTCAGAATATTTATCTGCAACCGCTGTCTCTTTTCCCGCACGCGTGGCCTGTCCACGTGTCCATTTTTGATTTGTCTTCAATCAGGTCGCGATGGGTGACATGTCGCGATATCGCGACCATTTCTGCCAACGAGCCCTTTGCCTCGGTTTGTGTCATGATATCGCGACGTCGCGATATCGCGATATCGCGATGAAAACTCCCTCCTGCCTTTGCTTTCAAAAATGTCGCGATATCGCGATGAAAACTCCCTCCTGCCTTTGCTTTCAAAAATGTCGCGATATCGCGACGAAACTCCCTCCGTGCCTTAGCTTTCAAAAATGTCGTGATATCGCGACGAAACACCCTCCATGCCTTAGCTTCCAAAAATTTCGCGATATCGTGACGAAAACTCCCTCCGTGCCTTAGCTTCCAAAAACGTCACGATATCGCGACGTCACGATATCACGACAAAACTTCAGACTTGCCTTAATTTCTTTTAGATGCCACGATTTCGCGACAAAACCTTTGCCGTGGTAAAGAAAAGAAATAAAACAAAATACAAAATACTTAGAAAATTTGGTTGATGCAAGATTGCCTTGTTGTCGTCGGATGCTCCTGCATCAGACACCCGGGGTAAAATGAGAAGTGCTCCTCACTTCTGTTCTGTTAGGGGAAGACCCAGGCGGTCAACCTCTGTCTTCGACAACCAAGTTGCATCTTCTACAGGTCTGCCCTTCCACTTTATCAAATATTCTGAGTATTGTTTGTTCCTGGTGCTTCTGCCTTCACGAGCATCTAATATTTCCTCGACCTCGTCTGTGGTTGGAGTAGATGCTGGAATTTGCCGAAACTCTGTACTTGGTGCCTCCGTACTCTCTCCCTCATGGTATTCTACTAAATCTGAAATGTTAAAAATAGGTGAAATGTCAAGCCAACTTGGCAATTCCACTTCATATGCATTGCCTGACTCCCGTTTTTCCAGTATTCTGCATGGCCCAAACTTCTTCATCTTTAATTTGTTATAAGTTTTGGCAGGAAATCTTTCTTTTTTGAGATGGACCATGACTTCATCTCCCACTTCGAATTCTTTGAACCGTCGCTTCTGGTCTGCTCTTGTCTTGTATTGAGTATTCATTTTTATAATTTGTTTCCTTACTTCTTCATGCAGACTTTTCATATGTTTCGCAAATTCTTCTGCCTCGGCACTGCGCCTTTCTCCTTTATCCAACTTTCTCAGTTCAGACACATTTCTCGGGCTGTTTCCATATATGATCTGGAATGGAGATTTATTTGTGCTCTTATTGACTGAATTGTTGTATGCAAATTCCGCCTGCGGTAAAACTAAATCCCATCCCTTGGGTTTGTCTGTTATCAAGCATCTCAATAAATTACCCAGACTTCTATTTACCACCTCTGTCTATCCATCAGTCTGCGGGTGGTACGCAGAACTGAATTTCAGATCTGTCTTTAACTTCTTCCACAAGGTTCTCCAGAAATAACCAACAAACTTTGTATCTCTGTCAGAAACAATGCTCTTTGGTAGACCGTGAAGTCGTACCACTTCTTTGAAAAACAACCCTGCAATGTGAACCGCGTCACTTGTCTTCTGGCAAGGAATAAAATGTGCCATCTTGGAAAATCTGTCAACCACTACAAATACAGAGTCATTTCCCCTCTGTGTTCTTGGCAATCCAAGGATGAAATCCATGCTGACGTCCTCCCACGGCCTCTCAGGTACAGGTAACGGCTGATATAATCCAGTGTTCTGTCTTTCGCCCTTTGCCATTTGGCATATTCTACAACTTTGCACAAACTTCTTCACATCTTGCTGAAGTTGCGGCCAGTAGTAATTTTCATTCACCAGGGCAATGGTCTTATCCCGACCAAAGTGTCCAGCCAGTCCCCCGCTGTGCTTTTCCTTGATTAAGTTCTCCCGCATGGAACTCCTTGGAATGCATAATTTACTTCCCCTGAATAACATTCCATCTTGGATTAGAAAATCCAACCATTTTGTCCTGTCCACAGTAATAGGTGCCAAGCAAGCCGTCCAGGCTTCTGCAAAATCAGGATCTTCAGGATAAAGACCCTTCAGTTCTTCGAATCCTACCACTTCCACTGTCATTTCAATCATCAGATTCTGCCTTCTACTTAAGGCGTCTGCAACTCTGTTTGATTTTTCGCTTCTGTGCTTCAACACAAAGGTATAGCTTTGGAGGAACTCAACCCACTTCAAGTGCCTTTGATTCAGTTTTGTTTGGTTGTTAATGTACTATAATGCCTGATGATCAGTGAATAGAACAAACTCTTTTGGCAACAAATAATGCCTCCACTTCTTTAGAGCCTGAACTATAGCATAAAATTCCTGGTCATAAACTGAATACTTTTTTCGAGCATCATTTAGCTTCTCACTAAAATAAGCAATAGGTCTGCCTTCCTGACTCAGTACAGCCCCTATTGCACTGCCACTGGCATCACAGTCTACCTGAAATACTTTGTTAAAGTCTGGAAGTGCCAAAACAGGCTGTTCTGTGACCTTTTTCTTTAATGCATCAAAGCTCCTTTCAGCCCCTAAGGTCCACTTGAATTCTTTCTTATCCCCTCTCATTGTCTCTGTGAGGGGTGCACAAATGCTGCTGAAATTTTTAATGAATTTTTTGTAAAAGCTGGCTAGACCATGAAATGATCTTACCTCTGTTGTGCTTCTCGGGGTAGGCCATTCCATGATAGCTCTCACCTTCTCTGGGTCCATTTTTAGACCTTCTGCTGAGATTACAAATCCCAGGTATACTAACTCCTTTACAAAATTACACTTTTTTAGATTTATTAATAACTGCTCCTCCCGCAGCTTCTCAAAAACCCTTCTGATATGCATCAGGTGTTCCTCCAGGGTTCTGCTAAATATTAATATGTCATCTAAATAGACAATGACAAATTTTCCTAAAAACTCTTTTAGTACCTCATTCATCAGCCGCATGAAGGTACTTGGTGCATTGGATAGCCCAAATGGCATGACCAACCACTCATACAAGCCCTCTCTGGTCTTGAAGGTTGTCTTCCACTCATCTCCCTCTCTGATACGGATCTGATGGTAACCACTCTTGAGATCAATCTTGGTGAAGTACTTGGCTCCACTTAAACAGTCCATTATGTCATCCATTCTTGGCAATGGAAATCTGTATTTTATTGTGATCTTGTTGATGGCTCGCGAATCTGTACACATTCTCCACTCTCCATATTTCTTTGGTGCCAGCACTACAGGTACTGCGCATGGACTCAAACTTTCCCGAATCAGTCCCTTCTCCAGCAACTCCTGGACCTGCCTGTTTAACTCCTCAGTTTCTACAGGCGTCATTCTATGTGCAGCTTTATTTGGCAAGCTTGATCCTGGCACCAAATCTATATGGTGGCTGATTTTCCTTACTGGGGGTAAGCCCTCAGGCACATTATCAGACACAATATCTGGAAATTCCTCCAACAGATCTAGGACTTCTGTTGGGGTATCTTTGCATTCTTTCTCCCTAACTCTAGGAATTATTGCATAACACAAATGTTCATGCTTCAAACCGTCCAAAAATTTTCTCCCTTCAACTAAACAGATTCTGGAGCTGTTACACACCTTTTCATCCGCCTCCTTCACGGGCTTCAGCTTATGGCGCACGCCATTCTTCGTCAATGAGTAGGTGTTGGCACGGCCGTCATGCACTGCACTCCGATCGAACTGCCAGGGCCTTCCCAACAACAGATGGCAAGCATCCATAGGCAGGATGTCGCACAGGACCTCGTCACAATAATTCCCAATATTAAATTTAACGGAACATTGCTCACTGACCAAAGCCCTATGGTCCTTCTGTAACCACGTGACCCGATATGGATGCGGGTGCTTCTTCCTCTCTAACTGTAACTTGGTAACCATTTCTTCTGAAACCAGGTTATCCGTGCTACCATTGTCAATAATAATATTGCAAATCTTACCCGTGCATTTACACCTTGTGCGGAATAAGCTTCTCCTCTGATCTGTGTCCTTCTCCTCATTCAACAGGACTCTCCTTACGATCATTGCTTCCCCTCTCTCTACTTCTTCAGAATGTTTAGATCCAGCATCTTCCTCTGCCACAACAGCTCTGGCTGGACCCTCAGGCCTCTTGTTCGTCCTTTCTCGATGTTGTGGACACTCGAATGCTCGATGTCCTTCTTCACCACAGTGGAAACAGGTCCCACGAAATACTCCTCTTCCAAACCCTCGTCCAGATCCACCCCGTCCTCTTGGGTAGCTGTTCTGATCACGGGGCTGATAAATATCCTCTTCCCTTTGATCCTGGTTACTACTGGCTTCACCAGTCTTCTTCAGATCTTTGTATTTTTCTCCACTGGTTCTCCCACCAGTTCTTCCACCATGGCCCCTTCCTCTTTGCTTGCCTTCAAACCGCCTATTCAGCTTTTCTTCCACCTTTAGGGCAAACTGGTAAGCATCCTCAATGGTGCTTACCCGAACTAGGCTCAACTCTTCTTGGATACCGAGTCTCAACCCATTGATATAACGGGCCACCTTCTCCTTGTTTGCCTCTAAATGTCCAGTTCTAATAGAGATCTTGTAAAATTCCTCGATGTATTCTTGGACAGTTTTGTTTGTCTGTCTCAAACTCTGCATTTTCCTTAGCAGATCCAACTCGTAATCTATCGAAATAAACTATCTTTTCAGCTTTTCCACCATTCTATCCCATCTTGTTATTCTTTCCTTCCCTCTTCTGTTCCTTTCCAGCTGTATTCCCTTCCACCAGATGTTGGCATGACCCTTCAACTTGGTCTTAGCAAATCTGACCCGATTAGGGTCTTCAACCTCCTCATATTCGAAATATTCTTCTAGGTCATTTATCCAGTCAATCACCTCTTCTGGATTTAGGTTTCCAGAATATGTAGAAACCTCCATTTTTGGTTGCTTTCCAATCTGAGAGATGGCTTTGTACAACCTGGCTTGTGCAGGATCCACAACCTCTTCTTCTTCCTCAAACTGGTCTTCTTCTTCATCAACTTCGTCTTCACTTCCCTCATCCCTTTCGGGCTCGTGCCTTCTGCGTAGCTCTTCTTGCAGGGCCTGAACTTGCCTCTGCAAAGCTCGAAAGTCTTCTGTCGGCACCACATTTCTTACTCCACCACGGTTTCTTCGTGGAGGCATTTTTTTTTCTTTCTTCCCTTACAAATTCTTCCATAGATCCTGGTGTAACTGCCTCTCTTTCGGCGATCTGTTACATGCTCAGGAGCTCCCGCTCTGATACCACTTGATGGCAAGCCGAGATTCACACAACACAACTTGAAATTATTTCTCTGTAAATTGCTTAACACAGTCTTACAATACCGTCTACCGGCATAATTCTTCCCCCTCTCAATCTCAAACTCACCATCCCTTCCCTTACAATTTTCTGAGTTTTTATCGAGGTCTCGACCCTCTAGGCAATTAATGCCCCCACCTGATCGAATTCATGAAATAAAATATGAAAGTTCGCTTCCTCTGCCAAGTTTTCAAATTTCCTTCCATCAATGGGCAACTGCCCCGATCCGCTATGGAAGCTTGCATTAAAGACCCCCCTTGCCCTGCAACCACCGTTTTGGTCAGACTGTTCCTCTGAACCGCTGTCTCATCCATAATGCCCATGGCCTGCAGCTGTCGCCTTGTCAGAATATTTATCTGCAACCGCTGTCTCTTTTCCCGCGTGCGTGGCCTGTCCACGTGTCCATTTTTTATTTGTCTTCAATTGGTCGCGATATCGCGACATGTCACGAAATCGCGACATGTCGCGATATCGTGACCATTTCGCCTGCGAGCCCTTTGCCTCGGTTTGTGTCGCGATATCGCGACGCTTTTGCCTTCGCCTTGGTCTTCCTTCCGCCTTTGCCTTTGCCAAAATAACGTCGCGATATCGCGACGTCACGATATCGCGACGAAAACTCCCTCTATGCCTTAGCTTTCAAAAACGTCGCGATATCGCGACGAAAACTCCCTCCGTGCCTTAGCTTTCAAAAACGTCGCGATATCGCGACGAAAACTCCCTCCGTGCCTTAGCTTTCAAAAACATCGCGATATCGCGACGAAAACTCCCTCCGTGCCTTAGCTTCCAAAAACGTCGCGATATCGCGACGAAAACTCCCTCCGTGCCTTAGCTTCCAAAAATGTCGCGATATCGCGACAAAACTTCAGACTTGCCTTAATTTCTTTTAGATGTCGCGATTTCGCGACAAAACCTTTGCCGTGGTAAAGAAAAGAAATAAAACAAAATACAAAGTACTTAGAAAATTTGGTTGATGCAAGATTGCCTTGCTGTCGTCGGATGCTCCTGCATCAAAGAGACTCTCCACATAAAAACAAAGAGAAAAGGAAACTCAAAGGGATATTGATATATAATGTCAATAAAAAATATAACAAATATTAGGAAGAAGTGTTGAAATATGTAATTGTTAAGCTTCTCTTAAGGCCATGAATGAATTTTTGTTATAACTTGCCTTGAGGCCCATGTAAACTTTGAAAAATATATTTTTATAATTTTTAATATTTTATTCCTAAGCTAATTATGAAACAATCGGTGATAGTGAGTTTTTTGAAAATGAAGATCCTACAAAATGTGTTACAAATAGATATTACCTTAGGAGCTTGAAGTGCAAAAATGCATTCTCATATCTTTCCACTCTAAAGGAGGAAGAACCTCTGCTATAGAAGAAAAATAATTGAACTGATTTCCTCTTTGATGGATGACTATTATGTTTTTTTTCTTCTATATATTGGAGTTATGTGTCATGTAAGGGTTGTTCTTGTTGTTAGTTCCTTAAAAAAAGAGGTGTTGATTATGAAAACTTAGTAGTTTGAGGAAGATGGAGAATATCTTTGATAAAAAGCAAATGAAGAATATATTTGATAGAAAGGCAAATATAGGTATGCTTTAATTAACTTATTAGAATGTAATGAGATCAGTATAATGTTTTATTTTTGTAATGGGAGTGTACCCTAATAGAAGCCACACATAGCTTATTAATAATATATATACATATAAATATATTATTCCTAAGGGTTAGTCTCATAACCTTGACCTAAAGGTAAAATATAATTGGGTAAAAATATCCCTCTTGATCAATCATTGTATTATTGGTTTGAGTGTAATCTTATTTCTTTGAGTGAAGATACTTTGGTTTCTATGAACACCTAACCATATACTGTATTTTTTATGTTGTGTATTTCTTTTGACAAGCAATATTGGGTAATGTTTAATTATATTTGTTTCTAGAAACTATTGTGAAATCTAACATGGTATCAAAGTAGGTGTGAATCTTCATTATTTGTTTTCTTCTATCTATGATACATTTCTCTTCTAGATTTTCTTAAGAATATTTTTATAAGGGCTTGTGGAAGGGATTTTTTGAAGCTGAGAGCATAATCTGAAGAAGGATTTCAAATCAAAATCCTAGTAGACTTGGATTTTAAGGATCTTATTGGAACAAGAAAGATTTGCTATAGGATAAATATTCTCTAAAATTTTTATTTTCTCCTCTCATTGGTACTCAATCTTATATTTTTATCTTTTTTTGATCAGATGGATGTCTTAGTTTTTTTTTTTTTTTTGAAAAAAATGAAAAATATGTTATATTTATAGAAGCTATATTACAAGGTAAAATGAACTGGACAGGCATCAAGGGAGACAGAAAATCCTCCTCCAATCCCTTCAAGCTCAAAAATTACCCATAAAACATTACCTTACATAATGCAGATATCCATACCCTCAGCACTACCATAGCTAAATTCCAGTTTATCCAATTTATCTGAATTCTGTAAACTATCCATTTATCTTCATGTTGTGTTGCTCTGTGGCTTTACTGTGATAGATTCATTAGACTCACTGTCTACTCTTCTTGTTCTACTATCTGCTTGTATCACCTCCTGCATCCCTTGGATTCTTTGGCACAAGCTTATCTGATTTTCCATCTGAGAGTCCACATATTGCCCTTTCTCCAGATCTTTTCCCCATTTTGCTAAATAGTTTTCCACCCTATTTCCCTCTCGCTTTATATGTGTAATAAAAACATCTTGAAAAACTTGCCAGATCTTCTGGACTGCTTCCACCTTCCTTCTCTCTGCAATTCCTAGCACCTGAAAGGGCCTTATCGGATCTAATATTCCAGCCCATACCTGAGAGTCTGTCTCTATCCACAACTTATGTAATTGTAGATTTGCAGCTATCACTGATGTTGACAAGATCGCCTGTCCTTCCGCTTCATTATTAGTTGCCTCCCCCATGCCTTCTGCTCTCCAATACACCTGTTCTCCTTTCCAATTTCGCATGATAATACCAAAACCAACTTTCCCAGGATTTTTAGTAGAAGCCCCATCTGTGTTTGCCTTCACCCACTCTTTAGGAGGTGGCCTCCACTCTATTTTATTCAAGGGGATCACACCTGTGTACCCATCCTTAAGTTGTTTCTCTATTATAGTTATTCCAAGGCTCCGTAGAATAATCACTTCCTCCATTTTTATATTTGTTTCCTCCTGTAATCTGATAAATAGTGTTTCTATTACCTTGCTCATAATACTCTCCCATACTTGCTCCCTTGTTCCTGTGCTCTGATCTAAATATGCATGCATTTCGTTCTAGCCATAACTGCCACCATATGAAGCTAGGTCCTAGTTTCCATGCAATTTTCATTGTTTTAGTCTTAAAGCTGCACTGTTTCCATTTCTCATAAAAGCTTTCCTGGCTCTCAAAAACTTCCCAATGTTGTCTCATTTGTCTCCACCAATTGATCCATATGTCTTTAGCAAAAGAACACCCAAAAAAGAGGTGATTCAAGGTCTCCTCTACCTTTCCACACAAAACACATTTAGAGGGCCCAAAGAAACCTCTTTTTATCAAATTATCAAAAGTCAAGCACTTTTTGTGGTTAATCAACCATGAGAAAATGTTAATTTTTGGCCATCCTTCCTTTTTCCAGACAAATGTCCATGGAAAGGGTGATGGGGTAATCTCGTATCCACAAACTACCTTGTATCCCTCCTTTGCCTTATAAATTCCCAACTTACTTCCTCCCCATCCAAGTATATCCCTCTTAGAACCATCCTGAATTGGGTGTCTTTGAAGATATCTCCACAGTTTTTCCATTAGTTCCTCTGTACCCCTCACTGGCCATTCTTGGGGATGTTTCCACTGTAATAAATCTGGCACATGTTGATTCCATGATTTCATATAGTAAGAGGCTTTCCACCACCCTGCTTTTTGGAGCTCTGATTTCCAGCTCTCCATCTCTGGGAATGTCTGAATAATTGGTTGTGATTGATTCCATGAATCCTCCCAAATAAAACATCCTTTCCATCCCCTAACTGCCAATATAGGTATGGCTTTATTAACTCTTGGCCTACTAACATTGTCATTCATATTGTAGATCCCTCTCCTTCCACTTTGTATCTTGGAATGTTTTTCTCATCCACTCCTGGGTAATATTTAGCTTGTAAGAGTACTCCATAAACCCCCAGTAGCTGTAATCCATCTCCAATATAGCTTCCCAGATAGTACCTTGCTGCTCTAGAATGCTGATCTTATCCCCAATCCTCCTTGATTTTTTGGTTGGCATATCTTCTCCCAACCCACTAGTGCTATTTTTTGTTCTTCCCTTGCACCTGACCACAAAAAATTTCTTGTGTGTTTGTCAATATCTTTTAGAATTCTCTTTGGAGCCTGAAGTATAGAAAATTTATAAACTGGAAGAGCTTGTAGCACAGCTTTAATCATTGTCAGCCTTCCTCCTAAGCTTAGCCATTTATGAGTCCAGTTGCTCAGCTTAGCTTGAAGTCTATCCATCAACCCTTTCCACTCTTTACTTTTTGTTTTCTTTGCAGATAAAGGTACTCCTAAATACTGTATGGGTAAAGGAGTTTCTATGAATTTCAACAATTGTATAATTTTATCTCTCACCCTCTTCGTTGTATTAAAAAAAACAATTTGAGATTTTTTTTCATTAAAAGTTTGCCCAGTAGCTTGAGTATACCCATCTAAAACTTCTTTTATGTTTCTTGCTACTATGATATTGGCTTGACTAATAAGAGCAGTATCATCCACAAACTGGAGGTGATTTATCTCAATTTGAGAACTTATTTTCAAGCCCTTTAACCTCCCCTCTTGTCTCCCTTTTTTTAACAGTATCCCGAGACCCTCTGCATAAAGGATAAAAAGGTAAGGGGAGAGAGGGTCCCCTTGCCTCAGCCCCCTTCCTAATGTGAACATGGGAGAGGGACTGCCATTTACCAGAACTGAGAATGATGTAGTTTGTGTACAGGCTCTTACCCAATCTCTCCACCCCTCTACAAAGCCCATTTTTTCTAAAATCTTTTGCATAAAGGACCAGTCTACTCTGTCATAGGATTTAGAAAGATCTAATTTAATAAAAATACCTAGGTCCTTTTGTTTTGACATTGTGTGTATCACCTCCTGGGCCACTACTATTCCATCTAGAATTTGTCTGCCTTCAACAAAACCACCTTGCTCACTTGAAATCAGATTTGGTAAAAACTGTTTCAACCTTTCTGCCATAAGCTTTGTTAATATCTTGTATACTACATTACATAGTGAAATAGGCCTATAATTATCAATTATCTCACTAGATGGGCCCTTAGGAACCAAAGTGATAAAAGTATGATTCAAGGCTTTTAACATTTGCTTACTCTGTCTGATTTCCTCCAATGCCTCCACCACTGCTTGGCCCACAATTTCCCAAAAATTTTGATAAAATTCAATGGGGAATCCGTCGCGGTCCTGGAGTCTTTCCCGTTTGCATTTTTTGTATGATCTGCGAGGTTTCTTCCAAAGAAATTTCCTCCATTAATAATTTATTGTGTTCAGGTTTAACTAATTGTGGAATTGCCTCTAGTATCTTCTCCTGCCATATTGCATTCAAATTTTCATTACTGCTAAAAAGTGTATGGAAGTACTGATTTGCTATACTTTTCATTTCACTTCCACTAGTTTTTACCTGACCCATCATATCTGTAAGACCCATAATTCTATTTTGTTGTCTCCTGGCTGTTGCTGTCTTATGGAAGAAAGTTGTATTTTGGTCCCCCTCCTTTAACCATGTGATTCTGGCTCTTTGCCTCCAATAGATTTCTTCTTGTTCCTCCAAAGCTTCCTCTTTTCTAATAATTTTTGCCTCACATTGTAACAGTTCTTCTGTGATAGTTCCTTGTCTTATCTCTTGAGCAATCTTCTCCTTTTGATCCTTGATTTCATTCTTTTGGATTCTAGTTATTTCCTTCTTCTGTTTACTCCACTCCTTTAGTTGGGTCCTTACATATTTTAGTTGTTTGTGGAGTTTGAATTGGGCTGTCCCAAATCTTGGTTTCCCTGATTTCCACCATTCCTTTATACGGTCCCCTAGCTCCTCATCTTTCAGCCACCATAGCTCAAATTTAAAAGTTCCCACAACTTTATGATTATCTTCTTCTATGGTTAAACTTACTGGAAAATGATCTGAAGAAAGCCTATCCATGACCCTTGCTTGATGCTTGGTATGCAAATATAATTCTTCCCCCATGAAGAAACGATCCAAGCAAGATTTGACCATCTCACCTTCCTTTCTTCTGTTAGTCCAAGTCATGGAGCTATCCACAGTTGGGATATCTATTAGATTCATTTGACATGTTATTACTGAAAAAAACCTGTCCTTTTCCTCAAGCATTGCTCTGCCTCCTTGTTGTTCCTCTATTCTAAGCTTTGCATTGAAGTCTCCTCCCACAATCCATTGGTCCTCCGGGTAGTTTTCTCTAAAATTCTGGATGGCTACCCATTGATCCCTCTGTAATCTAACTGTTTGTGCTCCATAAAAATTCACTATAGTCCAAATTTTTCCAGTTTCCCTATTTTGTAACCGGACCATCAACACCCCTCTCGTAGAGGCCCCCCCTATCTCTAGGAACAGTTGGTGATTCCACATAGTGGCCAATCCACCTGATTTCCCTTGTGACGATTGAGTAAGGATCTCTCCTTTTTGCCATATCCTCCTATTTATTTTTTGTAAGTCTTCTCCTTGCATTTTGGTTTCCTATAACAAAATTATATCTGGACTCATATCTATGATAATATTTTTGATTGCCTTTTGTCTGGGGCGACTGCCTAAACCCCTCACATTCCAAGTGATTAATATCATTGAGAATTAGGAGAGAAAAAATCAGCCATCGATTTTACCTTTCCGTTCTGGCTCAAATCTCTTCCCTGTTCCTCCATCTTTTCCTTGTTTGACTTCCTCCCTGTGATTGGTTTGGTTTTTTTTCTTCTCCACTTGATGAATTCCTAGAGTAGGGCTTTCTTTGTTCTTATTTCCTTCTTTCATCTCTATTTCCCGTGTCAAAAACATCCTCTGCTCTATTTCCCCTCCTATGGTCTCTCTTGTGGGTTGAATCTCCTCTTCCATGAGAGAGGTTGTGTCTGGTCTTGCTCCTTGCTTGTTCCCTAACACTAGATTGGAATATTGTTCCTGATCAACTGTTGTGACTTGCTGAGTATCCTCCTCTAACCCTTCCATTTGAAAATCTCCTTCGGTTTCCAAGTTTCCCAGTTGTTTGAATATCTCATATCTATTGGTTGTTCTTACAACTCTTTCTCCTTGTCTCTGGTTACTGTGCTAATTTTTTTTGTTTGGCCTTCTCATTACTTTTTGAAAACCCTCAGAATCTATTGGGCCTTTCCCTTCCTTTTGATTTCCCTTTTGCTGAAGAGATTGACCTGCCATGTTAAAATTTTCTTTTGTCCCCTCTTGTTCAGATTGATGATCCTTAACTGTTGGGCACATTCTAGCTAGATGTCCAGGAGCGTGGCACACCCGACATCTGAATGGAATAGCCTCATAATCCAGTTGTTGGCGCCAGACAAAATCCCCTATTTTTAGGTCTATCTCTGTTGGAAGAGGTTTGCTGAGGTCCATTTCTACACAAACCCTAGCAAACATTGCCGATCCTCCTAAAACTGTTTCTCTTGATCTACCTTGATAATGCCCTAATAAGTTGCCTATTGCCTCAAGTATCTCCTCTTTCCAAAATTCAAGGGGAAGGGCAAATAATCTTACCCATATTGGTACTGCTGTTGGTTCCACCCTCGGGTCAAATCCCATCTTCCATGGCTGCAAGAATAGTCCCGCTGGTCCATGATGATATGGTCCTCCCTTAAATACTTTTTGTCGATCTGCCACCGATGTGAACTCCACAGAAAAATACCCATTTGCGAGAGTTAGAATTTCGTATTCTCCTTCCAGATGCCATTGTTTCCTTATCCATGTGTGGAGGAAGTGCATAGATGGTTTGAAACCCACAAATTTACCTATCAGGTTGTGTTTTGACTTATAAACAATATCCTCAGCTACCAGGTCCTCAGCTATTTCCAACATCGGTATTTCTTTTGCTTGTGGTAGACATCCGTTCACCCTCCCAGGAAGAGAATCCTCCTTTTGTCGCTTCCCCATGGTGTTTATGATTTTATTTGCTTGTGTTTGACAGTCGTTGAAACTATCTTGGGTTCCACATAGCTTATCCCGAAATGAAATTCCTTTGTTTGGAGGATTTGGTACCGAAGTACCTATGTCCCCCATTCTTGGCCGTGATCCTTACTATTGATAGCCCTCTACCTTAGCTTCTGAAACCCCAGTTTGATTCCTCAGATCTCCTCTGAAGCACCTCAAAACTTCTGAAACCCTAGCTCTCTTCAGCTCTTTAATATTCGATGGATGTCTTAGTTTTAAGATTGAGTTTTTCAAGGTTTTTCACAAATGTCATGTCTTTATTGATTAAAAAAAAATCCATTTCCTTTTCTCTTTAGTATTTTAATGACCAATAAGAGGAGAGTTTGATTGGTTATAATGAAAGAAAAAAATAAGAGGTTTAATCTTTTTAGATAGATCCCAATGCCCGATGAGTCATGGGTAGGCTTAAAAAACCTCCAAACCACTTGATAAAGTTGTAAAAATGTTCTAGCAACTTTTTTGTTGCATAGGCATGATAGGAGGGTCTTATTTCTTGCATTTGACAAAATGGTTCTGTAGTTCAAACCATAACAGATATGGATGAACCATTTTCTTGGATTCTTTGTGAAATTTTAGGGGTCATAATTTAGCAATTTTTACCTCTAGATACCTCAAAATCATGTTTGAAAAATTTGTGTATTTCCCTCATTCATTTAAATTTTTTATTTTAAAATTAGGATATTTCAAAAAATATTATTTTGTTTTGGTAGGAAAAAGCATGATTTGTTTAGCATGCATTATGATGGCATAGGCACGTGACATAGGCAGCATGAAGGGGGGCACATGGTTCAGAGCAAATTATTTTTGGTGGTTTGTTTTCTTTTCCTCCCAAGGCAAGTGCTTGGGAGGTTGGTTAGTCCAAGGGAAGCTAGGACATTGTAGGAGAAAGGTACTAAGTTCAAAAATTCTCTCATATTTTTACTAATGATGTTAGCACTTGCACACATGATGATATGGCACCATTTGATGATGTATCATGATTCTTTAGACTGTACATGGTAGTCCTTATAGTCAAATTGGAAGGTGAATGCATCATAATATAACATGTTCTAGTTAATATGGCAGCCCATACATTTGAGGTGGCATGAATATTAATGTGATATGTGGTAGTTCATATAGTCAAGTTGGTAGGTGCATGCATCCTGAGATGACATGTGATAACTGACATGATAGTATTTATAGTTGACTTGGTAGAAAGTATAAAAATCCTAATATGACACATGGTAGTTGAGATGGAAGTCCAAGGTGATATATATGGACATGTGGTAGTGGCACATATTTTGAGGTACCATGTGGCAAGTGATGATTAGGTTGATTTTGTTTACCATACAAGGGCCAATTTGTCAGTTTGTATACCATTTGGTATCTCTATAAGCAATATCAACCAATCATATCTCGCCATATCATTGAACTTGATAAGCAACTCACATAGTCAGTAGTAGACTTAACAATGTATAAATTGTAGATTAAATAAGATAGTGACAAGTGGTACAATGTGGTTTGTAGGTATCCTACACAATAAACATATAGAAAGCAATCTCTCAACCACTTAAGCTATGATATGTGATGGCATCTCTTTCACTAATGGTACTAAAAAATAATTAAATTTTCAAATTTTTTGGGAAGTTTTTTTCTATTTTAGGGCTATACCTTTGGGAGCCATAATTTTTGCATACAAAAGCATTTTGAGCACTCTTTTTTTAAATAAAATTATTTTTTGAGCTCTCTCCATTGGTAGTATTGGTTATGGTCACCACTGCTTATAGATTTTTACTTTCTAGTTGAAAATTTAAGAATCACCACATGCTCCTGTTGATTGGTCTAAATTGTGCTACATGGAAAATTAATATTGAAGCTTTTATCTAAAGCAAGTTTTTTCTCAAGTATGTGAATGACCAACCTAGAGATATTGATTCTAAGGAGATTAAGAAACTATACAAGGATAAGAAGGACAAAGTCCATGGTGTGATTTTTGTCCATGTGCACAATGCCTATGACACCCATGTAAGGAGGATAACCAATCCCAAGGTCTTGCTTAAGAATTTCCAAGGACTATGTGATTGAATTGATTCCATCCATATCAATAGGTTAGAGGTAAATTATATCCATGTGCTCATTTAACACCATAGATGAGTATATCATTCAATTCAAGAAATTGCAAGAGGATGTCCAAACTGCAAAGGGAGTACTTAAGGATAGTAGAGAAGGAGAAAAAGCATTGAAGGAAAAGAACATAGAGCTACTCAATGTTATGTTCAATAATGTGCCAAAAAATATAAAATAGTGGTTGCATTCTTCAAAATACTACATATGTACTTCCTAAAATCTCTTGCATTCCTATTGATGAGGTATTTAAGTATTTCTAACATCATCAATATAGTAGAAATAGACATAAGGATAATTATATTTTTAATCAAGCACATCCAAATGAAGTTGTAGTGAAATAGAATGACAAAAAGGCCAAACAAAATGAGAAAAATTAAAGAAGCCTTTCAAGAAACCTATCTATTTTACAATAAATAATGACACAAGGTAGAGTTTTGCAAGATTTGAATCATGAAGCTAGAAGAAATAGAAAAAAAATAGGTGTTGATGCTACTCTTTTTCTATACTCAGAGGGAGGAAGGATTTGAAGGAGAAATGCCCATTATGCATATTGGACATCCACTTACTTGGATGAATGGATATCTCGTTAGAGGGAACTAAATATATGACAAAGTACAAGAACCTTATTTAAGGCTAAAATAGCACGCATGCAAGAGAACGTGTTGTGATTGGGATTACTCTTCATTGCAGGTGGCTAGAAGTGGAGGTAATACCATTGGATATTTGTAAGTTAATGAGGTACACCATGTTCCCAATGTTGGACCTAACCATTTGTATATTTATCCAATAGATTAGTGTAAGTGGGTCTACAAAATAAAGTACACATTGTATGATCAAATTGAAAAGAATAAGGTACACTTTATTTCCAATGGATTCTCTCAAAATAAGGGATTGTTCCACTCAAGAAATTTGCACATGTAACCAAGATGGAATTTATCAAAATGATTCTTTCTATTACAACTTCCTATGGATGGAAGGTGCATCAAATAGATGTGAAGAGTGCTTTTCTCCATGGAGAAATTTAGAAGTATATTTACATGCACCAAACACCTGTATTTGAGATAAAGGACCTTACTCCATTGGTATGTCAGTTGACCCAATATTCATATGGTCTTAAGCAGGCTCCTTGAGATTGGTATGAGGCTAGTAATGATGTTTACATTAAACATCATGATGAGGATACTATAGTGATTATGTTATATGTTGATGGCCTTATCATAAGTAGCTCCCTTACTTTGATTTAGGATATGAAGTCATAACTTTATTCCACCTTTGAGATGATAGATTTGAGGCTCTTGTACTATTTTTTAGAAATATTTGATTGATTAGTCAAATTTTGGCATTACCGTTACTTAGCCCAAATATAATTTTGATCTTCTTTGGTGGTTTATGATGGAATGCAAGCCTTATAGGACCCCCTTTGCCTTAGGTTTAAAGTTACCAGTTGATTGTACAACATTTTTAGGTCTTCTTTGTCTAACTCACACTAGAATGGATATAGCCTTTACTATTAGCTATAGTTCTAGGTATGTGTAGGTTTCTTAAGAGAATCACTGGACAACAACCAAGTAGATTCTTAGTTACATTAGAGGTACATATCAGATAGGCATTCACTAATATATTGAATCTCCTTTGATTTTATTATGTTTTTTATATGTTGATTGTGCAAGATATTTGGATGAGCGATGGTCCACCACATGATTTGTGTTCTACTTGGAATTTTGTCTAGTTTCATGGTATTATAGATACCAATTAACCATTTCTTAGTTTCCCATGGAGGATAAATATTATGCTTACAATTAGGCAACTAAGCATATTAGGTGGATGTTAATTATTTTAGAGGAGATTGACATTCCTTAGAGATCTTTGGTTCCTCTTCATTATGATAATAATATTACTATTCAACTTGTCTACAATCCTTTATTTTATCAATAAATTAAGTACATTGAGTTACAAATGCATTTTATACAATATCTTTGTGCTTGTAGGATGTTACATCCAATATTTGTTCCTTCATTAGATTAGGCATCAAACATGTTGACCAAGTTCATGTTTGAGATCACCTTTATGCTCATATAGGAGCTTCTTGAAGTGGGAGAGTGTCCCTTAAGGGGGATTCAATGTAAGAGCCTCTCTCCATGACCCCCATTCATCTTAAGGGGGATGTTGAAATATATGGCAGTTAAGCTTCTCATGAGGCCATAATCAATGTTTTGTTATGTTTACCCTTTGAACCCATGTAAAGCTTGAAAAAGGTATTTTTATAAATGTTTGTATTTTATTACTGGGGTTCAGTCTCATAACCTTGACCTAAAGGCAACATGTAATTGAGTATAAATAACCATCCTCATTGTTCATTTTTTATTAGTTTGAGTGTAATTTTTATTTTCTTTGAGTGAAGATATTTTGGTGTCTATAGAATCCCATCAATACTAGGTAATATTTGATTCCATTCATTTTTGGAAACTATTGTAAAATATGACAAGAAGTGAGATTAAGTCTACAAATAAAAAATAAGTGTTGATGAAGATCACATCGGTGAAATATTTTGGATATGAATAAGATTTAAAAATAAGTTCTCAAAAATTCAATAGGTTATTATTAGGCTATTATAGTCCTAATTTATTTTGACACATAAGACAAAAATAGGCAGTGAGAAATGTATGAATGCATTTAATAAGATTTGGTCAAATTCTAGTATTAATCTTTTTTTGTTGTTGTTAAAAAGGGAATTATATTATGAAAAGAATAATAAATAAAATAATTACAAAAACAATAGGTGGTATGGTAACACACTGAAAATTCAAGCTAGAAGTCCCCCATCATCCTATACAGGATCTTGGGAATAAAACATAGAAATAAAAATATAGCTGCAAAGGAAGCGAGATCCATAAAAAATTAGAGAGAAATAAAAGTAGCACCCATAGAAGGGGGATATTTTTCTAATGGTTTCCCCACCTAACCTACGGGATAGTTTATTTGGTGAGGGGTTCCCATTTAGGCTTTTCATCACGATAGCACTCTACCTATTGACCTAGAGTGTCCTAGGTCATCAAAGAAATCATCGGATCCCAACCAAAGTAAGAGGAGGGTCAGCATTTGGATCCCTATTCTTGCACTTGGGGGGAAGGAGTAAGAGAAAAAATCCATCCTCTAGTTCAATATTAAGAGCAGTGGTAGTGCAAAGAATTACCCAAATCTCTTATCGGTATGGGGCTACAAGAACCTCAAGATGACTAACTACGATCCTAATTTTGACCTTTCAAGGAAGTGTGGCTCTAAATATTGGGCAAGGAGGGTAGGACCTTGACCATCAAGTAGGGGTGTTTACCCAATGGTTGAGAATGTTTCATAAGTGCTTCATCTCTAAGGCCACCTTATTAGCTTGGGCTTGTATATGTAATACTACATTAGAGAAAATTATAGCTTTTAAATGGTTGTGTGGGGAAAATCATAATAGATATGGATGAACCGTCAACTTTCTTGGATTCTTTGTAAGAAAAAGAGGGTCACAATACATAAAGAATTGTTGGACCTATAATGTATGGCATAATCAAAAGCAGTGATCCTCTTATGAAAATAGTAGTGGAGCAAGGAATTACAACTTTACAAATTTATGAAAATTGAAAAATTAGTGAGAAGTTGGGTTGCGAGATCATGTTGAGATGAAAAACTTGCTCCTTAGTCATTTTTATGAGCAAGTGAAATTATTAAAATCCTTTGCAACATAAATTTCATACAAGCACATCTATAGAGAACTAAATGTAGAAGCAAATGGTCTTTCAAAATATACATTGAACCTTCCAACAAGCACTTCATAGAGGGAAGTAGTGGTTAGAGGTCTTGGGTTTCCTCTTAGTCCTCCTCTTATTAAGGATCATATCAGAGATCTATTAATAATTTTTTTTTTTTTGAAAGTTACCCTTGCATTTATTTATAGAAAGATGGGCTTTAGAATAATATTATCTTTAGAATTGAAACCTAAGTCCTCAGTTTTGGTACTCAAGTAAGAGTCATTCGAGAACTGTGATTGATCAGATTCCTCCTTTTCCCCTATCAATCCAATTTTTTAAATTATGTTTCTAAATTATAAGTTGGTTGTAACATATGATAGTAGGAAGACCAATATTTCTCTTAGTTCAATTTAGACTAACCCCTAAATAAAATGTAGTTGAAATTTTTTAAGATACTTGATATCCATAATATTGTAGTTTTTTAAAACTTAAAAATAAAAATTACAATTTAAAAAAAATAATTATATATAAAATATTTAAATAAATATTTAAAAATTAATAATTTTATTAAGATAAACTAAATAACTTAAAAAATTATTTTTTAAATGAGATTTTATGTTTTAATCTCTACAAAGGTTTAAATTGTGCATTTGTTTTCTTATTAAGCCTTGCAAAACAATATTAAAATATAATTATTTTATAGATATATATACCTTTAATCAAAGGACATATATTTAACCTGCTAATTTCTTTGGCTAATTTGTTTGACTTTCAAAGAGAATAGTTAGGTATGTCAAATGTGTCACGTCATGCATGCTAACTTTCAAAGAAATTTCTATTTTACTTTGAAAGAGAATAGTTAGGTATACATAGTATCATTGCCAACTATGTCACATCATGCATGATGATTTTCAAAGATAATAGTTGGGTATACATAGTATAATTTCCAACTATGTCACATTATGCATGATACATGTGGGTTGAATGTTTTAATCTCTAAAAGTATAAGGTTTAGGTTATACATTCGTTGTCTTATTAAGCCTTATAAAACATATAATTATTTTATAAGTGTATATCCCTTTCATCAAAAACATATGGTTAACCTTAAATTTTATAGTTTTAAAGGAGAATAGTTAGGTTTACATTGAATACTTGTTAATTATGTCAATCCTATATAATTAATTTAAAAAACATATACACTTTTGCAATTAAAATAATAGTTATATATTAAATATCTTTAATCATTTCTTGGGATACATTTAGTTGTAAAGATGCACTTTACTTTTAAACCAAAATTAATTATTTCTTGCAAAGATGCACTTTACATTCAAACCAAAATTAATGTAAAATTAGGCGTACTTTACATTCAAACTTGAATTTATATATTAATTAATTTATTAGTGTTTAAATTTGTAAATAACAATTGAAAAATATTTAAAAAACATTAATTATCATTGCAAATTTGAGGTTAAGACTCAATTCAAATTTTGACTATTTTTTTAATTTCAAATAAATATAAGTCAAAATTAGTTTCAAGATGTGGATATAAATTTTTATCTTGATTGTTATTTTTTTCCCAACGAGGAGGACGTGCGGAGCTTGAAATTGGAAGAGTGACCTCGATATAAATTATTTAAAAAATGTTAAAATTCAATATTATAAATTTCTTATGATTATCAAAATAAATGATACACAACATAAAATTTATATTTAAATGTGAAGCATATACACCTATTAATTAATTTTAAAAATATATTGTCAAATTTAACACTTTTTAATTAAAGAATGTTAAGTTGAATAAACTTTCAAAGTGAAAAACTAAATTCAATTTTCAAACATGTCAAGATGTAAGGTAAAAAATCTTGTAAAAATTAATTTACAAATTAATTATTATCCATTTATCACGTATGTTTCTTATTGGCCTTTAAGGCTTACAAAATATTATAAATTAATTAATTTAAGATTTTTTATTCTCAATAGAATAAGAAGCTACCTATTATTATCAACAATTTATTTATATATATATAATAAATTCAAATAATTAAAAAAGTGAGTCTCAAGTTTATATTGTAGAATAAGGGTGAATGAGATGTATCACTTTTAATAATTAGTTTAGTTATGATATCAATAAATACACATCTATTTGAAAATGATATTAATAAATATACATTAATATCTCTTAAAATGAAAAAAATATCTTAAATTTTTTAACAAAACTGTTTATAAACACTCAATCACAACAAAGTTATTAACCTTATTTTAAAAAATAATTTTTAAAATATTATTATATAACTTAACTTTAATATATTTATTAAAATATTAAATAAAAAATAATTTTCAATAATTAAAAATATAGATTTTGAAGGATGTTTTATAATAGTTGGTTCAATATTATAATAAACTAGTTTCTAAAAGTATTATACAATGGTCAATGGGAAAGGCATCGGTTTGGGCCTTGGCTCTTTTTCGAGAGGGTGTATGTTTATAAAAAAATAAAAATAATTTACATTAAAACTTATTTTAATTTTGTATAATCTTTTAAGTGTATTCATTAGAAAGAATATAAAATAAATAATAATAATAATACTCACTCCTGTGCATTAATCATTATTAAAAATTAAAAAAATAAATATAAACATTAATAATTTTTTTTAATAATAATAGTAATACTCACTAGTGCACATTAATCATCATTAAAAATATAAATATATATATATATATATAAATATTAATAATTTATTTTTAAAAACGGGTAAAAAAACACCAAGAAATTAAAAAAGGTAAGTCTTATGTGACTAAATCAACCAGAAAAGTGCATGTGCAAAATTATGACTCTATCTTATATAGTATTTTTATATGGAGTAGGTTATGTAGTAAATGGTATCTCTTAAAAAGTTTTTAACTAAATATTTGTTTTAATGGGTTAATGTAATGATGCAAGTTTAGTAGTATATTTCATGATTAAAATTTTTTTCCACTTTAATACTTACTTGTCTATCTATCTAATAATTATATATATATATATATATAATAGTTTGATTGATTTTTTTTGTTTTTTAAAATAAGAAAAGTTGAGGTATAGTTAAACCTACAAAAGCAAGATGGGCATATACGAGGGATTGTTCAACGGGGTGAAACTAGTAGTTTGAATGGAGGGTAAATTGGAAAACCCTTTATTTGCCAAAAAAAAAACTTTCCATTCATGTTTGAAGAGGATGATGTGAACCTTAGTCCAATGGATTAAAAAATGCAAGTAGACCTACGACAATGGGAACGAGCTTATATGGGGGATTGCTCAACAAGGTGAAACCAATAGTTTGAATGGAGGGTAAATCATAAAACCTTATATTTGCTAGAAAGACAAACTTCCCATTCCTATTTGAGGAAGATGTAAACCTTAGTCCAACGAATTTAATATAAAATCAAGATGCAAACTCTAACATGGTTTCATGGATCAAGATAATATAAGCTTCTGAAGTTTAATAAGTCTTTTTAGGGCTATCTTTTTGTGAGGAGCCCCAATCCTCTAATATTCAGAGATATTATTATCATGGATTACCTAACTCATTGGGTTGTCCTACTCTAAGTACCTCAAAAAATAGACCTTCGTTTACTAGAAATAAATTTTTCATCTCTTTTTTGAGCTATTTTTAGATAGAAAATCCTACCTGCTGAGGAACCCAGAGTTTGACTAGCTTCGAATCTTAGCCCCTTTTGAATTTTCCCAAAGCTCTTATTTTTTACCTTTTTTTTTAGATCTTAAAGTATATTTTCCCATAAGAGGCAATAACTTACATTGAGATGAGGGACTAGAGCGAGAGGAAATCCTATTGATGGGGGATTATCTTAGTTTACTTCTTTTTCCTCTTTTTATTTTCTCCATGATCTCAGATAGATTTTACCCTCTTCCATCCCAAACTAGATCCTTACTTGATCCCTCTATCAGTCTATCCTCCATTATATTCTTACATCCCCCGTTGAGGGAGAAACACACTCTTCTATCCTTCTTCTCTCAAGACTATTCTCTATATGGTCCACCATTTTCAATCTATATTTGTGTAGGAATTTTTTTTTATTATTTGTGTCATTAAAATCATCATGCAAAGATAATATTCAATTACTTGAATCTTGTCCTCTAAGCTCTTTGTCAAAAAACTATAAAGCCTTCCTCTTCTTTTTTGTAACATCCATGAATATTTGTCTAGTTACTTGGTCATTTTCCTTTTGTTGATTGGGTGACGCTTGTGATTGTTCTTCTAGAATCCCTGTGAATGGTGTTTGTCTCTTATTTTCTTAAACTTATGTTACTATTATCTTGTCTCTATAACTTGTACCAATGGGAGTTTCAATTTATATTTTCTCCTTTATGTATCTACTACTTCTTTTTGCTCTATGTTCTACTTTGAGATGTCTATATTGATGGCAAAAATTGCATCGAAATGAGACTTAAATGTAATCTAAATTTCATGTGTGATACTAGATTCCTATTACTAATCCCATATTCTTTATTAATCCTAGACTTAGATCCATGTCCACTAATATTTGAGAAAACAATTTATGAATACCATTTAATTTTTTTGAGTCCACTTTGAGGAAAACTCCCAAAGAGTTCTCTATCTCCCTCATCATCTTCTTATTTCAATATTCTAGTGGTAGTGCAAGTAATTTGACTCAAATAGGCTGGGTGGTTATTCTCTCTAAGTGAGGATCAAACCTAGGTGTCCAATTTTTTTAGAGTAAGGATACTATGACCCCATCTTCATCTTCCTTTTTTTATATTTTTGGTATCTTCTGCTTTCTGAAATACAAAATCTATACAACATTTTGTCATTACATGGTATGTTGGGAGATACCCCAATAACTCGAACCATGTTGAATTTATCCAATCATGAAGAGTTTTTGTTTTCATCGAATATCCCATGAACCTTCCCACCAAAGCTTTATCTTTCAATGGTAAAACTTGTTCGAGCATTAGATCTTCTTCCACCACCATTTTAACTATCTCCTTTCATTTTTTGATATAATGTTTTCTCTTACCTCTTCCCTTATTTAGACAAGAGGTGTTTTGATTTAGAAGATCTTGGTCTTGGCTTCATGTTTAGTTTGGCATATTTATTTTTATCTCTGCTTCTATTATGCTTCCATCCACTTCTTTTGGGGGTACAATTTGTAGAATCCTTTGTTATTTTATTCCAAAGTTCCATAAGCTCCTCTTGGGAACAAAAAATTGCTCCCTTTGTATAATCCACTTCTACTTCTTCATTCCATATTATTCCATACAATATGTCTTTATCCAATATTTCCTCTACTTTGTTCTTGTTTAGAAGTTCTAATGTGGAATTTTTTGAAAAATCTAATTGTTTTGTAAGTATTTTACTATTGGAACCCATATTGTCTCCATGTTTATTTTGACCACCCTCTTCATTGCATGCCATTTCTTTATCTTGTGGCTCCTTGTTGCTATTTTTTGTTGTATTGTTAGCTTTCAATTGTTGTTCTATTTTCTTTTTTTCAACTATCATTTTGATCTTTGACTCCATTATTTGTTTAGTCTCTCTATTGTCATTACCTTCTAAAAACCTCTTCACCTCTAGTTTTTTTTCATCTCTCTTTCATCTATAACTCCCTTTTGATACCCTTGTCTCCTCCATATAGACTCCTTTAAAACCTCCTTCTAATTTGACACTCTTTCAATTTCAATAAAAATATGTAAATATTCAATATCTCAATTTTATAGCATATTCTCCAATAGTGGATAGTAAAGGCTAAGCCAATATATCAAAATTCCACCGTAAATTTTTATTTTGAGCAAATTCCTTTAATGCATACACATACTACTCCCCCCACATCTCCAAATCCTGCATACATATCTCTACAATAAAAACCATCACTATTCCCCTATTTTCTCTAAGAAAAAAAAAAAAAATCTCTCAAACCTTTTTGCCTAACCCTGAAACTAAAAACACATTGTTGCAAACTGAATTCTCCCAAAAAGAACAACACTAAATTTTTTTTCCATCTTCCCATACAAATCACAAAACAAAAGCAAATCAGATCACCCCTAGTTGATCCACCTCCAAACCAACAATCCATGATCCATTCTCAGGGTTTTACTTTACCCTTGTCACATTTAATAGAAAGCTTTTCCAACAATTTCACCATCTGTTAAATTCAAACCCTAGTTGAACTTCACACATAAAATAAACCTGATCCACATTAAATGCTTCACTGTCATCATACTTAAACCACTTTACAACAAATCCCATTTGAGGTATAATAATCATACTTAAACCACTTTCCTTCCTTTTATCTTAATTATCCTCAATCATTATCGTAATCATACTTAAACCACTTTCCATCCTTATATCTTATTTGTCCTTAATATTTCTTCCATCTTGAGTTATACTATTTTTGATATGACAAAAAAAAAAAATTGCTAGAAGAAATATTGAGGACTAACATCCTAATATTTTCCTTATATCCAAATATTTCTATTATCCCATGTGTATTGAAAGCTTGAGGGAATAACATCCTAAAGGTCATTTGAATTGACAAATGAAGCAAAATCTTGTATTGATTTTGACCATCCTAGAATGCCACTCTTATTTTCCAAAGGAGATATAATAGTATTAAAATCATCCCCAAGAATCCATAGATCACAATGAATCATCATTGTATTTTATAAAAATATACTAAGGTACTTCCAACATCTTTCACGAGGAGTAACTATAGCTGGAGAATATACATTTTTAACCTCAAACTTATGTTTTCCTATTTCTTGCAAAATAATCTAGCAACCCAATTACTTTTTACTTCTAATAGTTGTCCATCCCATTTGTATTTATCCCATATTATTGCAACATCACCTGAAGCTCCTGTAAAATAAACTAAATAATCACCTGTATTCCAAATCTTCTTAAAAACATCCTTACATTTCTCACTACTTAATTTTATTTCTTGCATTAAAATAAACTCAAGGCTATAACAACATATTAATTCCTAAATAACTCTTTTATTTTGGGGTTTTATTCATATCCCTAATATTTCATGATATAGTTTTCATCATCAACACTTATAATTTTTATTTGTGGGATTAGCCCCACTTCTTATTAACACCTATGATATTTTTATTTGGCTTCTGAGATCAATATACTTTTGAGTTTCTTTTTCTCTTAGTTCTTGCTTTGATGACCTTTCTCTCCTTCCATTCCCGCCAGCACTCTCATCTTCATCAATATCTTTCTTTTTTTCATATTGTTCAAAATGAGACTTATCTTCTAAATATTTATGTTGCCCTAAAGAGTTGAAAGTGCAAGGAATAGCCTCATTAGCATTTTTTATTTATGTTGCCTTGAAAATTCTAAACTACATAGATGATCCTCCATAGTCATCATTATTTTATATTGGCCTAAAAACCCTAAATTTCTTTCCTTGGATATCCTCCATAAGATTTTCTTTACTATACTGCTCTTGAAAACTTAAAGTGCAAGGAATACACTTCATACTAGTTTCATTTTTATTGTAAGGAGAATATTTTAAGCTACTTGAGGATAATAAAGGTTATTTACTTGGATTAAGCTTGACCTCCTTCACCTAATTTGCTTTAAAATTCATCTCCCCATCTTCCTTTGTATTAAAATTTGCCTCCCCCTCTTCCTATGCACCTTTAGCTCTTTTTATATTTGAACTTGTGTAAAGTACTTCCTCATCCTCCATATCATTTTTTCTTCTAATGGCTGATCTAAGTGAACTGTAATAGCCTTTACC